>VXAL01012489.1:36422-63957 GCA_013399475.1 Chauna torquata
GCCGTTACCCGCCGCCGCCTCAGCGGGTCGGGTGTCGCGGCCGCCCGGGCACGCAGGCGGGGTCCCAACACCCGAGTGCCGTCCGGCTTCGTGGGAGCGCGTCCCTCGGTTAAACAAACAAGGAAACAAAATATAAAGAAAATCGTCCGGTTCGGGAACCGTTTCTCTTCGGCCCTCTGGAAGCGATCGGGCTCGCGGAAAGGCTGCCCGCTGAAGGTGTAAAAATTGTTGGCTGCAGCTGAGGAGCAATGACAGCCGCCTACAAAGCATGCTGCTTAGCAGAAATGAATCTTGCTCGCCTTTTGATTTTGGATCCCAGCCTCGCTAAGCTGTAGATGTATGCTTACATAAATATTTAATATTTAAACGGTAAATAGATGTGTATGCTTAAGTAAACATCTGCATTGTTTGTGTTTAAATCATGAAAGGTTGTCCTGTTAGTTTCTCTTCTCTCTTTTTTGTCTCGTGAGAAGCAAATTGCATTTAAATTAACCACATAATTTATACAGCTCATCTGCGTTCTTTCCATTTCAGATGTGGATCAGCAGAGCCTGGAGGAACGTCAGGCCCCGGCGCCAAACAGCAACTTCACTGCGTGAACAACAGCGGGCCGCATCCCCTCGACCTGGGACAGCCAGGCTGCCCGTACGGGCACCGGCACGCGCGGCTGCCTGGGGCCGAGCACTGGACAACAGCAAGGCAGCTTATGGCCCAGTGCACGCAGGCTGGCTGCAGCGCGTCTGGCTTCTGCTGCCGAGCTGCGCCGCTTTGGGGGAAAGGCTGAAGCACAATCACTTGTGGCAGCAGTAACACTGAAGTGCAGTTTTGGAGATCTTTTTAAACCACTTTAAGAGTGCAGCTACTTAAAGTTGATACACCCAAGTGTTTAATTCTCATTAATGTTCATTCACACGCTGTAAGAAAAGCGGAACAAATTTTGAAGATGCAAAAAAGCACAGAGATGGCTTAATTGCTATACGGCCGTTTTGCATTGCAGTGCTGCAACAAACCGGTCTCAAAGCTGGCAAAGCAAGCAGCCCGTGGCGAGCGTTTCCCAGAGAACTGTGTGGCCAGTCGTATGCAGGACTATTTGGTCAGTTGTGCGCACTGCCAGTCCCCCACTTTGTTGTTGTTACTCCTATATATGGTTCCTAGTTGTCTGCAGCTGCTGTAAATTAAATTATCTTCAGATTACTTTTTATCACACCACAGGGTTCAGATAAACCACAACAGCGTGCAAAAATAAGAAAAATTACGGGGGAGGAGGGGAACAATTTTAATGAATGTTAGAAGAGAAGAATATGACAAAAAAACATAACTATCATTGTACTCAGATGCTGCACACTTCTGTGAGAGATACGGGTAATAAACAGGAGTAACTGAAAGTCATGTTCATAATCAAAATTATGCATAAATGGTCATAACTGGTTATCATTATGGAAAGAATTTCTTCAGGAAGTGTAAGTAGGAGAAAAAGAACGTTAAGGCACAGAGCTAGTGAAAATACCTGGATAACGACAAAAAGAAGGAAAAGAGAAGTACAAAAAGGAAAAGCAGAGACATGTTAGTAACCCACAAACCAAGAAGATCAAGTGCATGGTGCTTTAATTTGAATAAAGTCATTCAAAGCATAGGAATTGGTGATAATGAGAGTCTTGAACTAGCTAGATACCTACTCAGAAAGGAATTTGGGAGACCATCTGGGTGACAGTGGTCATTGAATAATGACTCTTCAAAAAGGGAAAGAAGGAAGGAAGAAAAATCAAACCAATGGACTTCAAGAAAATAAGTTTCAGTAAACTCACAGTTTGAACACAACATCCCGCCATACCAAATCTAAGGAAAAGTACACTACAGAAAGGTTGCAGTTTCTTAAAGAAACAACATTAAGCCACGAACAGACCATCCCAATGAGAAGGAAAGCTGGCAAGTCTGGCTAAATCTAAACCATTTCAATGAATTGTGCAAAAAGATGTACAAAAACAGCACCTAGGTTGAATTATTAAAACTGGTGACAAAAGGATTGTAGTAGTATGTAGGGGAAATCCAGAAAGGTTAACGTGCGCAATGAGCTAAAACTATTGAAGAGTCATGATAACATTAATAAAAATCAACAAGAACATGTCAAAAACAAATCATGGGATCTTGACTTCAGCGAGGATTCTGATGCTAAATTATCTAATATTCCCATAAGAAGGCTAGAGGAGCTTGGGCTATCTGAAGCTTACATGAAACGGTTAGAAAAGGGCACTCAGAAGTAGCAGCAAGTGATTCACATTCAAAACGAGAAGTTTGTAGCAAGTGAGATCTCCAGATATTTATGTCCCGGATCCCGAACTGCCTAACTTTATGCGATACAACATGACAGAGAATATTTTTATTATATTCGTGGAGCATATCCTGTTCAGGTGAGAGCTGCAAGCATTTTGGAAGGCATAATTAGAATTGAACAAATCATGACAAGTTGAAACAAAGTTCTGAAGTAAATAGGATGTAATTCAGTCAGGCAAGAAAATCATAGCTGGGAATAACTGACTGCAAAAATGTAAGCTGGAGACAAACTGGCTAAACAGTTACTTTACAAAAAGGTCTTGGTTCATAGCAGTTCACAAATGAGTCAAGAGTGATTTGGTGTCATAAAAAAATGTGACTACTTTGCTGGAACGTAGAAAAAGACTGTCAAACACAAGAAAAGCAAAGTAATGTTTCCACTCCACTGAGTTCAAACAGGCTTTTGGTAAAGAGAACTTCTCAGTTTTGGGCACCTCCTTGCAATTAGGGAGAGTTGTGTTGGAGAATGTGAAGAGCTACCAGAAGTCTGGAAAACTTCAGCTATTGAGTATGACTGAAAGAAGTTCAGCTGGATAGCTGAAAAGCCAGCAAAGACATATGGAACGTACAGCCTAGACAACATGAGAATTTGACATAAAGAAAGCAGTCTGTACATGAGAAGTGAATGCACACACCAGCTCATCTGTTTGGTAATGGAAATATTTTTTTGCTGCATAATAAACTCTACAGCTAAAGCACTGATTATCATAATGAGCCTTTCTTTTTTAGTATACTCAAATCCTCATACCCATAATATCCTGTGAGGTGTGATAAAAATCCTGAAGACGTAGAGCATCCATATGCTGAGGAAAAGAAATTAAAATCCAGCAAAGGAAAAATATATATATATATATGTCAATGCCAGGCCTCTCCTGCATTATCCACTATGGGGAGCTGAAGGCTAATATTGCTGGACAGATGGTGATTAAGGAATCCAGTTGCGCCCTTAATTGGAGCTATGAAGTCCACGTGTATAAATTTCCACAACCTGATCCACATATAAATATTTGTCTTGATAGAACGAATGCCATTTAACCTTCTCTGAATGATAATGGAAAGCCAAGGTCATCCAGCATTTGCCCAGAATGGGCATCTCCTGCGTCCAGTCCTCCTGCCACTGCTAGAGACTTGTCTGAATCAGGAACCAGGGAACTATGGGGGTCTGCCTGAGAAGGTCTGAAAATGGGCTTGAGGAAGGATTCCTATTTAGTAGGTAATTAATCTTATCCCCATAAATAATAGGAGGAAATTACCAAATTTGGGGGCAGGAATGCTGGGAAAATATATTGTTTTAGGATATACCAGTGTGCAACTTGTATGGGCACAATGGTTCCAGAAACTTTTTGTGTCTTTTTATGTGTTTTTGTATATCTTTTTAAACTAGAATTTCTAAAATAAAAATTAAACTTTAGAAAGTGCTTATAACTGATCCTGCCATGCTCTTTTTCCCCTACAGCTCAGGCACTAGCATTGCCACAGGGACCTGGCCTCAGGTACAGTACGTTTGAGCACACTAGCCTAACACATTGATTTTACTGCTGGAGTAAGCTTTAAAACCCAGAAAAGTGAGTGACTTCTTAGAGGTTTAGAACTGACAGCACTGGAAATACTTAGGAATAGCTCACGTAGTGACTTTTCTGTAGGGAGGCTTGATACCCTTAAAATCAGAGGGTCACTGCCATACATCACGTGCCAGAGGTAAAACTGAGTCTAATTCTCTTCAACAAGTAATTAGCTAATACTTGAAGTTTATGGGAAATATTTCACAGTTCAAATATTTGTTGAGATTTTCTAGATACAAGATGTGTTACAGATGTCCAGCGCATTGTCTAATTAAACAGTGACACAGCCCTAAATAAATGCACTGAATTCTGTCCACGTAATCAAGAACAGAATATAGATGTCTAATTCTAATCAAAGAGTGACACAGCCCTAAATAAACACAGTTGAATTCTGTCCACATAATCAAGAACAGAATATAGATAATCTATTTTATAATGTAGTTGTTGGTTTTCCATATCTGGTGGTTCAATAGTACAGAAATGAGTTTACAAGTTATTTCTGACAGAACAAATCAATATGAATCTGAGAGCGGCTGCAACTGAAGCAGTAGCTTATTTTCAGCAGTAATTAAGTGGGAGAAAACAGAAAATGTTGTTGCTAGCGTTTTTTAAGATGAAGATGTAGCCTTTGAACAGTTACAGCTACAGATTGAATCTGCAAACTCCTTCACCTCTAGCTGTCTCAAAAAACAGTATTATTCTATTTTACAGGGAATAAACCGATATACATTGCTTTAATTACAAGTGCAAAACTCTTTTCACGAAATTCTAAACATTAAAAAAGAACAGCAACCCTTTTGTAACTACACACTTTTTAGAGCTGTGATCTCCAGCTTGCAAGACACAGCTGAAGACACCTGCATAACACCATGAACATAAAAAAATCCTTCTGCCAACTGTCAATATGTCCTGTGCCTGTCTGATGAGACACAATGTCTTTGTCTCTCGCCAGGCTCAGCAGAAGACTTTTCTAGCTGCAAGGTTCCTGATGTGAATACAGTTTCCTTTCACTTCTAATTTTCTCAAAGTTTTTACTGTCTCTCAACCAATTATAACTGTGTATGACTTCATACAGGATTGCAAGCACACAAGAGCATTGTGCTGGTCCTTTCTGTGTGTTAGGAAAGAGTGGCTGGGCTATTAGTGGCCTTCCTGACCCTATTCTGTAACACCTGAATCGAGTGTCAGGCTCCAAACAGCATTACTAAATTGTGGGGCTCAGCTCAGTAACTGGTCAGTAGAATGAAGGGAGAAGCCCATCTCCTTTTTCGGGGTGGGAGATGTAATAGAATACACAACAAGGAAGCTGCCTCCTTCTGAGAAATGTAGATTTGATAATTTAATTATCATGGTGGAAACAGTTTGGAGGAAAAAAAAAAGGCTATTTTTACACTTTAAGTATCTCAGGGTAGAACTTTGGTATGAAATAGAGCTGGAAAAAACAGGACAGTTTCCTGCAGAAGCTGATAAGGATTATACCAATCTTCTGAAGACCTGCAGAGCTCTAGATAATGCTGTGTCAGGTAAGCTATCACTTCACTGTGTTTGTAATATAAATCCACTTGACAACATACGTTTTACAGAGGTCTTACCATCATGACAATCTCTTTTTTCTCTCTCTCTTTCTTTTTCCTCTCATAATGCATGGCATTATGAAAAAGCAACAATAGATTCTCAATCTGCATCAAAATTACCAAACCATTAACAGAACACAAGCAAGCTGGATCAATTTCCTTATGTACCTTGCATAACTTGTACGCATTATACATTGCGCCCAACTTCACATCAGAGGTGCCCACTCGTATGCTGCAAACACAGCATGGCTGGTCATTAGGTATCAATTAATGTAGACTATAATTGTGCAGTGCTTGAGTTGCTCCATTATCAAAAAGATAAAGTAAAATCTTTTATAGGGTCAACATTATTTTTTTCCTGATACTTATATAGTTCTAATGCTTACATTTCATGCTACTGAGTTAGAAGATCTCTATCTTGTTTAAGAAACAAAATTAGATAAACGTGAAGATGTGTGATAGGAAATGCTACCATCACATCACCAAGTACTTTGGTGTTTATATATATACACACAAAGTATATCCACAAATATTCATATTATAGAAACATACACTTATACCCACATAAACACTACGTGCATGGCATAGTGTTTGATCTAGATATCTAGAACTGTTCTGTTGCTACATCTATACTCCTCTGCCTTTAAAGCCAAGGGTCTTATTTCCGTAAATCCCAAACTGTTGACCTCTTTCAGAAATGCAAGACATGCCTAAAAGTTGCTGTAAAAAAGTGCTTCTGAATCTTAACATCAGAAAAGCTGATAAAACTTCAGGCCCACCTGTGGTAAACTGCAATTGGTAGGCTCCATTACTGATGCCCTACAAAGGTGTGAGGACTACGACAAAAAGTCAGTCTTCATGTGGTGCGAAATGCAAGGGGGGAAAAAAGCTTCCGTATCACCAGCGTGTCTCTGCTCAACAGTGAGCGTATCCAGTATCGTAAGAATTCCTGACCTTCAAAGCAACCCCTTCACCTGAAAAATTCTGAAGAATAAGAAAAGTGGAGGTTGCATGACAAACTGTTTTCTGAGGAAAACATCCATCAATTGGCCGTTGACAAGATCCGATACCTAAACAGACAGCTGAGCAGCAATGGCTATAGGATCCAAGGTTAACAGAGTACAGATCTCCTTCAGGCTGCAGAGAAAAACTGAAAAATGTAGAGTAACCCAGCAGCTGTAGTCTCATGAAGTAGCAGATTCCTGTGACAGAGAGCTTCCAAAAACTTGAGAAGCAATAATTTACTATGCTATGCTGCAGCTCAGTATTTAATAATTATGTGGTTAATAATTATGGTTTTTTTCTCTCTGGTTTTGTTTTTTTGTTGCTGTTTTTTGTTTGTTTTGCTTTGTTTTTTTTTAGCAGCTAACATTCAAAGGTAGATTGAGGGTCAGCTTTTTAGAATTTTTCTATTGCATTCCAATGACTGTCCTTTAGATTTGTGAGCTTGAGAAGTACAGTACAAAGCCAGGTCATTTCAGTCTTTGCCTCCTGACACTTGTGAGTTGTGGCTGTTACACCTGAGAAATCAGTGAATAAATATATGCCCACTCTCATCTGTTTTTCAATGTTTGACTCACCTATGTGGAGTAGAAACAGTTTTATCTTGTCTATTTAATATGCAAATAAGTGTATACATGCATGTGTGTTTCCTGTGGAAGAAAATCTACAGAGGTTTTTTTTTTTTTGTGTGTATGAAAATAGAGGACACTCCTTCTTTTGCAGAGCATTATGTATGAGTGGAAATATTGATGAGAAAAGCTGCTGCCTAGGAGAGACAGTGATAAACTGCAGCATAAACAACCTTTTCACATCAAACTGCTGAAATGAAGTTCTACTACAGTCAAGTTATAAAGACTGAGGACAGCAAGATGAATCTCTCTTTCTTTCTGACCCCTGTTTTCACGTGCAGGTAGCATGTGTCTGCCAGGCAGAGCCAATGGAACACCGAAAGCATTGGAGACAAACAGACTTGAGATACTGTGGCCATATGTATGAGAATGAGAAGCTTCCCTACAGAACAGAAAGAGCGCTTCTCAAAATATTTTGGCTTTGTTAACAGGTTAAAACTTTTGCCCATGCTGTAGCCTTCTGTGCACCTCAATGAGTACGAAATGAATTTTCATTAATCTCCAAGAAACTGATGTCACATACTAAAATGAAATGGTCTTTAAAATGTCTTAAAAATTTATATACAAGCCACATCTGTGATCACATTTGCAGAGTATTTTCTCATTTGGTAGAGAGCTAATTCAACTATTTAGTTACTATTTTTCACACGACTTACCAATTCCCTTTAGTGAATTTCCTTTTTCTTCTTCTGTAAATGCCTCTTCCTTCATCTGCTGGAATCACAGAAAAGTAGGTAGCATCGCTTGACACATCAGATTACCGTTGCCTTCAACCAGCAAAAAATAAAAAAAAAATTGAAAAATTTTTTTATTTTTATCGACAGTAAAAAAAGATAGCAAAAAAACTGAAAATATTCTGTTGAAAATAAATTTAAAAGTGGGTGAGGAAATTAGTAGCAAAAAGGTAGGGTTTTGTGCATGATAGAATTTGATTGTGAAAGTAGATGTGATACGTAGAATCTGGTAAAAGAATTAAGGAAATAACCATACAGCTATGATCTCACAAAAAATAATCTCAGCCTTCCTAAACAAATTTGACATCTTCCCACTGAAAATAATATTTTCATAAACCACTCATCAAGCATGGCTATATATTATTAAAGGTATAGGCCTCTTCTCAAAAAAGATTGTGGGATGAGATTTTAAAAATGTCCCTCTGCAATTACCTGAAAAAAACATCCTTTTAAAAAATTGCCAGAATTGAGAATTGAAGAAGTAGAAGCTACTAGATAACCCACACTAGTAAAAAAAACACCTGAACTTGCTTTATGCATTCATTCATGTGTTAGGATTAGCTAAAGCTTACTTGGTCCTTTACTTTTGTTTTCCTACAAGAACTGACAGTCCTATTTATTGGAAGATGCACTGGGGCAATGTTGTATCACATGTTCTCAAACCAAACCAGTACAAAACTTGAGGCTTTTCGGGTGATACAAAGCAAGGATAAGTCCTGGAAACAGCATGTTTTCTTCTACTGCAGAAGTGTCATGCAACCACAGAGCTGTAAGACAGTCCCACTTTTTGTGCTCTAACTTTGAAATTTGATTGGAAAAATTACTCAGCCAGTAGCTTAGTCATAATGCAATTACTGTAACTTGCATAAGTGTGGAGGATGCAGTGAGGTCTAGTGGTTGGAACTGGAGATCAGACCATGAGATCTGGGTTTTATTCCTTATCTTGCCACTGCTTGCTGTGTGAACCTGAACAGTTGCTTAACCTCTACACTTTAGCTTCCCCTTCAAAGTGAGAGTAAGGCTGTCGTTTTACATGCAGCTAAGCAAAGGTACTGACTTGCTGTAGAAAATCTGTGCTGACTGTATCGTCCTACTTGTCTCTTGTTTTCCCCCCAGTTTTACAGAACATGAGGAATCTGCCAGACAGGATCAAAAATTATGTGGCTCCTATAGGTGTTCTTGGTTTTACACACACATGAGCTGGAATTCTTATAAAATGCAATTTTCTTAATTCTCATCATCACAACTCCTATGTTATCTTCCTAAGCTCAGTGAAAGGCTGTTGTAAACTGCAATGCAACAATGTTATGAAGGAAGAGAACAAATTTCAACAAAAGTGCCACCGGAGGAAGGAAAGGAGAGGCTTGTGCTTCTGCTTTTTGTTGAGACAGAACAGAAAAGGAAATAAATCAAGGAACTAAACTGCAAGATAAAGAGGTGGCAGCATATGGCACTTGGCCCTCCCCGAGGGGATTCAGAGGCCAAACAGATGGTTATTTCAGCAGAGGGCACCAGAACAACAAATATTTTGTAGTGCCTTTGACTTGCTCTACCCAGTGAACACTAAATCTCTGATATCCTCACAGCCTCACAGCGGGTCTGTTCCCCTGTTATGCTGTTACTTTTTATATTCTGTAATGCTTCAAGGTGTTTTTTTTTTCCCCTCATGCCTAGAAACAGATGTTGCTGAAGGACACTCAAAGCTGTGGGATTAAAGCAAATAAGGCAATGACATGTAAGCAAAAAGGCACTAAGGAGTACCATGAGAATCTCTGACACACTACTAAGTCAGAAGAGAGGATCCCTCAATGTCAGTGGGACAGGGAGGCTAATGAGACGGTACAGTTAAGTGAAACCTCTAACGAGAAGTCATCAGAGGGAAGTTTCTTACCTTCCTCGTCGTTCCTTCTTTTTTCACAGCAACTGAAGCCATAGGGTGTGTTCATATAGATTTTTTCATTCCATGTAGCCTGAAAACACAAATGTTAACTGCACCGATACTCTGCAAATCTATTTTGCATAGCATCAAAGAACTGTAGAAAGTTTTAAAAATTTTTAAACAAATCTGATAATGTCTGATGAGTTACATATTATCATCTTGCGTGTGTAATGGTTGACAGAGAAACATTCATGGAGTTGATATTAATCTTACGCTTATGCCCTTCCCATTCCATTACATCATTAAGGCTTCTCTTGTATAAATGAAATCTAAACCTTATATGTTATGGTTGAGATACTGAGCATGCCCTTCCACAGTGGAAGGCTTTATTTTGCTTTCATTCTCTTATTATTTTAAAATAAGCATATAAAACTAGTTCTGAAAGCTGCAGCTGAACTACATGGGCTTGGATGATATTCAGCATAGTCTTTAATGACTACTGTTTTCTTTTGCAATGACAACATTGGGTGGATATGCTTCAGTCTTCTACTTCTGTCAGTGGAATTATATAAAAGTGCAGGAATTTTAGGTTTTGTTAATGTGTATGGTCAAGCACAAAAACGTGCTAAAGATTTTCTTTTTTTTTTTGCTTATTTTGTTTTATATCATAAATGCAAGAATCTTGGATGTACAAAATAACAAGGACATTTTTAATGCTTGCAGCCAGTTGGAAAAATATTTAATTCTTGCCTCTCATGAATGATATCACAGGTTTCAAAATGAGAAATTTTCCATTATTACCAGCTTTACAGATCATGTAGATAACTGAAGCAGCAAACTGAAACATTGCCAACGCATTAAAAATCTTTCTTTTTATGAAGACAGGTATTGTGTTACTGCACTGAAGTTTTATATGGAAACAGTAATATAAAAATTAAATCATCAAAATGATACCATTTGACAGTTGGACTGATATTTTACCTTTTTCCCCTCAGTCACGCAGGCTAATACAGGGATTCATTTCTAATGTATAATCTGAAGGTTACTAGGTTGGCCACAAATATAACATTCTAGAACTCTGCCTACATTAGCATCTCTTTGATAAGGAAAAAAAAAATGTAATGGAAAATTGCAACATGGTGTTGCAGAATCTAAACTAATTCCTGTGACTTTTTAAGGACAACAAAGAAAGAAAAATGTGAATAACTAGAGATGAGTGACAGCAGAATTAATAATAAGCTGAAATGAGATATGAAAACAGTAATCCTAAAAGCAAATGTTTTGTGTTTCATATGTGAAAGAAGTGCATCATGAAGGAAGAAATGCTGGATAACTGGAAAAAGTAGAAATTAAAAATAATCTAGCTATCTAGTGAGATCAGTTCCTTAAAAAAAGAGGGAACAAGCTCATCTACAAATTTCTGAACATTTAAAATCCTGAATAAAGAATAATCACCTAGAAAAGCATTACTCTGATAAAGGTCTAAAATGGGTTTTGAAATTTAGAGTAATCATCTTTGCAATGTTACTTAATAAGAAGCATAGGTCATTCCAGATCCCACTTCTCTAAACAATGCGGTGCTGTGGTAAACTATGTTGTAATATCGAAAATTGTTGTTAGCAAGTAAATACTGGTCATAAAATTTTACTAAGTGGTAATAGAATTAAATGTTGAGGGCAAACATAAGCTACCTGAAAATGAAAACTTTTCAATAAATAGGAACCATATGTAGGAACTGACTATAGGAAGTGGTAAAAGTCTCCAAACTGGCATATTAAAAACCCGACTGAACAAAACACCAAGATGATTTACTGCATACAACCACCTGATATACACTAGGAAGTAAGAGGACGTCCTCAGGCCTTGACCATTTCTAGTTGCTGTAAGTTTAAATAAAGGTTGCAGCGAACACCTACCATTTTAGCTCCTAGCGCTGGCTTCTGTGTCTGAATGGGATACTAATAACCTCAGTAAGGTTCACATTTCTAGTGTAACATCTAGGAGAACAGCCTGCAAAAGATGGTTGAAAATTTTCTGTGGTGTGTAAAGTTTTAAATTAGAATAATAGGATGAAGCAGATATTTAAATTGATCTAGGATAATGTGCAGAGATACTGGTTTGTTGTTCATTGACAAGAAGAAGGACTAATTAGATAAGAGTATAATGATTCAGATTTTTTTTTTTAATAAACCATGCTGCAATTTACCAATTGGCTATATGAAAGACTGTGCTTCAAGACAAAGACTTACATAATTTATACAGTCATTAGGAACAAGTGGTCTTAATGTTTCATTGGGGCATTGCAGGAAGTATTACAATGCTAACATAATGATAAAAATGTAATAATGTTCTAATCTGTGATCATCCCCAACTTCTGTATCTGGCAAACTTTGATAGTCTTGATTAAATCATTCATTAAGATATTTAATTTTGTAATGATGTAAGGATTCTGATGCTTACAAACATCGCTTTAGATTTCTGTTCTCCTTAGGATTTAAATCTTTTGTTAAGCTCTTTGATATAACAATAGAACAGCCATAATGCTTAAGATTCACACTTCCATGTTAAACTGTCAAAGTTCTTTCGTAATTCACACTAAGACTCATTATTGCTGAAGGAAGGGACCAATTCACAAAAGTTTGTCTCAATTCTCTAGCCTACTGAGAAAAATAGACCAAGGGACAGCTAAGGGGCAATTTAGAGCACACAATTTCGAACCTAGGTGGCAATTTCATTTAGAATTGAGTCTGGCTAAGTTAAAGGTTGTCTTTGTAAAGATCTTAATCTTCTCTGTTCATAAGATCCCAAATGACTGTGAATATGGCAAGAAAACCTTGTTTGCAGAAATTAAATAGCTGTTCTTAATATTCTTTCAGTCAAGCACTGATCCTTGATAAGCATTAAGCTTAATTGTGTTGGTGGATAAGTCTAAATAGTAGACAATTTCTTTATCAAAAGTGATAGAATACGTTTAGCTACTATCACAGTTCTTGTAAAGTTAACGTAAAAATCATAGCAGTCTGCAACCAATACAAGAGCCCGAAATATGACTTGAATATTAAATTCTCCCTATATAAGCTTTTCCTTTTGTCTAGAAGTGTAGCTCTGCTATTTGTTTCCGGGTTTCTGTCTGCATGTCATGACCCAGCTTCCTTTTGCAGGTTGCTGTCTCAAGCCCTTGGCTCTGGGCCTGGTTATTTCTGACCGCCTGGTTATTGCACTGCTTCAATGGAATCTCAAGGTCATGCAGTCCTCTGCAGTTGGGATGTTGAACTGATAATATGGTGCATGTTCCTTACAGTATTGTAAAGTGTTTAAAAATGCAGTGATTCCATACGCAGCATCCTGCACAGGCCCTCGCTGGACAGGTTAACACATAAAAGCTTTTCATAAAAGGGGAACAACAGGAAAAATATATCGCCATATAATTCTGTAATACCTTATAGAAGGAGAAAAGCATTAAATTAGCTATTAGTGCCTTTTATAGCACTGAACTTTTGTAAGCAACAAGGTGTTAGAGGAGCCATACAAAACAAGTCCTGTGCGAAGCTTTGCAGACTGCCTCTGACTGATCAGACCTCACCTGAGCGCTGCTGCCACAGAGCCCATCACAGACACTTAGGCCTCCAGCTGGGCATGGACACGATAACATACCCAGGGAACAGGATGGGACCACTAAACTCAATTTTTGTTGTCAAATTTGTAAATAAATTTGGACAAATTCCTTAGTATTTTATATCTCTGTTCATGTTTTCATAAAATGGGAATCAAATTGATGCTACGTGGAAATGTCCTCATTTTAAATAGTTTTGAAATGCTTTGAGAACTAAATATCAATTAGAATGTGCTAACTAAACGCAGCAAGTTGTCATGAATATATGTAGAATACTTTAAAACTTCATTTCAAAATGTCTTAAGTAGCCAAAATGTAGTTCCAGATACTGTGTGATACGGGAGGACTTGATGGGGCCCCAACACATCTTACCTTTCTTTTTGGTTGAGGATGATGATGAATGAAATGTATCCTGCAGCAATGAAAGCTACGGAGGGACCTTTTCCAGCAGCAAGCCCAGCTCTGTGCCCTCCCGGGGGTCTGCTGAGTAAAGCAACACGGCCTCCGTCCTGCACAAACGTGCAGGATGGGGAACAGCATTCGTCTTCACCCCAACACCCTTTAAAGTAAGAAAATAACCCCAAACTCTAAGGTTTGGCGGCGTGAGGCAGTCACGGCGGGAAGAGGAGGGCAACCGCAGCGCGCCCCAGTGAGGCAGGGCTCCTGCCCTGCTGCGGGCGCTGAGGTAAAATGGCGGGCCGGGGGCTTTGGGAGCTCCGAGCACGCACTGAGCTCCTTAGGACACATATAACGTAACGAAGAGTCGCAACATCGACCCCGTAACCTTGCTGCGCCCGCGGTGAACGCTAGGGAGGAGGAAGTGAGATGGAAGAACGAAGGGGCGGGGGGGGGAATACAACCACAACAATTGAAAAAGCACGAAAGGCACAGGGGAGCACGCGCTGTTCCTGTCAAGAATTTACGACGCCCTCCCCGCAGCGGGTGACAACACCCCCGCCCGGCAGCACCAGACCCTCACCCTGCAAGTCTCTCCCTGAGCTCTAGCCCGTGACTCGGCTTTTTCTCCCAGTTCCTCCCTTCCTCCCCGCCCGCCTGGGGGGCCGGGCGCAGGAAGGGGCGGGCGACAGCGGCGAGGCGGTGCAGGGAGGCAGGCGAGGCGGAGCGGAGCGGGGAGGCAGCCGACGCNGGGCCGGTGGCCGCTGCGGGGAGCCCGGCCCGTGTGGTGAGTGCGTTACCTCCTCTGCTCTCGCCGCTGCGGGGAGCGGAGTCGGGGGTGCGGGGAACAATGGGGCCGGCCTCGAGGGCGCCGGCGGGGATGGGAGGGCTGTGCCCCCGTCCCGGGGGGCGAGGCGGAGGGGCGGGCGCTGCGCTCGGCTCTGGGGCCTGTGCTGCTGCCTGCCTCGCTAGGCCTCAGGCTTCTGCCGGGCTCGATTTCCGAGCGCCCCGGCGAGGGAGCTGCCGACGCGACGCCGCCGGCCCCGGCGCGGAGAAGGCGAAGGGGGCGGGGAGGCCCCGGCGGTTGGGCCCGGCCCGGGGGGTGAGGGGGAGGCGGCATCGCCTCAGGCTACGGTGGGGAAGGGACAGGCGGCTTTTGTGCGCGGCCTGCGTCTGCTGCTGTTTTTCCAGGGGCTGTGCGTGCCTGGAAAGAAGAGAAAACTAATCCCCGCGTTGCTCTCGGCACAGTTAAACGAGCAGCAGCCACAGCACCAACAGCAGGAAGGCCGGAGCCCCGTTCTCCCCGCGGTCGGTGGCGGGGGACGCGCCCCCTCCCCTCGCCGGTTGTCGCTCTTTTGTCTGTGGCGCCTGAAGGAAGAGCGAGGTGGCCCCCGGCCTCCCTCGCCTGGGGAGAAGCCGTGATAAAACGCGACAGAAACTCCGCTCACTCTCACTAGTCTTTCACGCTGGCGTTATTTTAGCTGTTGGATTACAGGGCAAGGATGGGTAAGATTTCTTGCCAGGAGCGCAGCGTTGGTATAGCTGCGTTTTAATGTGTTTTGGTGATTGGGAATGTACTGGTGTCAGTTTTTGTCGTCAAAAGCCATTGTGAGGTCCGTGCCATTTTAAAAACAGGGAACCGATTTGCTTTTTTTTTTTTCCTTGAGAAATGGGAATATTTAATTTTCTCCTCGTGCATGTATGTCTTTTACCTAAGAATAGCTCTCTCATATTTTAATTTCAGTCAAGCGTGAATGAAAAATCTTCTGTTCCCCCCCCACCCCCTTAGTACCTACTGTTTTCAGTATGTTTTTTATTATATTGAAAATGGCTGAAGTAAAAAATTACAAAAATGATTAAAAGAGCCAAGGTAACCTGGGCTGTAGCGGAGCTGCTTTAATCATTGTAACTGTTTTAGCGATGCTATCTTCTAATGACTGTGCATGGAAGAGAAATGCCATTGTTAAATTCTGCATTTGTGCTCTATTCACGTCATATAGCTATATACAGAGTTGTTAGGTAACTCGTGGATACTATGAAGCAGAAATTAATGTGTTCCTAACCTTACCTTTTTTTCCCCTTCAGTCTTAGAGGGCAGCAGGGCATTAGTTGGCAGTCTATCAACTGTAAATTCCTGTATTTCTGTGTTTGAAATCAATGAAGCTAATAAGAGTCTTCCTAGTTATATAAATACCAAGTGCTCCTAGGAGGAGTGTGTACATTATTGACAGTTTCTAAGCTTTACCACTAGAACCATAGACCATGGCTTTCTTTACTCTATTAATACATGATGTGGATATGAAGTTATGGTTTCTACTAGAGACAGACTTTATCAGTAAGGTACCTTTCTTTTTCTCTGCAGTTGCTTATGGCTTTACCTTCCTGTCCTAGAAAAGGTTCTGTCAAAGCAGACAGCTTGATGGGCTGGTTTGAGGGAGATTTAGAAATGCAGGTACTGTCAATGTACTCTGTTTTGACAACGAGAGTCTTGAGTGGCATGCTCTTCAGTCGCTTGTGAGCAGCATTAATATTAATGGAGATGAGTGGGAAGTTATTCGTATGTTTTCTGTTTTTTGTCAGCATTGTATCCAAACTATTTTAGTTTAAAACACAAATTTCTAAAATATTTTTAATATTATTGTATGCTGATTTTAAAATCTAGTGTTCCAATGAGCAGGTGAAAGTATGAATCCAACAGCTGCATACAGTAATATGTCAAAGCTTAATTTAAGGGCATCCTAGGACATAAATATTGCTATATAATATAATACTACGTGGTCATGTTAAAGCAGGTGAGCAGAAATTAACAGGGTTGCTTTCAGAAACCTCTGCCATGTTGCCAGTGATTCACCCGCGATCTAGGTGGAAACCATTGTCAATCTTGTTGAATTAAGCATTGCAGATACTAAGATTCAATGAGCAAGTATATTCAAATATTAACTTAATTTCTTTATATTTTGTTCAGAGGTCTTGGGTGGTGATGATAGCGAGCACCTATGATGATGTCGAAGACTGATAACTAACCGCTGCTGTAAAGGGGTGTCTTTGTGATAGTTAAAAACAGGGAATTGACCTTTCCTGTTCTGTAATATGTAATAATATGAAGAATAATTACCTTTTTTTATTCCACCTGAGAAATCATATGGCTTACATGCTGGATACCTGGAACAAATGTTTCATCCCTTTGAAAGAACTTGTGGAATTGTAGCTTTGAAATAGCATGAAGTGTAAAGTTGCGCAAAAAGGAAAGTGCTCATCTGCATTTAGGCACCCGAACAAGCATCCCCAGTGTCTCAAAACAGTTATGCAGCAGCCACGATAAAATACCTTTTAAGCAGATAATCCTTTGTGGAACTTGTTAATTTTTTTGCAAAGTCTGTTTACTGTTTAAAATTATTTTCCCCAGTGGAGTCACTGAATCACTTGGCAGATAAAAGTGTAGTTTTGTAGTTTTTGTCCCCCAGGAAGTTGGAAGATAGTTATTTGCTGGAGCATTCCAAGTAATACTGGCAGGCCAAAAAAAATCTGGCTCAAAGTACATGAGAGATAAGCCATAGGGGAATCTGTAGTTTGAAGTTAATGCCTTGGACTGCATTTGGTAATGAATATGCAGCTATTATCATACAGAATAAAGATATAATATGCTTCTGTTGTGAAAGGTTATATAAACGTTCTGCACCAACTGAAATTTCAGTGTGACCTTCAAGGTTAGTTCCGTGTAGGCTATATTACAATAATGCAATCTGAAGTCTATAGACTCATGATAACTGAGAAAGAAAACCATAGGTATTTACTTGTGTTACTTTCCTTTCTGTACATAGATGGTTTCACAGTGGTGCTGAATTGGGTGCAGTTCCCATCACTTAGTTTGGCCACTTGTTTTTCTCAAGAAGTGCTTCTGATGACGTTATCTTACCTCGGTTTCGTTTTCTTGGTTACCAATACGGTAAAAGATGAAATGGCATTAGATTTCAAAGGGCTAGCTGATTTCTAATGCTTTTTTTATTATTTGTGGAAATGCGTAACTGGGAGGAAGCTGAAGCCCTATGAGTTGTTGTAAATAGATTTTCTGACTGTCTGGTAGAGTGTTTGTGGAAATAGCTTTCCTGTTACTGCATGGTAATAACTCATTGTGTGGTACCAGATAAAGAGGGAATTGGCTTTAGTGATTGAAATATCAAGATTTCTAGATCATTTGTTGGAAATGTGTGTTGTCAGAAGTGGTACCGGTTGTACAATGCTTTATGCTGGAATCATTAGGGAAGTGTGTTTCATGCACGATTTTTTTTTTTTCCCTGGAGATTTCTTTTTAATACAGTAAGAAAGAAGGTGGGTATATGTGGTCTGGGGCAACTTCTGGCAGGTACAAACGGCTTATTATATACATCAGCAACATATTACAGAAATCTTCTGCAGGCAGACTTTGAATAGTTTGCAGTAAGGCTGGCAGAGTAACAAGAGTAGGTCACCGTTGAGAAGGTAGCTCTTGGCTCTCACTCACCCAAACTTTAACTTGTTATGAGCAAGAAACTGATGCCTTATTTAGTTGAAAAATGTCACATCATCTGGTTAGCAGCATTTCTTGAGCACCAGCCATTGACATTTGTAAAATGTAAAGACTTACATTCACACAGATAAAGGACCTGGGCATCCTTTGTAAACTTCTACATAAAAGCTACTACTCAGCATGCTCTTTTCCAAAAAAGAAAACAAGATCTTGGGAATCATAAGGACCATATGTAGAATAGTACAGAAAATCTTTGTCACTTGATTGTGTGCTTTTACCTACACTATTCTGTACAATGTTAGATATACTATTAAAAAACAGGAATCATTGGGAACGTAGAAAAAAATCTTCATATGAGAGATGGTTGGGAGGAGGATGACAGAGTAGATAAGGGAAGAGTATTGCTTTGACAGACAGAAGAATGAAAATTTTCTTGTTTTGCAACATAAGAAATGGAAGGTATTCAGTTAAACTGGAAAGTATTGCAAGTGTAGCAGAAGGAGAGGAACCAATCTTTCATATGCTTCACACAGATTACAGCACTCTGTGGTTGCTATGTAATTTGAGATAATGCAGAAAAGAACGTTTGTTTCAAAGATGGGTGATACTGTGGTAAGCTGAGTCTTGAGTTCAGCATTCCGAAAGCTGGATGGTTTATTGACAATTATTCACTCCAACCTTCATGTCACTAAAGTAACTGTAAGTGACGAAGTTCTTGCNTTTGGTTTTTTATCCTTCACACAATGCATCATCATTCCTCAATCACACAAATACTTAGAATTACGACAGGGGTGAATGTTGTGTTAATCTGAGACTTCTGTAGTATGATACCACTTCAGCTGCAAGGCTACTGAAGAAACAAAGCACGTGGAATAGCTGTAGTAACTGAAATATGTACTGGTCTGGGAGAATCTTAATCTTGTAGGCGGTTCCTGTTTCCTTCTAGTTTGTTTTTTGTTTTAACAAAGCCTGGTTTCTCTCCTCCCTTCATTGTGCCAATTTAATATGTGTTTTAAAAATGATACTTTTTAACTACTGTTTAAAAGCAGGCTATTACATTTAACATACAATCCAGGCATTCCAAATATTATTTTCCAGGATGCTTCCCTGTTTACCAAGCCCTATCAGCATAAGCTTTGAAGGTTGAGGTATGGTTCTTTTTAAATCTGTTGTTCATTACAAACTTCTGGCTGATCAGCTGATGGAACAATAGTGCTTTTAGCCTGGTTCTAAAGATCTTCTCAGAATTTCCTCTTGAAATCATTTATTGCAGTTACTTCAGTTAAAATGGTGAGAAAGCTGGAAGGTTTTTCAATTAAAACTTTTAACTTCCCTTCTGTTTTGAAACGAAACTTCTAGTAGAGAAGCAGGAATCTTGTCTCTTTAGTATGCACTGGAGGTCTTCAGGGACCTGCAAGCTAATTATTTTTGATAAATTGTGGCAGGCAGTGTTGGTCTCCAACTCAAATTTAAGAGCTGTCTTTTGAGGCAAAAGGAGTCGGGTGCAGGGGAGGTATTACAAAGTGAATGAAATGAAATTCATGCCGAGGGGGGTGGTTTTAATTACTTACTTATTAGTAAACCAGCTTCTTTGGAACACCCCCACTGTTCGGTAGTGTTTAGCATTGTCTATGCTTTGTTTTTAGAGTAAACATTATTCATACTGACCTAGTCCTCTTCACTTTTTGTTTTGTAGCAGTTGTACATGAATCAGTGACTCTTCCATGTTTTACTACAATGATTGTGTAATGTAAATGCCTTCTTCTTTCCTTCAAAAGTGAGAGTTAAATAAAACTTTTAACTGTTGACTCCTACTTGTCTTGTAAGTCACATGTGTTTTTGCTCATTCTACCCCCCGCCGTTTTGTTATCATTTTGGAATGGAAGTCCTTCAGGTAGTATTTGACATTTGGAACTGTACAAACAAATGAAAGTGTTGAGTTCCTTATCCAGTGTTTGTATCTGTTGAATCTGGTACTCGCAGTACAGCAAGACTAAAGTGGTTTGTGCCCTTTTCCTTTTTTCAATTGTGTGCCAAGATGCAAGAACCAAAGAAAAGACCTTGAAATTATCAGCCACTAATTTAGAAGAAATAGTAGAAAGTGAGTTTGATTAGCTCACGTGGCACTCTGAACTTGTGACATGCTACATAAACATTATTTTATGATCTCTGATAATTCTGGCAGTTATGCACACCTAATGATAAGTAAATCTCATGTTTCTGGGTGCAAGCTGTTCTCCGGGAGGCTCGGTAGAAAGTTTTCCCCTGCCTTTGCAAGTGAAGATTATGCTAATGAAGTCTTGAAAAATGTGTTCATGCTCATGAGTCCAGTGAAGCAACTATCTCTGTCTGTGATGGTTCACAATTTAAAATTTTTTAAAATTTCAGTCCTTTTTACAAAGTCAAGCCTGGGTTTTGTGCCACAGTCAGGTGTTCAAGTGTTTTGGGGAGATGTGAAACAGCAAAATGCTGTCCTGCTTCCCAGAGGAGGTATGGAAGAAAGAGTAATGTATGCCTACTGTGAAGCAAGTCTCAGCCTTCCCCCTCCATAAATGGAACAGCTTCACAGTGCTCGTGGTGTGTCTGCTAGCTTATTTAGGGCTTGGCTAGATAGGTATTTTTTGAGCTCTTCTAGAGCAATTAAAAAGCCTCTTTTACATGGCAGTTGGCTAATTTTTTTTTAGACTTGTTTGAGGAGCTCAGGTGTTCACAAGTAACATACCAAACTGACCAAGTACTGTGTTGTAAACAACAGAACCAATTAATCACATTCAAAAGATCTTGATAAATAGTTGTTTGTTAGAATACTGAAGCTGTCATTGGTCACCCGCATTGTTAGTAACTATTGTGTGGGTAGACGTTAACATTCAGAAAAAAAATATTTTTTTTTGAAAGCTAGAAAATGACTAGTTTTTACTTAGCGGCTTTTGTTTAGCAGCTCCAGAAGAACGGTAATTCTTAGTCTTACTTGCTTTGTAAAGAGAATGTGGATTTTGTTTCAAAAATGGATCAAGACAAGGCAAAGTCTCACAAATGACTAAAGCAATAACAAAATATCACTGTCCCATGTATCTTTGCAGACTTGAAATGACTTTTCTGGAAGGGTCTTTGCTTGCTTGCTAAAATACTCAGTTTTTAGTAGAATGTTTTCTCCTCAATCCATTGGTGTCTTCACCTCTGTTGTTGTCTTTGATCTTTCTCTGGGATTAGCTACTTTCCTTCAAAGTGTTTTTTCTTCTTGTTGTTTTAAAAGCTTTGTTCTGATATAAGCCAGTATTCAATTCAGCTAGTTAATGCAGGTAACAGAGATAGCATATTGCTTATTAATTTTGTTGCTTTGACAGTCCAGGATGGGCTGTTTGGATAATGGAGCGACCGTGGGACTCTTTGTTCTTGGACTTTGCTGTGGACTCTCAAAATGTCACTGCTTCCTCTGGAACCGATGAGAAGTTTGGGAGTATTGTTCATGGCACAGTCCCTCGTGACTACTTTGGCTGATGCTGTAAATTTGAAAGATAAAAATAAGTTGGGTTAAACTGGCTTGTTGAAATGGACTGGTAAGTTAAACCAGAGGCTGCGATTCAGGCTGTCCTTCCTGTTTATGAGTCACTCTCCTGTTTAATCGCGTGAAAAGGCCTCCTGTAGAATTAATTAAAAGAGAGATCTCGTAATGCTGCAAAAAACTTGCAATTTAGTGAAAATTGTGAATTTTAATTTTAGTCTTCCTTGTTTAACCTCTCAGGCCTTAAGGATGGAAGCCTGGATACTATGAATTCATTGTAGGTGATGCATACAACAAGTGGGAAGAAAATGTTATCCAGGAAAGTGAGAATTGCTTAAACTTTTGTTGCTTGGAATAATCCGGACTATTTTACATGAATGCTTTGCTGACAGCTGTCGTCGGATTCTACAGAGAAGTGTGAGCCGTCAGGGACATCTTCTGAACTTGCTAATGCTTGTGCATGTTGTTAGTCTCTTGTATTTGTGTTCTGTTATAGCACATTGTGACTGCTGTCTGAAGGCATTGCTTCTACGATACCTTTTTTCTGCTGTAGCTACTGTGTTGTACTTTGCAGAGAGCCTTTTCCTGACTTGAAGACAGCTTACTTCACATTTCCCTCTGGTTTTCTCTTCTGAATCATCTATTCCATTTGTCAAGTTTAAGGACATATTTGTGTTAAGGATCTGCAAGGAGATGAATAACTTGTTTCACGTTGATAATTGTGGCTTAGTGCACAAAAGTGGTGCTGTGGACAAAGCTCTCTTAAGCGCTTGACCAGAAAGCAAAAAGGCACGGTTCCATTGGTACTTCTCAAATTAAGGCCTTGTATTGTTGTGAGTCACCTTTGATTGCCTGTGTGAATTTCGAGAATAGCATTTCTGGTTTGGTCTTGTGCTTTGAGAGCTGCTGGTAGAGCAAAGCTGACTTCAGGTTAGAACAAGAGCGCTCTGGTAGCGGAGGCTTGACAGCTTTGTGCCACAAAGGAAACTAAATTCCATAGATTATCCTTGTACAAAATTTATCCCTTTTTCCTAATTATTGCCAGAGTTCTTAAGACTTATCTTCTCCCTGAGCACTGTAATTTTTTGCAGAATGTGTTCTGGAGGGGAGTCTGAAGATTTATGTGGCTTCAGAAAGCAGGAACCTGTAGTTAGCTTTTCTGGTCACTCCTTTCTCAGTAGAACTTCAGTCAAATGTTTCTAACAAAATTGCACACAAGGACTGGGCGGGGATGTCTCTGGGTGTGTTTCTAAGGAGGAATTACATGATCACAGCCATTTTTATGTGGAATTTTAGCTTCACTAGACCAGTTTAGAATAACTTGATCTCTGTCAAGCTGAAGCTTGGCTATGATTTAGATGATTTCAGGACATACGTGGAAGAAGGCACCCACAGGAGTAAATGGTATGGTAAATTATACAATCAGTGTTCAAGGACGTAATGGTGTGGCTATCGCATTAGGCGGTACACAACGAGAATGGGGTGTGGTGTCAGTATTACTCACTAGGCATTAAAACGATCACAGGCATAGTTTCTCTTATGTAAAATCTGAAGAAAAAACACATTCCTTTGTGTCTTCCTGTGAGTAATATATGAATTCACGTGCTAAATAAAAATGGTAGCTGTCCTGTCCGCCCATCCTTGCTGAGGAGAGGGGAAAAAGAAATCCTCAGACCAGTTCATCTGCCAATTCATGTGACAGTAATTGGGAGCCTTCAGGAAGGGGAAGTGAGTGACAGCAATCCTTTCCTTCAAGCCTAGCTGATAAGTTCTGAAATTACATTAATGAACTAGTGTAGCTTTTGAGAAGTGGGAATAAAATCAGTCATGTTGCTGTGACGAGCTGGTGTGTGAGCTGTCATTACAGAATGAAAATTGACAGTAAGCCTGTGAAACTCTGATGACTGCAGTATGCTAATAAATACATTTAAATGCTTTGTTCCTATTAGGCTTTGTATATTAAAGAAAATCCCAGCCCAACTGTAAGGGCTTCAGTAGTGCTGTTAGAGGCGGCTTTGCTTTAGGGACTTTGAGAATTTTTCTCTTCAGTTGTTTGTTCAGTTTTAGCTGACAGTCATTGCTTTTATTCCCAAACCACTGAGTGGCTAAATACAGGAATGCCTAAGGAGGTGTTGACTGCGTGGGTGGTAAGATGGTTTCAGTGTGTAGTTTTCCCTTCTTATGCTTTGTAATGTATTTAGATACCTGCTGTTTAATCGGGGGCTTACACAATACAGGACAGAGGGAATTTAAATGATCTAGTCATGCAAATATTGTCCGTGCAAGGCTTCCTTATCACTTACCCTGTCTTGGTCTACAGCAATGGAAGTGTGATAGGCAGCTAAACACATACACTCTATTTTAAGACTCTAAAAGAAAGTAATTTTAAAAACATAAGTTCCTTTCTGTGTAGTCAGTGTGTACAGTAACTGTTTTGGTGGGATTACCAGATTTGCTCTCATGGTATTGGAATAGGTAATGCAGTCGGAGCATGTGAAGGCTCAGACTCTTGTAGTCTTGTAGCAGTATGTGATGGTGTGCCGATTACAGGCTCTTGGTAGGCTGTGACCGCTTCAAGAAGAAAATTCTTAGCAGGAGTCAAAACACCCAAGTGAAGTACAAAGGTGTTTGACTGAGGAGCTACTCTGGTTTTCTCTGAGTGTCTTCCAGTCCTTCTGTTAATGAATAAAGCTCATTAACAGAAGTTTGCCCTTTGCTTTTAAAAAGATAGACTAGTTCAGCATGCTACAAAGAGTTCTATGATTTATACTGTCAGAATTCTGGCAATAGAACAAGTGAGATGAAGTATCCTATGTGTTTTTTTATTTTACATGACTCCAGTTGCTGATACTGCTAAAACATGGTTGCAATACGTTTTTGGAGATGAATAAATCTTGTAATACTTAATAATAAAAACTGAGAATGAGAAGATTGTTCTTCATGGGGTGCTCTACTTAGAACAGTTCTATGCTAAGAAAGCAGTAAATAAGAGCACTTTCTTCTAGAAGAAGTATGTGTCTGTAGTAGAACCGCTTTTATAAGGCTCAAGTAGCAAAATTCATCAAGTTGGCAGTGGATTTTAATAGGTAACTTCCCAGGATTATATTTTACCCTTTTGCTTGGATTATTTTCAAGTTATGTAACTTTAAACTTTTAAAACTGGGTTTATAATTCAAAACCCCTATTAAGAGGATATATGGTACTCTTTTTTCCTATTTGAATTCAGGCTCCTGCCAAAGATAATTATAACTCACATCTATTACTGATAGGAGGATCAATGGGATGTTCAAGGTTTTCATTTTTTTCTTTTATACAGGACTGTCTTGCATTGTTTGGTGTATTTAAAAAAAAAAAAAGTGAAGTAATATTCTTTTTTTGTGGTTAAACTCTGAAATGTCTGTTATTGGATAAGAGTGGGTGGTTAATGGAAACCTTGAGACTTAAGCCTTTTGTTCCCACTCACTAAAACCACACGAGTACTGTTTTTAATGATCTTACAAAGCTGTAAAGAAAAGACACTATTTATAAATCTGAAATGTAAGTGAGACTAACACCAAAGCAGCAAAAAATGTAACTTTTTTTTTAATTGAAGGTTACATGAAAAATCGCATTCAGAAGGAGTAGCTTGCCCCAGGCTATTTCTGGCCTCTGGGACTGTTCTTTTTAGCAATTCTACAAATTGAATCACCAGGTGCCAGTAGCATTTAAAGCAAATGAGGCTCAATTACATTCTGAGTCAGAAGTACCTGAATTAACCTGCTTTTCAGCAAAGGTTGTGTGACCTCTCGTACTGATATTTGAAGACTTACTTCTAAGCTGTGTGTGCATGGTAATTTAAAACTACTTAGAAGTGTTGAGCAGGTTTGTCTATGTTGCATAGTGTTTGACTTTTTATAACAAAACTGCTCAGAGGTGTGGAAAAAATCTTGGAACAGTATGTTTGAGTAGCTTTTTTTATTATATTTTTTTATGCAACAGTTGCGACAGAGCTGAAACTCTCCAGGAAGGGTGCCATTACTGCAACAAGCTGCCTCTTAACCTTGGATGACTCCAGAGCTTTGTTGTAGACTAGGTTGGTTATTAAAAAACAATTGCAGCATATGTCATGGAAACACGCAGAATAGTCATCTGTGAAACTTAAGTTCTTTATCTTAATATTCCCACTATTATTATCAGTGAAGCTATTACAAAGGTTGCCAGAGGGGTGTGTCTGGCTTGGTTTGGTCCCTGTGAGCTACTCTTAGCTGCTGTAGCATTTACATGACTGCTTCTACATTTGCAACTCTGGTTCTAGGAGCAGTGGAAAAAACAAAAACAAAAAACCTTGAAGAGATGTGAACTGGTAAGGCGTTCTTGCATCTTTACATAGCACTTTGCTCAGTGTGTTAGCTGTGATGAGCTAAAAGGATGGTTTTGACTGTATTTGCATGACTTGCACTGTCAAGAAACATTGGTTAAACCTAGATGTGAAGCATTGTTTTTGAAGCGTAGATGACTTTGTAGGTGGGCTTAGTGTGAAGGAATAATTCCATTGATTGTGGTTATTTGAGTTGCTTATTCCATTTCATTTACTCTTAATATGCCAGACTGTTATTCCAGTCATCCTCATTGTTAGGATTGCTTAGTAGGGATTAAATGTGTAGTTGAAATTCAGCTAATACTTTAGAGAGAGGTTCCATGAATGAAGACATACTTTAAAAGTGTGTTGCTCTTGCTGTTACATGATAAGCTGCTCATGGAACTGCATCTAAAAGCTTGATGAATCTGCCTTGATGCTAAAAGTGGCTGTCTTGCAGTTTCCCCCTTCTCCGCTTTCCCCCCTCTTTCCCTTATGTTTCCAGGACTCCTTGGCCAGTTAACAGAGCTGGAGCAGCTTTTGGAGCCTGTGAGGAGGTAACATAGGAAGGAAAGGGATTTGATCTTGACAAGCTTAGGTCCCTGATATAGATGACAGATGTGTCAGATCTAGAGCTGGCACGTGAGAGGAGCCCAAGAATACGGGGGAGAAGCAGGGCTACCTCTCTGAGAGGCAGTTCTGATTTGTCCCAGCATAAACCAGGCACAGAACTGCACTGAAAACACCAAACAGGTTTAATATGTTTAACTATCTGTCTTCATTGGTCATGCAGTTGAAACGTAAGTCTAGATGCTTCGGTCCTCACAAGCATAAAACGGTTAGTCCACTTTAGCTTGTGGTGAGCAGTGTATGTTGTTATCTGGTATCTTAGTGGAGATGAGATTCTGTTGCTGCGGTGTTAAACCTCATTTGGAGTATCCTGCTTGTAGGTAGAGGCTGTGACTTGGTCTTTGAAAATACCCAAACTGTAAACAGTGAACAACTTTTAACAATACTCTTTTTAGTTCTTGACTGGACAAGGCTTAAACTGAGCTGGGAGAAAAATGAGGAAAATTTAGATTATCCTGTGTTAGCAACTCCTCACTCTGCCTACCTCTGCTGCTTGGAAATGGTGGCTATGATTGCAGTGTTGTGGTAAGCAAAGCAGTGTTTTGACAACTGTTTTCAAATGTGTGTCTCTTCTCCAAAGTTGATGGTGCCGTATAATTTCATACTAATGCAGAAGTGATATCACACGGTTGACTGAACAGGTGCCTGAAGAAGAGTAGTTGAATTCTTGAAGCTGATATAGTTTAATAATTCTGTCTTGAAGCATATGAGAGAGGGAGGAGGGCTTCGCAGGGAATAGAATTATAATGAGGTTCAGGGGGGTGAAAAAACTTTTGTCATTATGAACTCCTGCTATGATGAAAAGGGTACCAGTAAAATAGATGCTCCATTGCCTTTTGA
>VXAL01012489.1:63981-151888 GCA_013399475.1 Chauna torquata
ATAACATCACAGTAGTCTAGAGATTGTTTTGTATACAACATAATAGGAGATCTCTTCTTTTGATAATAGTACGTTTAAAATGAACTCATGAATTAAGAAACAGGCAGACATGCAATGCTTCGATAGGTTTCTGTTGTTTAAAAATTCATTAGTTGTTTTTACTGCTCTTGGATGACTTTGTGCTTCTATTAAAAGATCTTTTTGATGTTTAAATGCAGTCTTCCAAAATAAACTGCATTTGAAGGTAAATAGAGTAACTGAAGCTTTATTAGAGACTACTGTTATGTAAACAGTTATTAACATGAAGTCGTTTGACATCTGCTTTTAAAATGGGGGCAGCAGCTACTAAGTGATGAGAAAAACTTAACTCCAAGTCAAAGAAATTGGAAGGAAACAAAGCTAAAGAGGAACTCCTGAGTCAAAATTTTCAAATGGGCACTTAAAATACTTGTTTGCTGAATCCCTGTGAAGTTCTGTGTAAAGTGGGATTTTTACATTCACGTTTTACTCTTTCAACGATCCATTGAAATGGATGCCTGTTCTTTCCTATGCTTGGCAGTAGCAGATGTATTCGCTTAATACTACGCTACCAGTGTATTTCAGCATTTCTTTTGTATTGCATCTGAGTGGGGTTTTTTTGTTTTGTTTTGGTGGGTTTTTTTGGTTTGTTTTAATCTGCTGGGTAGTTCGAAACCAAAACACTTTTGGTAGGGTGAGTAGTATAATGCTAACCCTTGAATATATGAGGAAGGAGGTAGGCGGGAAGTTCAAATCACATTACTTGATTCTAGCACTGTAAGTATAGCAAAGAAATATATTCAGTAAAGTTTTCACTGTAAACTTTTTTTTTTAAAAAAAAAGTGTACACACAAAGCTCCCAAAATTCCATCTTTGGCAATTTCTGGATTTTTTTCTTTTCAGGGAGAGTTGCTGAATTGCTTTTGTAAAAGTTTGTGGGGAGGTGGTGGTGACAATTATTAGAGACCGTATTACAGGTTGGAGGCTGGGGACGGCTGTAGTTGTTGCTGACAGTGGCTGGTAAGTGCCAGTAGCCAGACTTTGTTTAATTCTGCCCTTCTCCATCTCGTTGTTTCGTATCGCAGTGATAGCATTATTGTAGCTGTAGTGTTACATCAAAGCAGAGTTACAGCTGCTGAATCAAGTTGGGACAGAAGTCTTACTGGAGAGTGGGTGGCAAACAACACTTTCTAACTTTTTCTGTTAGGTTATTTTTTATGCCTGCTGTTTCAATGAATCACGCTGGGTCTTCACTAAATGGTTCATGTCTACCTAACCTAAAGTGATAAAGGCATTGCAGTGGCAGCAAGGTCTTTATTTTCCCTTTTTCCTAAACTTACTTTTCAGCTTTAGTAGTAGTCAGGTAACTGTAGTGTTTTCCTGTATGAAAAAGAATGCTACTGGCCTTTATGATTTTGATCTTTAGTATGTTTTTCCATTAGCAAATGCCAGCCTCATTACTGCAAACTGCTTTTGGTGCTTCAAATTGCTAGAAGATGTACAAAGAAGTGTTTCACTTAAGCAAGTTAGGACTCTCGGATGGCTGCTCTTTGAGCTGTGCCTGTGCGGCTGAAGTGTTCGCCATTTCCAGTTTACTGCCCACTTCCAGTTGCTTTCTCCTTTTGAAGTTTACTGCTGCTTAGATTATTTTTTTTAGGTGAGATGTTTGTGTGGCTGATTTGTTGCCCTGTTCCAGTTAAAATGAGGTATTGTTAA
Organism: Chauna torquata; assembly: GCA_013399475.1. Classification (NCBI taxonomy): domain Eukaryota; kingdom Metazoa; phylum Chordata; class Aves; order Anseriformes; family Anhimidae; genus Chauna; species Chauna torquata. Next base: position 65,716 of record VXAL01012489.1, read on the forward strand.
TTGTGTAGTTGCTGTCCACCCGTATTTCTGCCTGTGTTTGTCAAACAGTTGCGTTTATAACTACTAGCTTGAACCAGGGAATGGCTGTGCAAGCAATTTAACTGGAGTATCTTAGAAGGGGATAGGTAAGGAAGGGTAGGGACTTCTCTAGCTGACAGCAAGAGGTACTTAGTGTCTGCACCTGAAGACTTTGACAAGCTCTTCCTGGTTATCTTTGCTGTGGTTTCTCTCATCGGTGATCTGACAGCCATCTATAAGTTTTTTTTTAAAAAAAAAAGTGTGGTTTTTTTTTGTTTTTGTTTTGCAATATAGGCTCTTGTATAAGCTCTGCGAAAAACTGTAGGAGAGAATAGTCCTCCTGGATGCAGAAACTTTAACCTCTGTTCCAATCTCCTGGGAGGGATAAGGAATTGTCCTCTCTCTTCCTTCCCTGATGTCTTGGAAAAGGCCTCAGACTCAGTAATGTCAGAATATAGTTGTTTAGGGGCACATCAGTTGCTTGATCGTTAGCTCTTATTCTCAGATTAGTTGTTGCAATTCTTTTGGTTATTTGGATGTTCAGAAAGCAACCCTTCAAACACGTGTGCTTGTGGGAGAAAGCAAAGGATTTGGTTGCCATCACCTTTCCTTGAGAGCAAGGCTGATAACTCTTGAGTATTTGACCAGTTGAACCAAAGTCTCTCTTCTGAAAAGTGTTGTAGATATTTCAAGTGTGTTCTGCTGTTAGTCTGTTTGGTTTGTTCCTGATTTTTAATCCTGGTTTAATCGTGCTGCTGTTATAGTCATTTGCATTGAAAAATGCATTTTTAAGAACTCTTAATTTGAAATGAAAAGAACATGCTCTGGACCTGCTTGTCTGCTATTAATTCCCTAGCCTTAATCATCTGTGGGTTTGGGAGTCCTTGTGATTGGCAGAAATTTTTTCCTAGGTAATAGACCATGAAACCATTTGTTATTAGGGGTTGGTCACTTCCCCTTTCTTTTAAACAAGCTGTAAGGGATGTGTATTATCAACCAGAAATTATGAGGTTAGTCACGTATATCTTCCCTGAACATTTACTCTGCCAGCCATGCGCAGGTTGTGTGTTGTAGGGGAATGTGGGCAGAGAGGTTTAAGCTTCCTTTCAACGCATGTTGGCTTATAATGTTTGTGATCTTCATAACGCAAAACTAGTGATCAAATGCTGAAGAAGAATAAGAAGTCAAGAAGAAGATACCACATTTCATTCCTTTTTTTTCCTCCATGAAATGCTGAGTAAATAACTTTATTCAATGGTTTTCTAGCCTGTAGGAAGACATTAACTCTAGCTTCACAGGGTGTTCTGAAGCTTAAATTGTTCTAAGTTGCTTTTAGATCCTCTACTGGGAAGGTACCAGAATAAAGTTGTGATATTCTCCCCCCACCCCCAACCTTGTGCTGTTACGTACAAGGAAATTTCAAATGAGGGATAACATCTTGTCCTTAATGGGACCAATTTTCCCAAGGAACTTTACAGATTGCCAAATAAGAGACTTTTGCAGTAAAGTAGATCAATTTCTTCCTCTGTTTTCATAGTTCAAATACATTACTGAAGATAACAGAAAGCAAACCTTGAATCTGGTTTAGCAGAGCTTCAGTGGGCTTGGGACAGAATTTTGGTGGTGTTCATAGTTCTTGGGTTTTGTTTTTGTTTTTGTTTTTTTCTTTTTGAAGAGTCTTATGGTCACTGGAGCCTGTTGGTTTTTATGTGGCTTTGAACAAAGGGTGGGAACGTGTTTCAGACTTCAGGATCTGCTGTTGGGTCGGAATTTCTTTTGTTGCAGAGGTCTCTCTTCTGGGCGAGTGTTCAGCTGTGCTGGGGAGTGGGAGTGTGCATGTGAGCGGGCATGCGCGCAGCAGAGGAGGAATGAGGAAGTGCTGCACTTGCCGTCAGCTGAGGGTGTACAGCAAAGTTTCAGAGAGCAAATAGGAGAGGAAAAAAAGCTCAGTCTGTAGGAAGTACTATTCTGGGCTGATTGTATTAGTGTTGTTCATGGAGCTTCCCAGGCAGAGGTAAGAGGCTTTTTCTTCTGCCTACTCTTCTCTGGTCTGGCATGGGCTTTCTTTTTCTCTCTTCTTCCTTTTTTTCTTTTTTTCCTCCTCCTTTTCTACCCCTCTGCCCCCTCAGGGGCTTTTCTGTGGAACTAGATACAGAAGACACTGGCTAGTATTCGTCCTGTTCTGCAAACTGTGAGGTTGGCTGTGTGGCTTGTTTGTGTGTGTGGCTTCAGCATGCCTTTTGAGAACAGTGTGTTAGTCTGTATAAACAACCGATTACTTCTGGCTGGTCAGGGCTTCCCATGGGTTAGCTTGTCACTTTTTCCTTAAAATGAAATTCAGGACTTCTTAAAGTATTAGGTGCTGCGCTTTTCATCGGGAAAGAGAGAAGATATTTCAGTGTTCTCAGAAATGCTGCTTATTACATAGAGTACATTGGAGTGGGAGACTTATTTACTTAAATATGTCTTGTGAAGCACTGGTGGCAGTTGGTAGTGCCTGTGTGGTAGCAAGTGAGTGCGGAGGGTCCAGTTGTTGGGTAGAGCTGTGCTGTGTGCATCTGGTGGTCCTTATTAGCTAGGCATTGTTTTGCTATTATCTGCTCACTTCGTTTAGGTTGTTGATTTGTTTTTCATCTCGGGTGTCAGAGAGGTTTTGAAGTAATTAGTGCATCGTAGAACCAGTCCCACATGAGAGAGAATTGCATCTTTGACTAGGTTATTCTTTCTCAGAAATTTTTGTGTTACTACCAAGGAGTAGGAGTCTTTCAAACAACTAATAAAATGGTGTTTTCTTTATTAGATTAAATTATAGATTTGCCAAGAGCTGTATTTGCGTGAGCAGACCGGTTGGCAAGGCTAAGTTTGTTTTGGCAGTGAGGAACTGCTTTTGCATTAAGCTTTACGCTAAATAGGCGTACTTGTGTGTTCGCTGTTGCAGGAAGTTCTGCTAGTTTTACTTCTGAGTAAGACTCAGCAAAAATAATAGAGTTTCAGGACTAAATGAAAAGCAGGCAATAAAAAATTACCATTACTCAGAATTTCGGTCCTCAGTTGTCCAAAAAGCAGTTGATACTGCTCGGGTAAGAAAAGCTTAGTGAAACACCATAAAGAGGCGCGTACAAACACGGGAGCAGGCAAGGCTTTTAAGAGATGCATGTCCTGAAACGGCAGAAACTGAGCCGGGGGTGTCCGTAGGTATGCTGAGTCATCTGCCTTAAACTGTAACATGACTTACGCTGGCCTGCTGCTGGGAAAGATCAGCGTTAACTTGGCTGTGACGAAGGGACACATGATAGGTCTGCGCTCGCACAAGTTAGGTCTGAATAACATGTTTGTGAGGGACGTTGGTTGGTACTTGGTACCTGTACCAAAGGACTCGGCGAGTGCAACTAATTTAAAGGGAGTTGAATTTTAACTGAAAGCAGGAGTGAGTTTTCCTGTCATTTTTCTGTGTCATTATGTGTGAAACTTGACACCAGTAGATACTGGTATGAGGCGTTCTGAATTTTAAAAACCTCTTCACCTCGAGGGTTGAATCTGCGAAGCTTTCTAGCTGTGTGTGGAAGGCTCTGGCCGCCAGGCATAACGCAGCTGGGGCAGGAGGCTGCTAGCCCTCCGTGTTGCAGTCCGGCGGAGCAAGGAACGCGATACGGCGTCACGCAGTTGTGTCGGTGGTTTGCGGAGTGATCTGTCTCTGAAGCACTGGCAGTGTCCCAGAGGAGACAGGTCACTGATCTCATTACAGCATGACATTTCCAGTCTGGGTTAGGGATGGAATCTCAAGGATTTTGGGGGGTGGGGGAGGACCCAGAAGAGAGGGGAAATTTTTTTTTTCAAGTTCTTCTAAATGGAAAAATAAAGCTTAGGCAAGGCTAAGCAGGAGCAGGAGACTTGCATGCAGGTATTTCGTATGTTCAAACTGTCTCTGGTCCTACTGCAGTGTCCAAGGTATACATCTTGGCGCTACTTCATTCTTACTTACAGCTTCTTGTCTTCTGATTTTTGCACTGTGGATGTGTCTCGTAGGTTTTTTTGGTTGTTTTTCTCCTTGTTCTTTCCCCAACACCATTAGCACAATATGTGAGTAGGAATCTTAAAGCAAGCCAGGTGGTGGTAAAACGGACATGCAAAAAAAGACTATCACCTCTATTTACAGTAGGATAGGCACATGGTATAGCATAAAGTAGTACTAGCAACTGAAAGAGATAGATAGATATAAATATATACGTATAGATAGATAGATATAAATAGATATGTCTAGATATATATAACTGATTTCCAGGTAAGTGTGCTGACTCCTTTTTGGCCTGAGCTGTGTCGCCTATAACTTGAGCAAACGGCAGTCCCTGTATAAAATGTCAGTAATTAAAATAGTGTCCCTTACCTTTTACTCACCACGCTCTTGCATGTGACAGCATGTGTGTATTTTCTGATATTTTTTCTGGCATATCTTTATTTTCCTCAGTCATATACGAAGGTGTGTGTATGTATATATGTATTTAAAATATTGGAAGTTAACGTGAAAGAGAGGGGGCGGGATAAAAAGTGATAATGTTCTGGGGAGGAGGATTTTATTTAAATGGATATGTCTATAAATGTTTGCAGTCTTTGCATTTTGCTCACAAGATTTCAGACCTCTGGCATAATGCTGGAGAGGCAGGCATATTTAAAAAAAAAACAGTGTTGTACCATGAAAGCATGAATAAAGCTGTTTTTACTTTATTTGTACAAGGAAGTGTTTTCTTTTCCAGTAATGATGGTTTTGATAGCTGTCTGTGGTAACAAAACTCTCTTGTTTCCATTGTTTTATTGCAGTTTGTAATTTCTCCTGTGTTTACAGTAGTTCTTGTAAGTCAGAGAATACATTGTTTCCAATTATCTTCAAGGTCGTAGCAAGTCAGAAACCTTGCAAAAAGACGCAGCTCTCCCAGCTTCGCTTCTTAAATACATCGCTGTCTGTGTGCTTTGTTTCTGGGAGAGGTTTGTATCTTATCTCAGTGCACGGCTCTGCTTCCCAGCCTGAAGACTGAGGACCCAGCAGGGAAACCGAAGCCATATATGTGGAAAGCTGTGGCGGCGGCGGCAGTGCTTGGGTCGGCGCCAGCCTGTGCGCCGGCAGCTCAGGAGCCGTCAGTCCCTGAGATGCCGTTCCCATCGTCTGCAGGCCTGGAGTCATTTCTCAGTTCTGTGCTGATCTGTTTGGGAGATTTATTAGCAGAGCAGGGTTTGTTGCTCAAGCAGCTATTCTTTTCCTCTGTGGGGAAAAGGTTGGCTGGATCAAGCCAGTTAGCCATCTGTTTCAGCAGTTAGACCGTGCTGAAATAGATGGCTTCCTGAGGTTTCTCCCAGCCGCATTTTCTATTGTCAGTGCTATCAGTGGCCTTCCTCCGGCACTGAGGCACCAGTACGTGTCCACGGGCGCTGTGGAGGGAAAAGCTTGGGTAGCGGAGGAGTCTGTGATGGGTAAGGGGAGCTGTCAGCAACCCGTGCAGCGTGCCTCTGTAGTGATTGCATTCTGCTGCCAGGGCTGGGGCTTTTCCACTCGTGTGCAAAGTGCCCTTCTGTCCTGGCAGTTCGGTGCCGGACTGGGGCTGATGAGGACCGTCCTGTGAGTTGTGCGTTGTGTAAGCTTTGCTTCCCTTGTTCTAGAGCCTTTCAAAACCTGCCTCGATAAGGGATCAGCGATGCTACTAATTGCTCCCTCCCCAGACTGGAAAACAAAAACTTCTCTCTCTAATGTCAAGACTGTAAATAAATACGACCTATTTCATTATGCTGGTTTTCTTTACTGGCCAGAGGTATGAGTAGGAACAGCATGTCCCTGTCTGTTTGTTTGCTTTTAATTAGTTAATTCTTGTGTTAAAGTGTGTTCAGCTCTCCTTTTTTCTACTTCAGAGTCTGAGATGGTAAAGTCTCCATGTCCACGTCTACTTTTGTCTGTTTACAGTATAGCTTCATGTTAGCGTCTGGTTTTAGATTTTCTCAGTTAGCCAGAAATGGCTCTTTTTGTTAATGCTTGGTTTAACATAGTGGTTAATAATCAATGTTTCAAATAGACTGTTCATGTTGTTTCTGAATTGCAGATGAGTCTGGGAAGTTGTTTGTGGATATTCTAATAGCAGAGTGGTAGAAAGGAGGAGATAGGGTTCAGCTCTTAAGTCGTGAACCTCAACTGGTATTTCACAGCACAGCAGTACCTGCACTAAATTTATGAAGGAAGCTGTGTATTGCTCTTTAAAGAAAGGTTTTTGGTGTTTCAAGGTAGTGCCTATTACAGAGTTGGCTCACAAAGAGTGATTCAGGCAGATGCTGATTACCAAGGTTTATTAATAAATAAAGGAGAGGGAGGCTTGGAAGTAAATTCCCTGAATGTTTTAGGCAGTTAGCTCAATCAAGTAACTGACAAGTGTAAATGTTTTCCTTTGGGATATAATGATGCAGTAGTAATGGGATTGATTTGGCTGTCTGCTGACAAGATGAAAAAAATTAATGGTTTGCTAATAAAGAGGTCATTTAGGGGAAAGACAACAAATTCAACAGATCCGCTAGTTGTGGGATGCTGGTGTTGGGGTTAAACATGCAGTGCCTTTTCCTCAGTACCACCCTGTCTGGGTAACGCTGATTTCCTACTGATTCCTTGTTGGCTGGCAAACAGTGGCTGTATGGCATTGTACATCTTCTTTTGATGACAGAAGAAATTTTTTTTTATTAGCTTTAGAACTAAGCTTTAGATGTGCTGTTGGAACATGGCTAAAAGCTTAACTAGTAAGTAACTTCATTGTTTGCCTTGGCAAAATGGTGTTAACTGTGAATAACACTGTACTAAATTCTGGAACAAAAGCCTGAGGCTTTTCAGTCTCTGTTTTAGCGTCAGATTTTTGTTGCTGTTTTAAAGTGCTTTGATTCTGAATTACACAAGTTCTAACTTGAAGTTTCTCTTTACCTTCACTTAGAATTGAAATTTTTTTTTTAAAGCTAAGATTTGATAAAAGGTTGCTGGTTTTGCTTCTGTTTGAACAGGTAATAGCAAGCAAGCGCTTACTCCTTGGTGTGAAACCTAAGCCAATGATGTGAGGGAAAGGTGATTGATTTAGAAAAATCTGTTTGGTAGTAATTCTGCGTGACCTGAACTGGTTTTTGCTACCTTCACTGGTGATAGAAAGCAGACCAGACATCAAAATGTTTTTTCGTTATTGATTTTGCTTCTGATAATGATTCTTTTCATATCACTTTACCTCTCATGTTTACTGTTTTATATTTCTCATCATATGCTTGATGTGGTTATGCTTTTGTTTATTTTTTTTGTCCCAAAGAGGTATCTTATCTTCTGTTCTATTACAGTTAATAACATTTGCTTCTCCTCTGTGTGTCGATTCAAAAGTGACAAATAATAAAGACCCCCCCAGGTTCTCTTCCGTTACAGTTTTTTTGTGTAATCTGTCAATGCATTAAAAAATTTGACTTTCTCTGCTTATATAACCTCTAGGTAGGCAATTAATGATATAAATCAGGGTTAGAAAAGGGTCCTTGAGAAACAGTTATCCCTCTTACAGTCAAAAGTGACTTCTGGAAGTTCTTCCTTCTTTTGAGGAACGGAGCTGCTTGGTGGACAGACTTGAGGGCAAGTTATCAGTGCTGATTTACACCCAATAATGCGTGGGGATTCCCAGGGTAATTGAGATGTGCCCGGATAAATCCATGTGGTATAATGCAGCTCTGTATGGATCAGCTTGGGTCTAGTAACGGTGCTATAGTAGCAGTACATGGGATTACCTGGCACTGTGTGTGAGCTGTATTGCGTGCAGATGGTGTCTGACTGTACCCTGAACCATTCATCCGTCTTTTCTGAGGCTGTGGCAGCTCAGATGTTTCTGCGGAGTCATCATGTGCCAATCAGAGCCGCTGAACTTGAGAGAAAACCTGCTTGTGATACAGGTTTTGGATGAAGCCTTGTCTAAGTAAAATTATTAACACTTTTAAAGAATACTTAAAAAAATGGCTTTAGTAGAATCAGTACAACAGTACTTTTGAAAACTGTCTTGTTTTGATTCAAATCTAGTTGATGCTAATTGGCTCGTTTGTAAAGAAAAAAACATAAAAATGGAAAGCTAATCCAGCCTTAGAACTTCAGTAGGATAACTAGCTTGCCTGTTGTTTTTTTTAAAGATGCATAACAGCAAAAATAATTTTAAGTGGCTTCTCCAATGACAGAAAATAGCTGGAATTAAACAAGTTGTGACTCAGTCTTCTATTTAATGTCAGAACTGCACTCCTAGTTCAGCTATACCTCTGCAAGTGTTATTTACATAACACAAAGGATTTCAAATGACTGTTCCAGTAGAGAATGCTAACTTTATGTTTCTGTTCTCTTTTAGGTTATGTTTCACACTATGTGCTGACTGTCTGTACTTACAGAAGATATTTAAAAACAAACAGACTTTTTTTTCAAAGATTTTGATTCCAGTGGAATCTGTGCTTTAGATTTTTTTTTTTGTCTTGTCAATTAACTCCTGAAGCAATGCCTGTACAAGCTCCACAATGGACGGATTTTCTCTCCTGCCCAATTTGCACACAGACTTTCGACGAAACAATTCGAAAGCCCATCAGCTTGGGTTGCGGCCACACTGTCTGCAAGATGTGCCTCAACAAGCTCCACCGTAAGGCATGCCCTTTTGACCAGACCACTATCAATACAGACATTGAACTCCTTCCTGTGAACTCGGCCTTGCTGCAGCTAGTGGGTGCTCAGGTAGCAGTGCTTTTTCATTATCTGCTTCTATATTGTACTCCTAAAAGAAAGGAGGAAAACCTTGAATAAAGAATGTGACTGTGCAGAGTAGACATCTCCTTTCCTGTAGACTGACTTTGGCGATTATAGGTTTTAGACCTATGACATGCTGTAGGAGAGGTGTGTGGAACAGCAGCTCAGATGTTGCTTCTACCAGTCACTGACTGATTTTTGTGTTGCATCTGATTTAGTGTAACCGTGAGCTGTCACCAGAAAGGGCTGGTTCTTCCCTTCCTTCTTTCCCAAGTTTTACCTAGCCGTGCTCTGCTGAAAGGTTGAGATGGATCAGCGAGTCTACCTGGTGGAAAGCCATTTTTCTTTTGTGGGTAGGTTACTTGCTGTACCTGAATCACGAGCCCATAGGGTGAACAGGTGCCCTGAAAGCAGGAGGGAGAGTGAAGGGAGGGGGACAGACCCCTCTGGTGGCAGCCTTTGTGCTGCCTTATGTTTAACTTGAAGCTGAGCTCTGGAAGTGTAACTCTGTGAGCTGACACGTTAATCTAAACCCACATAGGTGAATGGGAGAGCCTGGCCAAGACCCTCTTTCTGCTGGAAGGGGCACTCATGAGGTCAGCTGAGTCGTGATTTGATCCGAATGAGTACTCCCGTGGCACTGGTGCTAATGGCCGCCCAAGGAAAGGGACAGGGACGTGGCCAGTGAAAAGCAGGATTGCCCTGTTTAGTTGCAGCACAGACTTAAATTGGTGTAAGCTTATCATCGTTAGATCACCGGTAGTTTCTTGTAACCCATACCTCCCAAAGCTGGACAGGATCATGAACTAGTGGAGAGGAGGGATTGTCATGTCTAACTTACGGGTAAGGAACAAAAATGTAGAAGGAGTGCACTTATCTTAGAGGGGTCATCGTTTTCCCATTTTCTGCTTCCCTGTCTGGGTTCAGCTGAATTGAAGAGGCAGGATAAAATTCAAGGAGATGCATAGATCAGGGAAAAGAGATGAGCTATGTTGTGGAGGAACTATAAAGGGAGGAAGGAAAGATGTTCTTATGATGCTTTTCATTAGGTGCTGTGACTTAAAGATCTAAATGTGGTTTTCCTACATTTTTTGTTTGGTTGGTTTAACAAGGAGTGCTGCTTATTTCTTGTTCTCTTGCTATATATTGGTCTAGAACTTGTATCAGAAGATTAAAAATTGACTTGTGTTTCTGGCTGTACTGGTGATTCATCCTGCTCTGCAGGAGAAGGTAAAGAGCCTTTGTGCTTCCATTCTGTGATGTGCATATGCTGCCATCTTTGAAGAGTTTCCAAGCAATGCGAAATCTGTGGGTGATGCAATAAATATTATCACTCTTCTTTCTCCCTTGCTCCATTATATCTTCCTTCCTTCTTTCCTTCCTCTCTGGAGTTTCTAGAATAGTTCCAGCTGTATCCAGATGTTCACGTTTGTGATAACGGTCTTTACTTCCGCATTTGTTCGGTTGTTTTGTGTGCATTCGTTACAGTTTATGTAAGAAGCTATGTGATAGCTTAAAGTAGAATTTCCATAAAAATAAGATCCTCTGGAACGAGATGGAAAATCACCCTGTCCTTGTTGCAGGTAATAGAGAATTTTACTCTGGTTTTGCTAGTTGGCCAACGAGAATTTCCTCATCTGTGTGTGCATGAGGTATGAAGGAGGGTATGGTAGTATCGTATTTGTGTTGAGAGCCCTCTGAACTCTAGGTTCAGGCTTTGACCTAATGGCATAGTTTTTTGTGTTCTTTTTTTATATCTTAGTTTTCCATGATCAAGATTCATAGAACCTTGTTTCATCGTGATCTTAAAAGCTGCAAATGCCACCAAAAGAGACAGTACTCTCTTCCCTTTTGTTTGCCACTTACTTTTGTATGCATGCTGCTCACTGCAGTCTGTTACCTAAACAATAATGGGTGGTCTTAGCAGGGTTTTAATTACTGCCCACACGTTCCCCTTAAGAGAAATTTGTACACACACATAGCCCCCAGCTCTCCTAGTTTCAGCGAGCATGTTCCAGTGCTGTGAATGAAATCAGTATTCAGTATAATTTGCCCTCCTTTCTCTTCTTCCCCTTTCCCTTCCTGGCATCTCTTGCAGTGTTTACCAGACTCTGGAGTACTATGACGTAATTATTCTACTTTGCTGTGAAGGACAGGGAAACAGTTGCTTTTTTCCACTAGCCTCTCTAAGAATGGCCAGTTTTGAAATCTTTTACAGAGGAAAACTTGGTTAAAGGACAAAAAAAAAAAGCGTACTGCAGAGAAACTACAATAACTTTGAACTCTGTCCCGTTAAGAAGATGGGCTCTCTTTGGTACACATCAACAAATGATCTGTGAGCAGCAAGGCAGCTTATGAAACAAGTATCATCAACTTTCATAACAAAACAAAGCCCATTTTCTTGTTCCACTTCTTGGCTTGGTTTCAGGAGGCTGTATGTGTCTTTAACCTCCCCTAATCTCCAGCAAACCCCTGTGCACCTTAACCTGAGCCCATGGAGACCTGTAATACTTTATTTTTAAATGATAAATTCCAAAAAACAGGCTTCGTTTTAGATGGAAATACTGTAGAACACAATTATAGCTTTTATCCAGGGGGAAAAGAACAGTTTGTTCTTCTCCCTTTGGGGAGGTTTCTGAGAAGTTCACACATTTGTAAGTGTTGTGTGCTTTTTTGCTGGAGGCAGAGGAGGAAAACAGGCAGTTTGAAGAAACAAATCTATTCTGCTGTGACTGGCAGCAATGATAGGATTCCGGGGCAAGTCACGTTGGCTGGCTTTCACAGACACAATGGGTGAAATGAGCAGGACTGTATTTCAGCTGAGGAGCAGTAACCTATTTCTTTGATAACAGCATTATCTTCATGAAGGTTTCGTTACTCTAATGGTGAAGCGTTGGTTTCTTACTTGAATTGCTGTCTGTCGGTCAGTTTTCCCTCTCCCCATCCCTTTCCAAAGATTAAAATCATTTCCCAGTTGAAAGCCGTACTAGATGTGAAAATAAACTGTTGCAGAGATTCAAATTTCTGCTTTCTTGCTGAAGCATGGTACACATCAACCACGGATATGGGTCTGTTCTGGGAGTAGTGGCTGGGCAATTTGGCACGCGCACGGATACGATCAGCCACATGAGATGAGAAGGGGTTGTAAGGGGAAGATGAGAATTATCCCTGGGAGAGCTTGGAAGTAGCTGAGACCTAAGTAAGAGCTAGGAATATTGTGAGGAAAGGGAGGGAAAATGGCCTTTAATACAAATCAAAAAGGCTTTAATACAGCATTCATAGGATAGCTTGCTTTTTAAACTGCTCAGGTGCAGAAGAAATCCCTTAAGCCAGTTTCTAAGGGAACGAGGTTTTGAATGTTAATTATTCAAGTATCCACATATTACTCACTGTATGTAAATATTTTAAACATTCACCAGGCCAGTGTTTTGAAAGTGTATAGTCATGGATCTGTCATCTAATCTCTTCCCTCCTGTTTTCTGCCGCACGTGAAAGAGCAGTGTGCACGTTCCAAACAGCTGACAGCAAGTGGCGAAAATTCCTGTGGAGCTTTAATTTCTTTCGTAGTCTCCTGTGGACATGATAAATACAATTCCAGGCATTAGGTGATGGAATTGTGTGTGGTGAGAGAACGTGCGGAGTGATCTTAACTTGTGACCCTTTAAAAACGGGAAGGTTACGATTGCTGAGCTTGTATTACCAGCACGCTTGATAATGTTGTATTGTAGCTTTTGGTGAAATGAGGTGCCGTGGAAGAGGAATATTCTGTAAAGAAGTTACCCTTGGTGAAAACTCTTGAGGAACTGAAGACAGTAGTTTGGGTTTTTTGGTTATTTCTTATTGGCAGGAAACAAAACCTCCATTTGTATGGGGGGAAAGGAATGGAGGGAAACAGTTTTCAGACCAGACAAAAAGGGATTTGGTCAACTTAACATGTTTTTGTTCTTTGCAATGAAATGTCTGATGGTAATTAGCGACGATTCAAGCTGACATCCTTCAGGAAATTACAGCTAAATCGCCAATTCAGAATCTCTGCCTGGTATGAGATGATGCATTAGCATTCTTTTCTGGTCCCCCTCCTCATGCCATCGTAACCCGCCTCTTCCCACAGACACATGTAGTCATGCTGATGGGCAGCATTCCACTGCCAGGATACCTGCACTCCTCACCGAGGCAGATGCACACAAAATGAACACAAGTGTAAAGTAATAAAGCATCTAAGGTTATTTTTCCAGTCTTGTTCTAGTCTTCCCTCGGGAGTCATTCATTGTATTATGTAAATGTATTTGCAGTGAAAACTGAAAAGGGTGTGGTGTCTGAGAAAATGGAATATTGAATGAGGATGAAAATCATGAACTCATTCTGCAGGGCATCTATTTTGAGATTCTCAAGAGGCGTAGTAAACAGAAGTGACCATAGGGTCTGCCGTGAGAAGGGGAAGTGAAAATGTTTTGAACTTGAATGATTTCTCAGTTGTCCCCCAGCAGTTGTTTGACAGAGCCAAAATTAAAATTCAGGTCTCATGTGATTTTCATGAATCATGGCTTCATCATTTTTTTTCTTGGCTGTTCTTGTAATCATTACAACTCTAAAATATTTACGGGGGAAAAAAAATCTTGGAACTGCATGTAGTAGTACCAGCAAAAGGGCAAATTACTTGTAAGCCTTGCTGTGAGATACTTAATCTTCAGTAGTGGGATACGCGTGGGGAGAAATGTATTCTCATCTCCTGAGGACTCCTGAAACCACAAATAAGCATCTTGTGTTATTCGTCCCATACGACATTTGCTTCAGCTTGAGATGAAAGCTAAATCTCTTTTGAGCTGTTGTTTTGCCAGAAGTACATCTGTGCAAGGCGTTTAGATTTTACATTAAAGCTTCCCTTGCAAAGAGGAGAAATGGGAGTGATGTGCAGATGCACAGTGTCAAATAGTTTCATTAGCTCTTGGCAGTTTTTCTGTGCCAGCTTTTCCCTGGGATAGGGGAAGCTTTCTGTGAGTTGCTTAGACAGTCCTTGTGTCTCGCCGGTCGAGCTGTGCTGTGTACGGCATTCCAAACCGCTGCTGTGAATGTGTGCTAAGCTGACCCTGATTCAAGATAGAAATCCAGGGCTGAGCGCTGCTTCCTGCCCCACGTCTGCTCCCAGCACGCTTTGTCTGCTGGGTGTCATGACGCTGTGGTTGCATTTCAAGTCGGTGCTGTTGGCGGTTTGAATGCTTGCAGGAGTAAATGGGAATTTGCACAAAATACATTACAGTGGCAGATAGGGCAGAGACTGCGTAGCGTCTGTCTCGGCATAGATGCATGAGATGTGCGCTGTTTGATCAATAAGCCAGTTCTGCTTGTATAACTTCCCAGACAGAAGCAGACTGCTAAAATGGCAGTGGCTTTGAAAAGGAGGTGGAGTGTTCTGTTGACATGAAAGTGAATACCGAAGGTGTTAATTAATGTGTTTCCCAAATCCCAAGAAACCAGTCCAGCTGAGGCTGTTGCTGTTGAAACAGTTATGGCTGACCTCTGTAAGACACAGCTGCAAAATCTCCTCTTGCTCAAAGCTTTCTTGCTTAGAAACAGGACAAAAATCCCTCACAAGTTAACTTTAGTCTGTGGAAAGCATCCAGGCTAGCCTTCCTGTTTTGGTGTGATTTAAACTTGTGTTTGTTCTCCCCTGTAGGAGGAGTAAAAGTCTCTGATCCAGGCTGTTCCGATTATGTTGTTTCTGGAGTGGTATCAACTCTGGTAATTGTTGCAGCTTGTAGGTTACACTGGGAGACTTTTTTTTTTATCACCAACTTTAAAAACAAGAGTTACGCAAGTAGTAACTTTGTATTCTGTGATGTGTGTCAAAATGAGCATCTTGGCACAACCCATGGTCTAGGCCTGTAGAAGGGTGTTCATCTAACTGAGACAGACGAGTTTCTATTAAAAGTAATAGGAAAGCTCCTGTCCGCATTTGTGGTGATGTGCGTTTACACGTCTATTTTACATATGTTCACTGCTTTTATTCACTGCTGCCATCATAACGTTACTCTTTACATGGCCGGGTTACAGGTGGAGGTTAGCAGGTTCGTAGCTGTCTTCAGCTCAAGCATTAGAGGCTTGTGCTTTTAGATTGAGGCTCATGTAAGCAGCTGTATAGGATTAGCGTTATGTTATTGCCAGGAGGATAGTGATTGACTTGGAAATAATGGAAGTCAAAGTCTGAGATCTATTTGTACTTCAGTAGCGTATGCAAAAAGTGCTCGTGTTTAGTATTCTGAGAAATTCCAGTTCTTTATACTATCGTATGTTTGTCGAGTTAATTGCTGAATGGTGTTGTTTATGGGCAGTAGTACAGTGCTGTACTGCATCCCCAAATGCGTTTAAAACTCTAAGAATTTAACTGGAGTATAACTTGGGGGTAGGATCCAACATCCCTTTGAAAAATGCCGGTTTCTGGTGAATGCCTGGATGAAGAAATAAATGCCATAACCAAAACATAATAAAAATAAAACCAAGCATATAAGTGGCCTGTGATGTCAGATTAATACTTGTGGTTTGTGTTCATATGCACCGTGTAGGATAACGTGGTCTTGCTGCCTGCTTTATTGGGTCCAGGCAAAGTATGTTGCAAGGGTGGCCTAGTGTATCTGCTGCTAGATCTTTCTCCCACTAATCCAAGTAGCTCAGATCACTTATCCCTGCATGATTTTAGAACTGTGATGCCCAGATATGAATCTGCACTTTCCCACAAACCAGAGTTTGTCTGATCTGTTCTGTATTTGGTCATCCAGCTTTGGGGATATCTCAATATGCATGTGACTTCAGCAAAAATTTTTTAATAGCAGAAAATGCTGTTTTTCATGCTAATCTCTCTTGTCATGCTTCTGTTTCTTGTCAGCCACTAAATAAGAGAAGTCTGATACAACCATAAATTTCCTGCATATTTTTAATCTTCCTTTTAACTGATATTTTTTTCCATTTATTCACTGAACGAGCTGAAAAAAAAATGCTTACTAATGTAGAAAAACACAGAGAAGAACAAAACAGGAAATGCTTGATATTAACAAGCTTCATGTGGTATTTGTGGGCATGACTGCCAGTTATTTATGCATATTCGTCATAAATGTATGTGTTCTCTTTTCAGGTTCCTGAACAGCAGCCAATTACTTTATGTAGTGGAGCTGAAGATACTAAGCATTATGAGGAGGGCAAGAAATGTGTGGAAGAATTAGCATTGTACCTCAAACCACTCAGCAGCGCAAGAGGTAAATACTACATACTTTCCTTTGAAAATGAAAGATGGAAGCAAACAAGATGCATAACAAACTGTTCAAATGACTGATCTGTCTGTTTGGGGGAAAAATGGACATAGACCTAGTTTAAAAACACATTGAAACCACTTTCCTAAGCAGTGAGGTTATGTCTTCACCTGGGGGGAAATAAATTCAAAGTCATTATGTCAAAGATAATACCAAGAAAAGGCTGAGGTATTTGGCCTTCGTATAGTAAGCCGAGACAAATTTAGTAAATTGAGTTGATCTCTGCAAACTAGGTAAAGGTAAAAATTATGCTTTTTTTGAGTTCTGCTTTGCTCTGAGATGACTGTGATGCAGCATGTTAGTGGCAGAGGAATAAGCTGAAAAAGGGAAGTTACTGGATATAGGACATACAAGAGAAATGGGTAAGGATTTCTTTATATAAGATTATGTACAAGAGCTAGGTGAGTCTGAGTAATTGTAACATAGCAAAACTGAACCGAGTTTGGGAGTATGTATTTTATCTACCTCACATATGGTGGACTCAGAAAATCTGTTGACCCTTCCTAGGTGTAGAAGCAAATGAAATAGGAGAGGTGAGCATCTTCGCATCAGGTTTCCAAAACTGGATTTTTGCAAAAAGTTATCTCAAGCTTTTCCAGCTAGTACAGTGCAATAGCAGTACCACTCTGAGTAGCAGTGGCCTAATGAACAAGCTCTGTGCTGCAGAACAAACTCAACAGGATAACTGTATGTCCAGCAAGTTCACTTGTTCCTTTCACCTGCTGCAAGTTCACTTGTTCCTTTCACCTGCTCTCAGTGGCTCCCAGCACGTCCATGAGTGTATTCATTCACATGACCCAAACACTTCTGAGCTCACATCCGTTTAGTTTGGGTAGGCACAATCAGTGGAGATCTCAAATATAGGTAAGAAACTGAATGTCATCTGAAAACAGACAGATGGTCAAAGAAGGCAGTGATCCCTGAAGCTCATGAATAAGGGAAGGACTGCAGTATGATCCTACCCTTGAGGAGATATGTTTTCTCTGTAGCGTTGTATTTAACAAAGTGGACATCAGGAGAACTAATTTCGCATTTCTCCAGCACAGTGGTTGAAGGCTGACACAAGAAGAAGGGACAAGAGATAGTTTATTTCTTTTTTCTGCTTCATTTTATTTTGAAGGTGTGGGTCTTAACAGTACTACTCAGAGCGTCCTAAGTCGTCCTATGCAAAGGAAACTTGTGACACTAGTTCACTGCCAGTTAGTGGAGGAAGAAGGACGAATCAGAGCCATGCGTGCGGCACGGTCGCTTGGTGAAAGAACAGTCACAGAGCTCATTCTTCAGCATCAAAATCCTCAGCAGCTCTCTTCCAACCTCTGGGCTGCAGTGAGAGCCAGAGGATGCCAGTTCCTTGGACCGGGTAGGTAACACCACATTTAGTACCACTTCCAAACTAGAAGGAATTTAGAATTGAGGGGGACTGAGAAATGGACATTCTTGTGACTGAAATTGCCTGAGTGATTTTTTTTAGGCAGTGGCTTGATTTCTTAATAGTAGGTCTTCAGAATTAATGAGATATCTATTGGGCTGCTGTCATGGACTTTCTCACATTTATAGTGCTTTTGCAAGTTTTCTATAAAATGCAGAATAATCTGTGTCCTTTTGTTCTTGTGACAAGATAAAATAGGAAGTAATTTCTCTATTGCTATCCTTTGGAGAAGCAAGACCCTTCTAGAAAAAGTAAAGTACTAGAAGTGACTAGATGTCTTCTTTACCTTCTCTAGGGTAATAAGCATACAGAACAGCTGTGGGGAGAGATCTGGTACACGCAGCAGTGTGTGTACACGTTTTTGAAAAAAAGTTATGTACTTGGAAGTCTGGATTCTTTTTTGTAGAACACTAAATAGATTCTGCTTAAAAAAAAAAAATAATAATGAAGGCTGGTTACTGAACATGTGGAGTTCACTTGCTGAGTACCAAGAAAAAAGAATGCCTTGAAATAGGAAGCCAATTTCTTAAAATGGAAGCTTTTTACCACTGAAACAAATGAAGGAAGACTAACTTTACGATGCAAACTCTTCACCACTGCAGGGAACAGAGAGGCTTGTTATCTAGCAAAATATGTGGTGGTACAGCACCTAATTTATTTGTGTGGGCACTAATTGCTTTTACCTGCATGGGAACCAGCTTTGCCGTGCCTCAGTTTGTCAGTATTCTCTGCTGGGAAAGGTGTGGGGATATTACGCTTTAAAACTCTTATAGAAAAAATCATCAAGATAGACAGGAATGAAGAAGTCTTCCTGTCATCTGATACCCAAAAGAGAACAAAGCAAAAAATAAAAATAAAAAAGTGTGTTTCTCCAGTCACAGTCTGGGAATCTGGAAGTGTGCATGTGTGGCTTGTACCTGATCTCCCACCCTTACTTGTAGGGAAACATGAAACAATGCAGAGATCTTCCTTGGTCTTCTCTCATCTTTTTGACTATTTTCTTCTCATTATTTTCCCCCCAGCCATGCAAGAGGAGGCTTTAAAGCTAGTTCTACTGGCTCTAGAAGATGGATCTGCTTTGTCACGAAAAGTCTTGGTTCTCTTTGTGGTTCAGAGGCTGGAGCCACGATTTCCTCAGGCTTCTAAAACTAGCATTGGGCATGTTGTCCAGCTTCTTTACAGAGCCTCGTGCTTCAAGGTATCAAGAAAATTCTGCCTGGAGATTTCATAATGCAGGAAAATATTTCTTCAGCAAAAAGATCCCTCATTTTAAAGTTCATTTCAGTACATAGTCACAGTGTCTGAAAACACTTCTGTTTTTCATTTTTAGTTTTCATCGTCCTGTACCGTTAAATGTGTCTAAAAATATGTACGGTTATAGAAAGTATTTCTAATCAAGTCCCACATGTGTTTAGAGAGTTATTTCTCCTACATCTGTGATGGCAATGTAGGCTGAAATTGCACATTTAAGCTGTAAATCTAAATTTGGACTCTTTCCAGGTTTAATGGATGCACAGTAACAAAACCTATATGTAAGTCAGTGTAACTTGTCTCCTTAGAAGAGGCTTAAAGCAGGAAAATCTTCAGTTCTGTTAATTGAGTGGTGATGTTGTTAGGAACAAAGAAATATGAGGCACTGGAATATCAGAGTTGTAATAAAGAGAACTTAAGCTGTTCAATGTGCTTTACACTATATAATGGTCTATTCCTAGGTGCTCTACTTAAATGTCTTTCACTCTTGC
The DNA here is from genome assembly GCA_013399475.1 of Chauna torquata. Lineage (NCBI taxonomy): Eukaryota > Metazoa > Chordata > Aves > Anseriformes > Anhimidae > Chauna > Chauna torquata. Next base: position 84,967 of record VXAL01012489.1, read on the forward strand.
TAAATGAGGAGAAAAATGCTTTGTAGCTAGTAATTATACCATAAAACAAAAATTTGCAATACAAACAAAATACTTTGATTTGAGAAGTAAGGTATAGATGCTGTAAAGTTGTTTAGGAAGTGTGACACTGCCACCAATATCTGAGTCAGACTGAGTAAATTATTTGGTATCTGTTTCATAGTGGTTGCAGTTGATTAAGAATGTGTTATTTTAGTAGGAGCCGATGGTGCTGTTCACTACATAGTATCATAGTTCAGTTTAGCCTGGGAGGAAGAACGTACTTGCTGGCTAAAGATTTCTCTTGTCTGGGTCTTTACATCATCTTATCCTGCTGAATTGTATCTGGCTCGTTTCTCCCCGCTAGGTGACAAAGCGTGATGAGGATTCCTCCCTGATGCAACTGAAGGAGGAATTTCGGACTTACGAAGCTCTGAGAAGGGAACATGATTCCCAGATTGTTCAAATTGCTATGGAAGCCGGTTTACGCATTGCACCAGATCAGTGGTCCTCACTGTTATACGGAGACCAATCTCACAAGTCCCACATGCAGTCTATCATTGACAAGGTAAAGCCACCTAGAATCAGCCCACTTATCTTGCTTGCAACTGTTGTAGATTTACATGCTTGTAACTTGAATACTTGGATTTACACGTTGTGCCCAGGTGTACTCACCTTACCGTTAATCATTTGCCCTATTACTTCAAAACCTGTTATGTCTTGAACAATTGTAATATATAGTTGTAACCTAGCAAATTTTACTCTCTCTGCTATCTTGCCACATCTTTACCTCTTTCAGCAGATGAGAAGCCACAGAGGTTAACTGCACAGCTGGGATGCGTCCTTTCTGAACAGCTGATAACTGCCAACATAGCAAGAGAGGTTAATGGTTCATGTTTTCAGGCAGGGAGCTAGTCAATAAGTCAAAAGAAAACCAGTCCCCTAGTCTGTGCCTAAATGAAGTTAGAGAGGTCGAAACACACTTCTTAAACAAAATGACTTGACCTCTGGAAATGCCCAAATATCTTCTTGTTTAGAGTGAACATAGGACAAAAGTTCCCTCTAAATGTTTAAATTAGGGGATTCCCCCTAAATGTTAGATAAGGTAACTCGTAAAAGTGTCTAAATCAGGTGGGAAGAACTGGGCTTTAATGGCTTGGTGAATGGTTACAAAAACTGTGAAACAATTGCTTTGGGTGCCGTTCAGGGAGACTGGCTTCAAGAACTTCTGTGTATTCATGTATTTGCCCACGTTTTCAGGTGTCTTGCCAGACATCTCCTGAAGGTTCTAGGTAGAGTTAAAGGATTTTAAATACTGAAAGTGTGGGATGTTAGTAGTGTTTGTCCTTGTACCATCTTGCTCTTTACTGTCTGCCATACTCAGTGTAAAGCAGGATGCAGTCCTGTTGGTTCAGGGAGTGGAGATACTAGACTCCTCAGAAATCTTATTTAAATACTCTCTAACGTCTGCATTTCTTTCTTGTGCCAGCACAACACAGAAAAGACATAGGTTACATTGCCAGGAGTAATGCCAGCCTTTTTTGTCTATTTAGAGCTGTATTTTAACCTATAAAGTCAAAGAAAGGCTGTGTTCGTAACACTGTAGGAAGAATTTAATACAAGGTGCTGAAATCAGTTTGTGTGAGAAAAAATTAGTCCAGTTTTGTAAGGCAGCTCTGTGGTCTTGTGGAGCAACCATTAGAAACCCTGAGGATTGCTTTGCCTGTAGAAAGTTAATTATTACAATTTTTTTAAGTTGCAGACCCCGGCCTCGTTTGCACAGAGTGTTCAGGAATTAACTATTGCTCTTCAGAGGACTGGAGATCCAGCTAACCTGAATCGTCTTCGACCTCACCTTGAGCTCCTGGCAAATATTGATCCCAGTCCAGGTAAATCTAGATGTTTTGTGCGGCTGGGGGTGGGGGACCAAAAGAAACCACCACTTCTAGTTTAGTAAGAGGAGCCTTAAGAGTGTTATAAGGGATTAAAAGCTATTCCTCAAGTGGAAGGAAACATCTTCTGTAACTCAGACTTAAGATTCTTGAATGGTATTCCTAACCAACCAGGGAACAGCAATGATCTGTGTGAGAAATGAACTATTTTGAAGCTAAAATAAATTCAGAAGAATGGCAGGAATAATTTCACCACTTCTCTGAAGGTAGCTCCCTTGTTTGACAGCACTGGGTGAGTGCTGATGAGGATATTAAACACATACAGTCCTGTGAAATTACGTGGTGTATGCATCGTATTAGGCAATGCTAACTGGAAGGCCTGACAGCAGTCTTAGTCTTCTTCTTTTCCGTGTTTAGTACGCATGCTGCCGTTGGAAACCAGATTTGCAAAGCAGCAGGAGGATTGGTAGAACAACTAATGCAGAACCTTAGCTGTCAGTCTGAGTTGTTTTTTCTCTCCAATTCTTTACCAGAGCAAATAATTTATTTATAAACTGGGGGGAGTCAATAAGAAAACAATTAACAGATTAAGAACTTCCATTAACTTCTTATCTAAAAACTGTGTGTCTTTTTCTTTGCTCTAAAAATTCTGGGTATTAAGTTTTTGATCCGCAGTCTCTAGGCTGCAGACATTCCACTTGGAAGACGTTCTTGGAGGCAGCTTAAAACCATAAAGCATCTTCCATGCAAACAATTTTGGACACCAAAGTAAAATTTTGATAGATGGAAAAGACAGAAGCTGGGCAAGAATCAATCTTAATGAGACAGATTTGTTATCCTAAGGAATTTACTGTTTTTCTTGTTGATTTGTAATTCTGCAAAAGTGTGAATGACAGTTTGGGAAGGGGAAATTTAACTGAAAAGAGCATAACTGGGAAATGAAATCTAAGATGTGGACAGAGAAGAGAGAGATGGAAGCTGTTGGAAAAGTCAGCAGCAGTATGAGTATGGACCCCTGTGAGAGCAGGGATGGAAGTGATAGTGCTCTAGTTGAAGTTTTATTTTAGAACTGTTAGTATTTGTAAAAATCAAGACTAATGTCAAGCATATGAATACCTAAACTGTGACGTCAGGAGATGAAAAGTTGTACTTCTCAGTTTCTGTTTAAGTAATTAAACATACCTTTCAAATGAGGACCAATTGTACTTCACAGTTAAAGGCAGTGCAGTGCTTTCTTCCCAAATCTTTCATATTGTAACTAGTCAGAGACAAAACTCTGTGTACTGGCAATTTGTTAGCCAAAGACTGATATGGAAGGTGGAATCACTGAAATCCTCGCTGGAAGTTTCAATAGGCGAGTCTGATCTTGAAGTTGTCTCTTTGCAGTGTTGTTGAGTTGGTTCCCTGCTGTTCTGTAGCAGCACACTGAAGTTCTTCTGGAAGTATCACGTACTTGTGAACAGAACGCAACTGTGTTAAAGGTTGTGAAAGGCACTTAGTGAAGCGCTTGGAGGTCCTGTGTATTGCAGCAGATCGTGTCAGCACACAGTGGGAGTGTCGTCTGCTGGAACAGATTAGCGGGTTAGACAAGTACGTTAGCTAGAAAGACCAAGTGCCCCTGTAGGATTAAGACTGCGTCTTATTCGCACTGCTGCATGTTAGACGGTCTGGTGCATAGACTTGCCTTGTGACATTTTTCCATGTGAGATGCAACAGTTTTGGTTGCTGTTCAGTGACTGCATGATCTAGGCCAGTGGTGATGGCATTTGTACAGAATGATTTTGCCTGAAGGAATCTGAGTGTGAAGTAGGATTTTCAGCCAGATTTTCCGTTACATGCAGAGTAATGATGGTTTCTTAGTACCTGGCTTTGGAGAATCCTTCTGACTTTTTTTCTTACTATATTCTGTGTTTCCTGTCAATGCTATAGATGCTCCGCCTCCAACATGGGAACAACTGGAAAATGGACTAGTTGCTGTGAGGACTGTGGTTCATGGTTTAGTTGATTATATCCAGAATCACAGCAAGAAAGGAACAGATCAGCAACAGGTAAAAGCCAAATCATTTAAGAAAAGCTTACTCCGAAATTTTATTTGGCTCTGTCTAGTAGCAGAGGTTTACTAATGTCACCCGGAGAGATTTGGTTTCACAAGGAACAGTTTGAGAATGTTGCTGCTCTTTCATATTTATCAATAAGTAAATAAATAAAACTGCATGAATTTGCACAGCTCACTAGGATGAAAAGGAAATCTGATCAAGCTGCAAGTGTACGGATATGAATAAACAACCCTCCTAATTAGAGGGGGAGGAGGAGAAGCTGGGGTGCCTAGCACTGTGATCTGTGGGAATTTTCTTGTTTTTAATGTGACAAATTTCAGCCAGGTCACTCTGTTAATGAAATGATTCTTACACCTGTTAATGGTTTATAAAGTTTAAAGATTTGGGAAGATTTCGTATAAAGGAACCATCTGGGTTCCTGAATCATTTTTTTGTTATTTCAGAAATTGATGTTGCCAAATATAACTATGAGATAAGCTAGTATATATCTGATCACATGTTCCTTAGATCTCATTTTGTTGTGTAGCTTGATCTAAATGCTAGCTGCTACTGAACAACAGAGCTGCTTGTCATACATTCCCACTCCCTCTCTGCATTGGCACTCAGCCTCCTGGAGAGCTGGTTCAGGGAGCTGAACTGGTAGAAAGATTCTCTCTGGAGGAGGGGGAGGAAAAAAAAAAAGCAACCACACAAAATCAAGTGAATTATTTCAGTTCTTTTACCTTTTTGCGTTTACTGGGATGTCTAATGAGCACTGTTACTGGCGAAAGGAAAAGCAGTAGGAATACACAAGTGGAAAACAGGGTTGGGAAAAACAGTGAGGGCTTTTGTTCTGGTGAGACCATCGCCTAGAGCTGGGACATACTCGTAAGGGAACCCAGAACCTCCCTCCAAGCGGGGAAAGGGACATCCGCTGAGAGTTGGGCAGAGTTTTGGTGGCTGTCAGCAGTGGCCAGCAGAGGGCTGTGCAGCTCGTATACATCCTCTTGAAATCCTTTTTCACTGCAGTAGATGGCGCAAAAAAAAAAGTCAGTTTGCAGATGGCTTCTTACGGACTTGCATCTTCTGGCTGAGTTTCTCAGAAAGTGGGGTTTACTTTTATGGACCTTTTCCTTGGTGAGAAGTCTGATATAGGGTATATCTGCCTCTGAGTTTTTTGTATTTTAGTATCTTTGAGACCACCTCTGGCCTTCTGTCAAAATTTATTTAGAGAGATTGGAAAATGGGCATACATGCAGATGGTGAGATTGAAGCGAGTCGTTGTTTATTTGGAAACTAAACTAACAAGAATCCAAAAGACAGCCCATATCCTGATGACCTATGTAGGAGTAAGATTGCATCCTCAACTGTTGATGAAAATAATTATTGTAGGTAGTCAAGAAACTTTTAGTCTAAAGGTGGATACAAGGGATCTTGGTGAAATTTAACTCTCTTACAGAGATCAAAGGGATGCTAAAGTGCTGTTTTGAGCTAACAGAAAGCAATGGAAAAGTAACTGACCAAATTGTATTTATTTTTCATCTATCACAAAGCCTGATCAATGTTTGGCAATTTCTGATTAAGCATGGTAATGTTTTTTTTTCCAAACTATATCAGTTTTGTTCACTTAACCATTTCCAGAAACTTAAAGCTGTCTTCCAATTGAGCTCCAGTAAGGAATAAAAAAGTTTTAAAAGCTTGATAGTGACTCAGTTGTCAAAATATCTATTCTTTATTTGCTTAGTTCTGTTGAACAACCAAACACGGATACTGCTCCAGTTACTTCACGTTAGATACTCTTTGGAATGTTTAAATTGAAGGAATATTCAACAGTCATGCCTCAATCTGTTAACAGGAGGATACATTCAGTTCTTGGCTAGGTGCATTTGCATTCAGGTGTCTTACTTGTTTGTTTGGTTTTTTGTTTGCTTTTTTAACCATGCCAGCCTCCTCAGCACAGCAAGTACAAGACATACATGTGCCGAGACATGAAACAGAGAGGAGGGTGCCCCCGAGGGGCCAGCTGCACCTTTGCACATTCACAGGAGGAGCTAGAAAAGTAAGTGTACAAATCAATCCAATATTTGTTTCACCTTATTCTTAGGAGTTATTTATCATATCTAGGAATGGGGAGAGGAAGCATAGCTTGTCTATTATACTAGCAACAAATAACAAGAAAATTTAACAGCAGTCATCTGTTAAGTTTTGGAGCTGTTCATTCTTAAATATAGAATGTTTTGCTTTGTTCAGCAGCAAGGCAGGTCTGAAAGCTTGACGTTTGCATAAGAAGTGATATTTGAGATTTTGGGGGTGGGCTTATTATTATTTATTATTGTTTCTTAAGTGTGGCTAAATATGCTGCTAGATTGCTTCCATTGTGGTCATTTCTTCGTGTATGATTCTCATCCTGGCTTTATAATTGGGTGTGAGAGGTAAGTTGATACTGGCACTTTTCTGGATCTAGGGTTCTCCCGTTCTTCTGTGCTGCTTATGCTATTCAGAAAGCTGAAAAACCCAGCACCATGAGTTTGCTTTCTGCAACAGTTATTGCTTGAAACTTTTTGGCTAGCTGCACATGCAGTAGCCACTAGAAGTGGTTAAGTGGTTGAAGTTACTGCTGAAGGGTAACAAAAAGGTGGTCGTTGGAAATTTGCAGTAAATAAGCTAAATACATTACAGATTTAGAGACAGGACCTGGTTATCTGAGAGCAAGCTGCTGCTGTTTTGAAGGTTGTTTTGCTTTTTTCTTTTCTTTTTGAAAAGAAAAATGTATTGAGCTAAAAGAAAAAAATACTATGTATTTTATGGTGTCTGTGTGTGTATATATGTATACGTAACTTGGCATCTGGTTTGAGAGCTAAAATTATTCATTGTTTCCAGGCAAAAGGCTTTTTTTTCCTAATCAGAAAACTCCAAAGATTTGGAAGTGGTATGCAGTCTCTGTTAATTCTTTGTTTTACGTTTTTAAAGAAAAGATACAGCAGTTCACTAGCTGTATAGCATGCAATGCATAGGCAAAACGGGAAGAAAAAAGAGCAGAGCACATGGTTTTAGAATGACAAAGGCAGTTATTCAAACTAACAGAGACTAGGACTTTGCTACTTGTGCAGAAACAGGGGTTTTTTTTGTTCTTTTTTCCCCACTTTTGTCATAGTACTAAGAAAATGGGGATTGGTAGTGCTGTTTTGGATGGTTAACAGGGGTGGTGGGTCAGTATTATCATTTCTGAACTAGTCATGTACATCAAGAAGGACAGTTTGTCAGGCTTGTGGGTGGAGGAGGTCTGTTTTATCCAGACTGGATTGTTTGCCTTAGTAATAATGTTGTCCTGGGGGTGAAGTGAGGTGAATGTTCTGTTTCAGGTTGCAGCGGTTTCTGTAAGCAATTGGAGAACCTTGAGTTCTGATTCTTCCTTGTGCCTTTTATCTCTGCTTAATTCCTTTGAGTAGTTATTGCATTGATTGTTCTCCTTTGAGAAATATTTAGTATGAATAATACGCATGGCAGAATATCTGTAATACTGTTTTTTGGAAGAAAGTTACTGTTGCTACGTAGTATATGCTATGTAGGTAGTATATATAACTATACATAGCTTTTTGTTTGCAAGGAAGGTTATAGGGAGGTATGTGGTAATGCCTTAGATTGCAGATTGTAATCTAGACCTGCTTAAATAGCAGCTGATTCCCTTCTTGGCAAGGGATGAAGACCCCGTCTGCTTATGTGATTATTACTTTTTTTAGATGATTTTAGTCTCCATGTGTGCAGGAGGACAAGAGCAAACAATCATAAATTTGTTCAGAAGAATCCAGAGGGCAGCGCTGTACAACTTTGTTTCTTTCTAAGCATTTTATTGTAGAGAATGCCATATAAACTCTTCCTGTCACTTTTGATCTGAATGTGTGCTTATATGTGTGCATCTCTCTTGAGCATGCTGTTGTGTTCTAGATGGGTTAGCAGGGATGGCTAGTCGTCGTCCTCTTGTAAATCGTGTGCAAACTTTCAAAGGGTCAAGAGCTATGAGACACTGCACCTCTAAGAGACCTGATGGGAGGGAGATGTCCAGAAGTAATTGGCAGGCAGAACATGGCGGTGGTTTCCCAGCGTCCTGCTGCTGCTTTGCAATGGAAAACTGGTTTGGGCATTGAGCGGGTTGCCCAAGTGAAGCAGTAAGTTCAGCCTGGCGAGTTCACTTCAGCTCGCCTCCATGTCTCCAGCTGACTCTCTTGGCTGACAGGAGATGCCAGAGCAACTTCTGAGCAGCATATGTTTAGAAAGCCATAGATGGTCTGTCCCTACTCAGGCACTTATAGTGCGGTAATATCCCTGTTTGTTTACTCCTTTTTAACGCATTCTGAATGATGCCTGCTGTCAGTACTGCGTAGCTTGAATTTACAGTTTGATTATGTGGGTAAAGTTTAATCCAGCCAGGAAATAGGGGTGTCGATTGAGAGTTAGGAAGTTAGCTAGAAGATGGTCGATCCTTCTTGACGCTGAACTCTTACAGATGAACAGCCCAGATCTGTATAGCAAGATTTGTCTGTCTCTATATACTCAGTCATGTATTTAAAAAAAAAAAAAAAAAACACCACCTTTTTCTGTCCATGCTGCATTGCTGCTAATGCTGTGCGTGTGGCTAAACCTTAAGATTATCTGAAGATTGAGTAATAGAGTATAATGGCCCCCTTTTTTTCATTTTCTGCAATAATGTGTGTACTCTCCTAATCTGTGTTACCATCTCACTTTGCTTGTTAGATATAATTTGGAAGTGTTGGCTTCAACCCGTTCAACCCCTCTGAAGGCTTTCTGCATAGGAAATGGCCTCTTGTTCTGCGGTATAAACAGTGGGAGCACTCAGGCTAACAGATATGCCCTCCCAATTGCATTCTGGTATCTAAGCTAATGGCAGGAGGTTTAGTGGAGGACCTTCAACTCTGGAATTTGCTCTCTTAGTCCAATACCATCAGAGTCTGCAGATTTTTGTCAAATGTTAAAAGGCTCATGTTTGTTCAGACTTATCAGAAGCAGTTAGATTTTTGGAATTACACGGTGTTTAGAGATTTTATCTCTGAAATCACTTCATTTATCAAACCATTCAAGTGGTATAAGCTGCATATTGCTATAGTAACATGAATCTTGGCAAACTGTCTTTTAAAAAGATATTACGTGGCACTAAAGACTTAGGTTGGCTTATTGTTGGTCAAATGTTGTAAAAGGGAATCTGTTCGTCTCCTTTTGTCCCTTTAATTGTCTGATATTAGTTTGTTCTCTAAATAAAATAGACCTGAACAGTCTGTGATTCTTATTTTGAAGCTTGTTATTATGGGTAGTATTTTATGTGGTGTTTGGTTTTCTTCCATACAGTTATAATGGATGTATATACAGGAGGCAAGATTTTAAAATTTGCTGTGGGAAGCTGAGCTCTGGATAGTTGGTATACTTGCCATGAAAAATCCATCCTTAGTGTGACTGATACTTGTTCTTATGGTTGAAATTGTTATGAACAGGTCAAATAGCAGTGAAATTGTAGTCTACCAGATATTAATAATAAATCTATCATGAGCCCTTAGGAAACTTGAATTACAATTTGAAGCTTTGAGTAGCACCTGTGTTTGAAAAAATCTTGAAAATCCTTTTAGTGTTTTGTTTCAATTTTTGATAGATGATCTGTCTTTCTGAAGGTTTCGTAAAATGAACAAGCGTCTGGTCCCAAGAAGACCACTGAGTGCCTCCCTGGGCCAGCTGAATGAGGTGGGCCTACCTTCAGGAGCTATCCTCTCGGATGAAGGGGGAGTGGACTTGCCCAATAGGAAAACCTCTGCTCTGCCAAATGGAATTGTGTCAACAGGCAGCACAGTGACGCAACTTATTTCCCGAGGGACTGACTCCAGTTATGAAACTGCTCTGAAGCCAGGGAAGATGGACCATCTGAGTAGCAGTGCCCCTGGATCCCCTCCTGACTTGTACGGGTCTTCCTAACTGTTGTTCAAAGTGTCACATGTAAATATGCAGTAGAAACAAAGTAAACCCGTTTTTTGAAAACAAACGGAACAGGGCTTTTTGTTTTTTTTTTGTTTTGTTTTGTAGTGGTAGAGTGTAGTAGAAGACTAAGGCTAAAGCTGTAAACTGCTTTACGTCTCTGTTTGCTTATATTTTAATTGGTGAAGATGATGCAAGTCTTCAGAAGGTAGAATACAGACAAAGAACCAGAATCAGGCCTTAATGGGCAATGTCATCTTTCTACTTTTTAGGCTGGAACCTGTCCCCAAGAGCTCTATTTCTGCCTTACCGGTGAACCCTCATCCTGTGCCTGCTCGGGCACCAACAGATCTGCCTTCAGTGTCTGTCACCAAGCAGTTGCAAATGGTACCACGTGGGTCTCAGCTGTATAGTACTCAGCAAGCAGATATGTTTTATCAAGATCACAGAGGAGCTGCCCCACCATTTGAGCCAGCGCCATACCAACAAGGTGAGTTTGAGACCAGGCTCTCTGTCTTGTTCCTGATTTTCATATTGACTTTATTCTTCCCGCCCTGGTATTTACTTAAGTTTTTAAGTTAAAATTTTCTTATATATCACATGGACCATAGGCATTAATGTAGTTATGGTATAATACTATGGAAATTGGCATGTCTGGCACAGTGACGTACTTTAGTGTGTAAATGCAGTTGTTGAGCTGCCTCCCAGCAGGCTTTTTGTGTCTTGACTGAGGATTCTGTTTCCACTTGCTTTAAAGGTTTGTATCCATCCAGTGTAGTAAATTCTTCTTTCTTCAGTTCCTCAAAACAGTGGGCTAGATCAGGGAGCTAATATGGTAACCCTCACTTCAGTTTGGCCCAGGGAAAATGGAAAATAATGCTTAACCGACAGAGGGATTTATGCTTGAGGGGTAAAAGTACTTTATGAAAAGTGTGTGAGTATTTTGGAAATGTCTGCACATACATGTGATGGGTAGAGACAAGTGAAATTAGAGAAGGGCTGGGCACAAAAAAGAAAACAGTATAAAAAAGGAAATAAGGGGAAAAGAAAAGGAAATAAGAGGAAAAGTTGTAAGTATAAAGAGACCAAATGGTGGGGAAAAAAGTACTGAAGAGGATTAAAAAAAATAAAATAAAACTATAAAGGTGGGGAATGATTCTTGTCATGTAGCATAAGATTGGAGAGAGAACTGACATAAAGTGAAGATAATATCAAAGGAAAAGAAGGAATGAAAGGAAGTGGAAAGAAAAAGCTTTAGAAAGGAAAGGGAGGAAAAAACACTTGAGAAAGTTGCAGAGCGTTTTGGGGGAGAAAAAGCTTGTATTTGATTTCTGTGTGCCAATGACGTTCGAGTCATCCACAAAATTGAATGTGCTCATTGTTAGTGGTGTGCGCATGTCCTTACATGTTTTTAAATTATCCAGAAATCCCAGATAAATTACTGAAACCTTCAGGTAACTAGAAAGTGTGATCTTAGAAGTCTTTGGTGGTTCACAGTACTGAAATTTACTTCTGCTGTTCAAGAGGTAGAACAAATCTTTAGATAACTTCAAGTTCTCATTAGTCCACGTTTCTTTATGCGGGCAGTTTCTCTGGTATGGTGGGACAAACTGACTTATAGTTGCAGGGATAAAAATATACAGGATAATCTTCCCTTTACTTTTAGGTCTTGTCTAGCTAAAAGCATTCATGTCAGTCTGCAGTGAATTATTTCTATTTGAAATGCTGGCAGGACTTCTGCGGCACCTGCAGTGGGCTCAGTCTCACCACCTTTTTTCCTGCTTCTGCAGTCTTTATATCTTGCTGTCACTTAAGTGTGTCACTTGAGTTGTCACTTGATCAACTCCTGCTTCTTCAGGATTTTTTGTAGTTAATTTTTGAGTAGAAATACTGGTTAGTCGGTGGCAGCAAACAACTAATGTCAATTAATTTATACGACTGATCTTGTTTGTTTTTTTTCTTCTTGCCTAATCTCAGGAGTTTACTACCCTCAGACCATGTCTCGCTTTGTGCGACCTCCTCCATCAGCTCCTGAACCTGGTCCACCTTACCTAGACCATTACCCACCCTACCTTCAGGACCGTGTGGTGAGCCCGCAGTACACGCAGCCACAGCAGTATCCTCCTATGGGACAACCCATATATCCACCACACTATGACAGCCGTCGCGTGTACCCCGCTGTGCAGCCGTATCAGCGAGAGGAGATTGTCCGAGGAAGCCCTGTTCCCATTGAAATTCCACAAGCAGCTGTACCCTCCTACGTACCTGAATCCAGGGACAGATATCAGCAAACGGAGGGTTATTGCCCAGTGGCTCCGCATCTCAGTCAGATCAGACCTTCGTGCCACCGGGTATGGTTTTCATATTCTGTTTTAGTAGTTGTTTCTGTGAGGGAAAAAATACAAACTACTGGATAAATTGAATCTTTTTGCAGTAAGGTGACAGTTCTTGTGAGGAGTTAAAAATTTGAAGTTTCAGAAGGGGGTGCATTTGACAAAGCAGGTCAAAAACTGGAAGGCAGTTTACTTATTGGTCAACTCAGCAATTGTAATGATGTTAACATGTAAAAAATCAGGCTGCCACTTAGTGCTAAAAGTAGATGAGTATCATACTTTTTCGCTTTCTTGCAGCATATAGCAGTTGTATTTTGTTTGGGTAAACAACATTTTCTAAATTATTAATTTTGTATGTTAATGTCTCAGAAGTTTTGTAACGTATTTCTGTCTTTGTTTCAGCCTCCTGCCAGCCTGGATGAACTTCACCGACGAAGGAAAGAGATCATGGCCCAGCTAGAGGAGAGAAAAGTGGTTTCTCCACCTCCTTTTGCACCTTCACCAACCTTGCCTCATCCTTTTCATTCAGAGGAGGTAAGCCTATTTTGACAAATTTTGATTTAATAGCATGTTTAGAAAATACTGTAGAGTTTGTGTGCTGACAGGTGAAGATAAGAAAATAAGAACAGCACGGTGTTGAAAAAAGTTGCGGGGAGAGATTTTGTGTTGCAGGTGGGGGAAGCTCTTACAGTGCAGTCTCCAATCTGGCTGTTTGTTCTGTGATCTACCACTGATCCTAAGCGATCTGCTTTTGGTGCAAGCAAGAGAATTAGGTCAAGCCATTATTAAATGAAGTAGTCAGCCTTTGCAGTCACTGGACTTTGCGTCATTTACTACTGAACTGACATGTTTAGAACTAAATAACAGCTTGATAAAGGTGGTGTTTTTTGATTGTTTTTAACCAAGGTCAAAATACTGCTTTTGTACTGGCCAAGTGAACAGTCAGCACAGGGAGTGTGGCCAGGTGATCAGAATTTCACGCATTTCATGCTTGTCGTGGCCCAGCTCCAAATAGATCCAATAAAATAAAAAACCCTGATGGTGTTTTTCTTCAAGTTCAATGCTGTTGACCAAAGTAGTTGTGGCTGCGAAGCTACTTCTTCCCCTCACTGACAGAACCAGATTTTTGTTTTTGTACAGTACTTGGATGAAGACCTGAAGGTAGCTGGGAAATACAAAGGAAATGACTACAGTCAGTACTCTCCCTGGTCCTGTGACACCATCGGCTCCTACATTGGAACCAAAGATGCAAAACCCAAAGATGTTGTGGCAGCAAGGAGTGTGGAGATGGCGGTATGTAGGGATTAGGGGAACACAGGAGAAAAGTTTATACTTCTGTGGGCTGGGAAGGACTCTTTCATTTGCTTTCCAGGATGATGGCAGTGATTGTGTTTAAGCTCAAAAATGCATTGCAGTGAAGAATGTGTTTGCAAGTGTACAGAGTGCTCTGCTTTCAAAGTTACAAACAGTCCTGCATCTGTATTGTTGCTTTTAAATTCTGGATATAGATGCAGGCTTACTACTCTGCCATGATTCTTTATGCTTACTTGAAATCCAAAAATGACTCTGTACAGACAGCTTGTTAATTAGACATGTCCATCTGTTGCTTCCTCTACTTCTTTCTGTAATAGGGAGATACCATAACTTTGTGCTACTAACTCCTTTTACGGTGATCATGACTGCTGGTAACAGGGTTATTAGCTTCTATTTAAAGGATTTTTTGTGATTTTGTGACAACAAGAATACTCTAAACTTGCTTGAAATTTTTCAAGAGAAGTGTAGTCATAACATAACACTAGACTGATTCTTCTTGAGAACAATTTCAAGCTTTAGGCTCTGCATATTTGATCCTTCTCTAAAGCTGTGAGTTTCTGGATGTAATCTTATTTTGTGCAGCTGCAATTTTCCTAGGTCAGCTTTGCAAAAAGAAAGGGGCAGGGCTGCTAGAGTGTCGTTATTGGGAGACTTGACTGTAGGGAAAAAAAGAACAGCACTGATTCTAAAATACCAACACTATTCTGTTTCTTCTTAACATTTTAAGTATCACTCAATATCAAGAAGTGTGGTAGTAGTAGCCCATGCAAGTAGAAATACATGCAAATCTTGAAGAGAAACGTCTGTTTTGTCTGAGGGATTATTTTAGAGACACTTCTGTTTTTCTCCTTCACCTCCCATCTACGGAAGCATACTGTCATCTTTTGTGTATTCATTGTCACTGTCAAGGGGGCCTCTCTTTGACCAAGGAGGGAGGAATAAGAAATTTCTACCCAGAATCCATTCTTTCATATTCTTGTTCTTACACTAGGACAGACGCTCACCTGTTGCAACTACTTAACTAAATCATAGGATTTTTCTGTCCAGCTTCTCCTCTTTGCCTATAAGCAGGCAAAGTATCCCCTCCTGCTGGCTGGAATTAGATGCATTTTGTTTCTGTCTGCTACTTCAAGGCCTTGAAGGAACTGTGTGAAATGGGAGCAAAAAGAAAGCTTTCTCCTGGAAAATGCAGAGCTAGAAAAGACATTTCATTTGCAATTTTGGTTCAGTTTTACTCAGCCTCTACTGCTCTGTCCTACACAATGTGTTTGGCTTGAGTCATAACACTGGCACAATTAGCTTGAGGAAGAGCTGAGGTTATACAAGAGAAGTAATGTGGTTCTGGAGAAGCAGCCTCCTTTTTAATTGCTAACGTTCTTCTGCCCCAGAGCTATATCTCAGGTAAACAAATGGGACCTCTACTGCTTTTTGGTTTTTTCTCTCTTCACAGGAAAAAAAATTCTCAGGAGACCTTCTCTGCAGGTGGCAAGTGAATTAATTCTTCCTCTCTTTATTGTTTCTCATGTGAGATTCATTTTCTTCAGGATAAGAGTAGTATCATCTGAGCGTACACGATGCTGGATTTCATGCAGATGGCATTGTGACTTTTGCTACTTTCTTTCCTGCCCACTCAGTGAGAAGAAATAAATTAGAAAAGGTGCTAAGATCTGACAGACTCAAGATTAAAATGTCGCTTTTTTTTAGAATTGTGAAGTAGATGCTGTCTAATGCTTCTTTCAATTTCAGCATGTTAAATTTCTTGAGTTATAGTTTCCAGCTCAGTTGTGATTTCTATTTTCACCACTTTATTCCTGTTTAGCTATGTTACCTTGTCTGCTTCAAGCAGTCCTTATCCTCACTGAAAGCTATCAGAGTTTTAATTTAATTTTGTACCATACCAAAGTTGTTTTTAACCTTTAACCATTGACTTTCACTGTTTGTTTGTGACCCATGAGAGTGTTTGAGTCTGAACCTGAGTTAGAAACTTGGATGTTCCAAGCAGTACTACTGCTTAAAGAAAGATTTGACTATGGAAAGGTATATTAGACGTGTCCAAGTAAGTGCTATACTGAATAATTCCCATTTTGAGTCATCTGCAGGCCGTTAGGTGATATGGTCCTTAACATTGGGCTTCAGAGGAATTTCTTTTAGACTATGAAAGGAATATATATTCCTCAGTGATGCCTACTGATCTCCTCTTTGACTTTATTCCGGCGTTCTTTCCCTCTTGTCCAATTAAACTTTCTCTATTTTTACTTCCTTTTGTTGCTGCTCTGTTCTCTTGGTTTGATCACAATTAATCGTGCAGCTGTTTCACAGTGGTGGTAGTAATGGTTGTCGTAAGTTAGACCATTGGAGAGATGTGAGCTCTTAACAATGGAGTTGTAAGCTGCAGAACAGGAATTCTATTTGAAGGATGAAGGGAATGGAGAGTGAGAGGCTCGCTGTACTGGTGCCAACTTGTTGTAAAAGGAATGTGTTTTTGTTCTCTTCTGATTAAGTTCTTGACTGCCTTTCCCATCTCTTTCGTAGAACGTAGATAGTAAAGCCATGCGTGACCAACGATTAGACATGCAGAGAAGAGCGGCAGAGACTGGTGATGATGACCTCATTCCATTTGGAGACCGACCAACTGTGTCGAGATTTGGGGCTATCTCTCGTACTTCCAAAGCGATGTACCAGAATTCTGGTCCCATGCAGGCCATGGCAGTTCAGGGAGCTTCCACCAAATCAATCATTTCAGGTATGATGTGTGCTCTGGGATTTTGCTGGTTGTTGCTATTTTCTTCAGAGCTACAGTGTAGTGCGAGTTGAAGACAGCCCCTGTAAACTTGTTTCTTATCTCAAATTTAAATGAGGTGTATGTTATGACACTAAAATAACTCTAGACAGGGCTATGGGAGGCCCAAGAAGCCCAGAAAAAAGGCTGCCACTACTTCCTGTTCCAAGGACAGGTTTGTGCACACAGTATATCCGTTGATAATTTGTTGTTACTGTTCTGGAAAAACTGTTTTGTTCTGGTCCCTCTGAGATTAGGCTTCCTTTAAATCTGTTGTAGTAGAATCTAGAAACTTACTACTTCCTCAGATATGTAATAGAAGACAATCGTAACAGAAAGTACTGTACTGCGCTCGTACTTTAATAGGTAGTTGCAGCTGCGAGCTTAATGCAGCTATTGTTTTGTGTACCATTAGGCAAACCCAATAAACTAGGAACAGTTTTTTCTACACATCTGTTTTCTAATCACGTGTGTAGTGTGGCTGTACATCTTACTCTGAAAGCTGGTCTCTTTCTTGAGATGTGCTGAATAATCTTAAGAAAAACTCTTGATATTTCCACCAAACTTCCTTCTAGGTTTTTTGGGGGTTAACTGCTGGAAACAAAACAAAAACTCACTTGGTTAATTCAAGCAACAAACTTTCTAGACTTTATCACAGATAGAACTCTGCCTTCCACGAAGGCTTAGTCTTCAGACTGGTATTAACTAGGTATCTCAGAATTATCAGTCAGCTCTCGAGTCTTCTAGGGACTGAGGTAATAAAAATGATTGGTCTTACAGCAGTTGTCATATTTTTTTCTCCCTAATGACCTGAATGTGTGAAGTCCTCTACAGACTTGTAGACTCTGGAGATGCTGACACTGTTGTTCCCCTACCACTACCCACCCTGCCCCAAGAAATGCTGCAGCAAATCTTGCTGTACTTATAGGAAGAGTTATGCCTTATGCATGTGTGACGCCTTGCACACAGTATTTTTGTGTTCATTTCAGCAGAGGAAACATTAGACTTTGTTTAAAACTCTCTCTTGTAGAGAGCTGGCCTTCCTGGTTGTTTTCTAATGTCTGTCTCACTGTGTGTTGGCTGAACTACTTAAGGGATAGTTTTGTAGGATTGCAACGTGATTTTCATTCTGTTCACTGGCAGACTACAGTCCTTATGGAACTCATGGTGGCTGGGGAGGCTCTCCATACTCTCCCCATCAAAATATACCTTCTCAGGGACGTTTCAATGACAGGTAGGAATGGTTGTATTTTTTTTCTTTTCCCCTTGGTCTTTGTCTACATCTTCCTTTTATCTCTTTCCTTCTGTGCCAGCTGAGTAGATTTCAAAAAAAGATTTACTTATTTGTGATTGTTTTTCTGATCCCAAAGGGAGAGACTGTCCATGTCAGATGTGGCTGGTCATGGAAAACAGTTGCCCTCAGCTGAGCGGGAGCAGCAGCTACGCATGGAGCTGCAGCAAGTGGACCACCAGATTAGCCAGCAGACACAAATGCGAGGACTAGAGGTTGGTATCAACATTTGTAAGAGTGTTGAGGAGTGGTACAGAGAGAGATGAAGCTAGCAAAGCTGCTTTTCATATGTTGGTGATCCTTCTCTGACTGTAATAATACTCAGTAATAATATTCTCTGATGCCAAGCATCAGGAGTGTGGTAGGAGTGTAAACTTCTCTGCTTAGCATCGGAAACTTCCCTGCACTTCACATTAAGCAAACGAACACCATACTTGAATCTGCACTCTGTGCTCATTCATGTTTGCTTTCATTATCTCTCTCGCTCCCTCTCTGTTCCTCTGTTAACTCAGAGGCAAACTTTTTTTGACGTGAGTGTCTGTTCCTCTTGACTTCGCTGCCATTGAAAATGTCTGATTTTATGTACAGAAAGCTATGACCTTCATCTGTTCCATGTTTGGCTTTGTGTTATACCTGTTTCTTCCTAAATAGCACAAGCCACAAGAGTAAAGAAAATTAATATTAAAGATATTTAGGTTGAAAAATTAAAGTTTAATATTTTATCTCCTCGTTTAGAAGAAATGTAGTGACTTGCAACATGAGGAAAGATGCGAGTCTGCCTTTGTAAAAAGAATTAATGAGCTGATACTTTTGTTCATATTTTGTAAGAATAGAACGAGAAATGTCAAGGCATAATAAAACAATGGATGTAGCAAAGCTTTAGTTGCTTCCTCCCCTCCCAAGGAAGAAATCAGTAAATGTTCTCTGTCTACAAAAACACACCAGAAGACTGTTCTAGATACCTCAGCAATAGTCATAATAGTGTTTTCCTGGAAGGAATTGCTATAAATGGCGGATAGCAGCTTCTGCTGAAGCTGTAGTTACCTGAGAACATGTGTTATGGCAGAAGGGTTATTGCAGATTTGTCATAATAGCTAACAAATTTGAAGTGGCAACAGCAGTTACAAGTAGTGTACATTTCTTAGTTACTTGAAGAATAACTTGTGTTCTTGTGTTCTTGTTTGGGAACAGGAAGAGAAGTTGTTTTAAATTTTGCATGTCTACTTTTGCCATAATGGAAGAGTATTGGAAAGTTTCAAAAACCCTGAGTGGCCTACCTCTCCTCCTCATTATTTTTGTAATTGTGTCAGTGTTAAATCCTACATAGTTGAGTTCTGAATTTTGATTTACCATAATTTTGGATTTGTCGGAACTCATCAGTTACTTTGAGTAACAACAGCTTTCAATTCATCTCTTGTGTTCAAAGATGCAACTAGGTATTTGAAATCCAGGAGGCTTTATTCATTTACCTGTAACAAGGCTGTCGCAACTGCTGAAATCCAAGTCTGAGCGTTATCTTGCTTTCTCATCAAATGAACAAACGTTTCTACTTGTAGCCGAGCCAGACGTTTGGCTGTGCGGAGCGGTAGATAGCGTGTTCTCTGTGTTTAAATGCAGAGCACAAACTTAAGGTACTGAGTCCCAGATGTTACCAGATTTTTGGAGTGACTGACGTGGTTACTGCTTTTACCTGGCTGCTAGTAACTTGCAAGTGACTGTTGTCATTTGGCCTTCTCTGTTCCTGTGCTTCCTTATCTGGGTCAGTAGAGCTACATATTGATGTCCACATCTCTCTTACAACATTTATATGACTTGTAATAATACTAAACTCTAATGTAGAGGTTTGCTAAATTCTACTAGTATAAAACAAAGCAGCAGGTTTGCTTATTTGTTGTTATCTTCTGTTCGACAAGTAGCTCGCAAAAGAGTAGTGGTCTTGCTGTTGTGCTTTACCTTGGTTTTGGGAAGGGAGAGGTATACAGGGAAAATCATGTGAATTCATTACAGTAAAAGGTATTTAACACTGCTTACTTGAAAATGAGAAGACTTGGCTGCATGTAAAAGAAATGTTTAAACTTGCATTGGAAGTGATTTCGATTGGGACCTTGTTAAGCATGGAGAGAGGGAAGGCCTTGGTTTTGCAAATAAGCGATACTCGAGAGTTATGGCCTAGTGCCCTTTTTGTGCTTGGTGTGCTGTGTGCTCAGTTGTGTATGTGCTTGGCTTTATGCATTTAGGCTGTTAGTAACAGGCTGCTGTTGCAGAGGGAGGCGACTACCCTGGCAGGCCAACCACAGCCCCCACCCCCACCTCCCAAGTGGCCTGGGATGATCTCAAGTGAGCAGCTGAGCTTGGAGCTACACCAGGTGGAAAGGGAAATTGGGAAGAGAACCCGTGAGCTGAGCATGGTGAGTGCTGTGGGGGTGGGAGGCAGAGAGGTGGAGTGGAGGGCTGTGTAGCTGGCTGCAGCCCTTTCACCCTGGCAAAAAGGCTCTCTGCTAGCTGAGCACAGGTGGAGTCACCCATCTCCCTCTTCACCTCTTTATTCTTCAAAAACTCCAGAGAAATTTCTTGATTCTTCCTTGTGAAGAATTTGAATTCAAGCCACTTTAAAATACTCTGCTGTTATATTGTTGCTGTTTGAACGTAAGCGTGGCGCTGAATTTGTTGAAAACTATGAATTATCTCCAAGGTCACTGTGCCATGAGTTGTGTAAACTGCTTTAATACAGAAAACATCTTCTGCAGGTACAGGCTAGTGTTCAGTAGTCTGTGTGTTGTTACAGTCTATGGTCTTTGCTTGTTGTTACAAGAATTATCCCTTCCTTTCAGGAAATTTTATGTCCTTAGAAGATGAGTGTCTTACTGAGTCTCTTTTCTTGTCTCATGGCTTTTGTGGGCTACACTGTACAATTCCAATTTACAGGCTTTCGTCATTGGTCCCAAAGAACAAAGTCTCAAATTCTTTTAACACGATGTTAAAGATTTTTTTCTTCTACCCTTTTTTTTCTTTTTTTTTTTTTCTTTTAAAGGAGAGCCAGTCTTCACTGGATATAAAAAACAAACTGGGCGCCACTAAACAGACAGAAAATGGACAACTAGAACCGCAAAGCAAGGTTCCAGCTGAGGACCTTGCACTAACATTCAGGTAACATGGATATTCTTTCTTTGTGCAAGAAGAGAATGACTTAATCAGGGTTGATCTCTGATATATAAATAATACCCCTTGCCTTCAATTGTCTCTGATGTGGAAGCACCTACTAGGAAAAGATCATACGAATCAAATATTTATAGTGCAAGTGTGAATTAAGGACCATTTCAGTTGACAGCTGTATATCAATTAATGCAACAGAAAAACTGCCGTGTTTGTCAGACCAGAAGTCAATCTAGTCAATATTGGATGATTAGGAGGGAGAAGTAGGGAATGCACAACAACTATAAAAGAAATCTTTATCTGCTGTTTTAGTTTCAAAGAAAAGAAATGTTCCAAATGTGAGAGGGAAGGTACTGCACCCCGCTAAGGTTTGTGGTGTGAATGTTGTCTAGGAAGCTATGTTGTAACTTTGAAACAAAGTTCACTTTTATTAGCATGCAGTAACTTTTTTCCACATAGATGCTGGGATTAGTGTAATCTCACATTTGATACTCAAATAAGTTGTTGGCTGGCAATGC
The DNA here is from genome assembly GCA_013399475.1 of Chauna torquata. Lineage (NCBI taxonomy): Eukaryota > Metazoa > Chordata > Aves > Anseriformes > Anhimidae > Chauna > Chauna torquata. Next base: position 106,256 of record VXAL01012489.1, read on the forward strand.
TGGGAATCGGCACAGCAACTGTTTTCCGTCAGCTACAAGTACCTGCAGATATTCAGTCATACTTTGAACAGAAAGGCTCAAATGCTGCAGATGCTTCATTAAGTCAAGTTTACACAACTTTGTGTGAGTAGTTTAGAATCTGCGTATTTATTCAGAAAGCTTATTTGGAAAATGCATCCCTCTCAATAGCTTGTGAAGTCCACGCCTCTTATACCTGTCTTTGAGTTCTGCTCTGCACCATTAGACTGAGGCCTCTGAAGGGGAAACTAATTCAGTCTCAATTTCAGTATGAAATCCAGAAAGTAATGAAATTGAAACAACTTCCTTATGGCCATGTACGTTAAATATTGTAGAATGTGTGCATTGTGTAGAACTGATCTAGAACTCTAAAAATATTTAGCTTTGTTTGTTTTCAATTAGCCTTATCTTATTTCTTTCTGATACGTATCTGAAGGATAGCAGACAACCTACTTATTGTACAAGGTTTGTCTTTACATGTTTATGTGTGTTCAGAACTGTTTATTGAGGTGCTATGGCAACAAGTATTGAGGTCCTTTCACTTCACATAAATTTTAAAAACTCAGTAATTACTTCTCTTCACCCCCATCCCCTTTCTCCTCGCAACTTTCTTTCAGCAGTGATGTTCCAAATGGATCAGCCTTGACACAAGAAAACATCAGCCTCCTGTCAAACAAGACAGCATCTCTCAGCCTGTCAGAGGACCCAGAGGGAGGAGGAGACAACCATGACTCCCAGAGAGTGGGAGTTACACCCACATCTGCTCCATGAAGTGAGGCCAGCGTACCCCAGAGTTTCTTTTGCTGGGGTGTTGGTAGCTTCCATCACGTTTTTTTCCGGGGGTGATTGGAGAAACCCAGGAGCAACAGCAGTAGGAGAGCAGCAGGTCCAGAGGCAATGTGCACAAACACAACTACTAGAAACAAATCCTGCACATAGTTCACATTAACGCATTTTTTAATTAAAAAAATGAAAATTAGCAGTATCTGCAAGCAATTCAAATTAAATTTGTTTTTGTTCTGTGAATGAACTTTATTTTAATAACTTTGGACGCCTTGGGTCCCAGGGCTTAAAAAAAAAAAAGATATTATATATATACTCTGTTTGATTAATTGTATGATCTTAATGAAGTAGGTTTTTCTTTTATTTTGGTATTATTACATACCCAGTGCATAATTCCTTACCACCTTAGTTTCTCAACAAGTAGAACAACCTGGCCACTTCCTTGTATGTTTTAAGGGTGAACAAGGAATGAGGGTTGGAGAGTAGCTGTGAATTGCAGTATCAAAAGATGTGCAGCAAATTTAATTCTTAAAGCAATTCCTCCTCTTGTGGCTAGGAACTGAGCCCTAGCTTGTGCAAGATTTAGTCTTGTTTAAATTATTTAAGTTTAAACTACATGTGCCAGAATCTTTCAGTGCTACAGGTGCAGTCTATAGTGTATGCCCCAGCACAGCCCGTATGGTTAAAATGAGAACAAAAGAAGTGTCCAATGTACATTATTTTACTTGAAGGTTGCTGGCCTTTTGTTTTCTGTTGGGGCTAAGGAGATCAACAGAACGCAGACTGATCTATTACGGCATGGGTATTTCTGCAGCTGGTTAGCTGAGGCTTGAGGTAGAGAGGCTTAACTAACCAGTGAAGATTGTGCAGCATGAGCGAGGCAGAATCTCTAGAAATAGCAAGCAGGGAGAACATAAGGCTATGTGGTTGCTGGAAGGATGTTGAATGCAGATGAGTTGCTCAACCACGTTGGATGATCCAGTGTTTGTTGCTGTGTTGTTGTTTTGTTTTTCCACTCTCGTTACGCCTTTTAAAATAAGCTTACCCAAAGTTTGTACAATTAGGTTGATGCAGAGGGACTCACTGACCTCTCTGCTTTTTGAAACAGGTCTTCCATGTGTGCCTCCCTCTCAGCAACTCTTGCCTTTGTTATTTCTTCATTGCTATTTTGTTGTTATTAAAAACACCATAATTTCTTATATGACCTGATTATTTTCTTATTTCTGTTCAGTGGTACACCAGTTATTTGATTGTAATGCTGTTGTGAGGGCCTTTCACTAATGGAGACTGTCATCTTTGATTTGTGCACATAAGTGATAATAATCTTTCAAAAACAGAGGAGATTTTTTTTTCCTCTTTTAAAGTTCCCATTGTTTAGGGTCTATGTGTATCAGAATTAGCCACCTCAGAATCAGATTGCAGTCTCTGTCACTGCTGCACTGAGTCCTTCCTAGATTCCTATTTCATAGGAGGAAAGTTGCATCAAAAATATCACTTAAGCTGCAGCATTGATCCTGTCAGTAATAGTGAAAAGCAGATTTGGTCTAGTGTGCTTCTCCAAGTAGATGCTTTGAAAGCAGAAGTTGGAGAAACCATAAGCCTTTCTAGATCTGTTTTCTTTAAAAGTTAAAGAAACGAGAGATTTTGTTATTGCTGCCCATTTTTTGACTTTATGTGCATGCACTGGGGTTTGACAGTGTATATGAAGAACTCTGTGGAGATTTGATTTTAAAGTGCTGCTCCCTCTACACCTTCTTGGCCTGTTCTCATTTTTTCTTTCTAGGTTAGACTACTAAATCAGAAAGCACTGGTTATGTAATAAATTACTGCATTGCTTTGGTTGGGTAAAGCAAGAGTTAATAATTTTCTTGGTTTTTAGTTTTTTCCTTAACCTTAACTCCTGCTGAGGTCATAGCAACCTTGGGCTAAGCTTTGCATTCATCATACTGTTAAATAAAACAAAATGGGGGGTGGGAGGGGATACAGTCCCACTATTGCCTACCAGTAGGAGAGTCCAAACAGAAGACTCTTTTGAGTAGCAATTATTTAATTTGCCCAGTCAAGGCACCGCGTTTGTATACTATTTCACATTGAATTTGATTATGCCCTACAGACCTGGCTGGTCAAGGATTTGATACACATATTGGCTTGGGATTCGAGCTTTCTTTTTTATTTAAATAAAAATTTATATATAAATATATATATATACATATATACATAGTTATATCTGTATATATATTGGGTATGTTTTAAGAATTTTTTCGCATGAGCGCAGCTGTTGTGATCAAATGTCTGGGAGGTAGAAGCACTGAATGAAAATAAAGGCATTTTTCAGCACACACCCACGTTCTCCATATGTCTTCACACAGGTTTATTTCTCTCGGTTGAACTTTGACCTCTTAACTGCTAAGAGTAGTTTTGAAGCTTGCTTTTTTCTTTAACCCCTCTTAACTTTTGGCGAAGAATCGTCTTTGCACTAGAACAGCTTCGCCTGCCCCCATCCATCTGTATCTGCTACTTGAAGCCTAGCATTACGGCCGTTCCCCTTGGAGCTGAGCAGAACTAGGCTGATGCAGTTTTGAGCCTGTCAGGTCTGTTCCTTCCTTCTCTGCTCTGTGCATGGTGATGATTAGCGTGTTCCCCTGGCAGCGTGCTCACCAGTCAACTGACACAGGCACCGTGTTGTGTTCTCCCATCCTTAAGTGCAGAGCACCACCGTCAGGTCAGCCCGCTCTTCGTTGTTTTTAATTAGTTTACTTCTTCCTGCTGTGTCTTTATTAACACAGGGAGCTTGTTTTAGTTGAGATAATTAGTGCAATATTCTTATCTAGGAGGACAAACCCAGAATGTACCTTTTTTGGACTGCAGTAATGTTTTATGTAAACTGAATTTTCAAAGACGGTTATGATGAGTTTGGAACTACAGATTCATTTTCAACACTAGGAAGAAAACATGGAGGGACAAAAAACTTTTTTATCTTTTACTACTTGTGCCAGCTAGTTTCCTTTCTAGATTGGGATTTTTTTTTTTCCCTCTCCACTTTTGCACCCAGGAGGTATTCTGTTAACAGTAAAGCTATTCAGATTGCCTTTGCTGGCCTACATACGGTGAATGCTTCCAAAACCTGTGGATTAGAAGGGAGATCTTACTGTTGTTTTTCCTCCTTTGTCCAGCTCTCCGTGCTGTACTTTGTGCATAGTGTCCTTGTTGTGATCAGTGTGTCCAGGTGAATGGCCTGTTTGCCCAGTATTATAGTTTGGCTTGTTAAATAGTTTGTTTAGTATCTACCAACAATATTGATTTTTGGCTTTGGGGTTTTTTCCCCTCCTCTTGCCCTTTCCCTGCTTCTCTGGAGCAGCTTAGTTGATTAAACAAGTCAAACAGCAAAATATAGCGCATGCTTTTAAGTCTTGTCTGAAAGCGGCACCTAAAATTTTCACTTTTTATGAAAAAGCATGCCAGTAGCACTGGGGGAACAGGTAGCTGTACATATAATGGAAGCACTGATGGTGACAGCACTTAACCGGAGAATGAACGTTTCTGGAGCAACTCTATATTTCTATATCCCATCATGGCCCCAGTTGTACAGGAATACCGTCCACCTTAGTGAAATTGGTCTCGGCTAGAAAGTGGCATAGTCCCTTCTACTCAGGCAAGAAACAGTATTACAATGGCGTTGGGGCACTGCTGCATCATTTAGTAGGTAGGCTGAATTTCATATTGCAGTAAACACCTTCGAACGCTTGTTGATACCTGAGTTTCAGCCCCAGCATGGACAGACCCCCCAGCATGGGAAGCTTCAGGTGTTAGGTTAAGCTTTAGTATGTGGAACAGTGATTCAGTCAGTGTAGAAGTGGTTTGGTTTGTTCTGTAGTGTCATTTTCCTTCTTCCCCTGTAAACACCTCTGCTTCCTCTCCTATGACCTAGTTCTCTAATTAGGAGAAGTCTCCACTTTTTCTTCTACCCCTTTTGTATATTGTTATATCCTGTCCCATTTTAGAGCAGCACCTTTTTTCTTTAGATCAGAGCACCTTTCAAAACTTGCAGCATTGTTGTCCTCTTTCTTCTCAGTTTGTCTAGTTTCCCCTGAGCCTTATTCTCTCCCTTTTGTCCATGCCTTCCTTTCTGTCCTTCTGTGGCTTGCCCATTCACCCTCCCTGATTGTGTAACAGTGACAGCTTGCTGCCTCAAAACAGAGCATTCAAATGAATTCGCTTAGCCAATAACTTCTGTGAAGTTGCCTTTTCTAATGGTGTTATTACTCAGTGATGCACAAATGTGATATTGCCCCTACTGGTAGGCAAACGGGGGATCTGTATAAACATGGTAAACTGCTGTTTTTCTTTAAAGGAGAGCCAAAGACTTGTGCTTTACACTTTTTTTTTTCCTGGTGTAGCCATTTGATTGTCAAATCTTTGTAGGGTTTTGTGAGTTGACTGTATTATCCTAATAGAAATTTTAAAAAGTTACTGATTGTCAAGCCTTATCCATGCATTGAATTGTGGAAAATCATTCCATGTAGTCATACAATTTGCAATGTACTGAGATGTATCTGGGGTATTGTGACACGTTTTCAGTCTCGCACGCACTCTCCCAGCTGATGGAGTGGCTCATTTAGAGAAGGAGAAGGAACAGAAATTTTATATCATCAAAGAAGTCTTGTCTTAGTTTTGATCTAAATTGTCTTGAATACCGATGTAAAATCTCTTCAATTAGAGTAAAGGATAAATATGTGCTGCAAATGTGACTGTTAAGCCCATTGGAACTGAAAAGTTATGTCAGACTAGCATTATATTAAATTAGATGTGGAAGAAGCAAACTCATATGATGACATTGTCTCATGACAGCAAGAATTGAGTAAGGTGGGGCAAATTCCTTTTTTAGAAAGGACTAGGAGTGAAGCTTGTCATTGATAATACAAAAAAGTCACTTGCGTTTCCCTTCCTTGATCTAACACTCTTGCAGACTGTTACTAAGGTTTTCAGGTTCTGAGGGAAATCTGAGTAGCATAACTCGTCATTTCCGTTACCATTTCCATTTATAATCTGGACTATACTGAAGCAGACTACAGGATCGTTTCCTGAAGAACCCCAATATAAACTAGCCATTTCAGACCCACCTGTATGGTCCAAGAAATTCAGTGCTAATAATCAGGAGGCTCAACAGCAGGAGTGCCAACTCATCTTCTTTGTTCTAAAATGGGAAACAAACAAACAAAACCCCTATCAGCAGTATGCAAGTTTTGCGAATGTCTGTGTGTGTTTGAAGAAGTATTTGTAATCTTAGAATAGCTAGAAGGAGCGCAGAGCAAGGCTGACTGTGGCATGATCTTACTGTCATATTCAAATTTTGTCATCGTTCACTTTTACAAAACACACATTTCCTACTCTGGTCTTCTAATGTTGGTAGCACTTTTTTTTTTTTTAGATTTTTGAACAACAAAGTGAGTCAGAAACTTAAGCTTTTGTATGGCAATAGATCAGTTTCCCTGGACAAAAAAAGGAAGCGAAGTTCTTAAGTTGTCTAAATAGGAATTTAGACATGAACTGGAAGAACATCTGCCTTGCCTGCATAAATGTCAACTCTGAATTTGATGAAAATGAAACAGCTCTTCTGAGCCACCTTTTAGGTGTGGCCTTGGTACTGGAAGTTGGATGGCTGTTACTTGTGGTATGTGAGCATACAGACTATGTAGTGCAAATTGATCTTTCTCAGAAAAAATATAATCTGAAATGTCAAAAACTTCGTTGAGGATTCTCTTTTCCATAGTCAGCTGTTACCAACTGCATTGTTTCCTACTGAAAGGAGGATGAAAGAGGCTGAAGAGTAAGTTAGTTCAAGTTACATAAGTAAGTGATTTTGGGTAATGTTATCCCAGGCGAGTCTCCTTACACACTTAACATCTGGTCTTTATTCTTGTGTAGGAAGAAGAATGTAACTGTTCAGTGTTGTCACAGCCTTTGAGGCGCTTCTTGTGATGGAGGTAGAGCCTTGATTAGCAGGGAAAGGAGAACAAAATTTTATACTGATTTTTATTTTTTTCAATGGCAAGTGTAATATCATGCCATGGAAAATCTCTGAACACTATGATGAGCTAAGAGGGTGCAGCTTTTTCTGAAAATTCCCAACAAAAAGAGCATGTGGGAATTTGGATTTGCCTGTATCCTCTTCTTTCTGCATCAGGAACATCCCAGTCATTTGAAGCTTAAAATATGTGACCATAGCAATTAAAATCAGATGTCTGTAGCTTAGTAACCTAAATAATTAACTGTTTTTGCAGTCTTTGCAATTGCAGTGAGTTTGTGTATGATTTTAGTGCAAATTGCCATGTGTTAAGCATTTTGCAAAGTTTAGGTGCCTAACGTCATCCAGCAAAGCAAGTATCTTTGGACATACAGGTTGGATGTTTTCATATTCCAGGAAACAACTGAAAGTTTTAGGAAAACATAATACCAGCTTCAATTTAAGAAAACACAGTCTTGGGAAAGATGAAAGCAATAGGTGGTGCAGTGTCTCTGAAAATAAAAAAAACATTAGAGATAATGGGCTTACATATAAAATGTATATGGGGAAAAATATATCTGTAAGGAAAAAAAAATCTTGTGGAGTATTTGATGTTTAAGAAATTATTTACTTCGTAATGTTAAATGGATTTATTAGTAATTCTGTGGCAGACAGTACTCACAAGTCTTTGGCATCCAAACCAGATTGTGTACTGGATGGATCCCACAACTGGACGTGTGCACTGACCTCTTTATTTCTAGCTTTTATAAATGAAACTTGGTTGCAGCACTTTATAAATGTCTAAAGCAACTAGAGACAGAAGAGAGAAAACCCTGTTCACATCACAGCTGCTGCACAGTTTACAATTGGTACCTTTAATCCGCAGCCTCTCCTAAGGGAAGCTGCTCTAATGTGGGCAAATCTAGCACAGCAAATGACTTTGTTTTTCTAGTTTTAAGAAGTTCCCCTTACCCCTTTGGCCTCTGCTTGCTGTGTAAGCAGCCTCTATGCTAAGAGGAGCTTTCCTTGAAGTCAGCTTAGCAACCGTGCTGTAGCTTGATTATTTTCCGTTTTCTATAACCGGTAGCATAGTGTCAAGAGCTCTTTCCCCATTGTATTTGTTGCTATGGGGAGGAAGAGGTGAGGCAAGGCATGTGTGGGAGGAGGGAGGAAGAGTTACGGGATCTTCTGCGTGACAGCTCCCGCCCCCTCTTTGAAATCATCTGCTTCCAGTTGTGGGATTTCTCTATAGAAAACATTTTTTCCTCCTGTTTTTGTAAGCCTAGTTTTCTTTGATCTTGTTAGTTCTGTACAAGTCTCCCCGAGACATTCTGCAGTCATTATCACCTTTTTGGGTGGAGTTTATTTTATTTTATTTTTTTTTGGTTGGTTGGTTTTTTAAATAACTTTTTAACATTGGTGCATATATGCTTGGGATAGAGCTCGTGTAATTTTCCAATCGTATTGATTGTATGTGATTGTGCCCTGCAGAGGTATATTTAACAAAAAAAATAAAATAAAAAGGATAGTCTAGGTAATAAAGGAGACCGTGAGATTTGTTGAGTCAGGTTATGAACTATTTCTTGAATTTATTTAGGTTATCGGATAAGTGAAATTCCCTGTCTGCTGTTCTCGTTATTCAGTGTGTAAACAAAGTGTCATTATTTCTGTTTGTTGAAGTGGTTCTTTTCTAGCTTTTCTCCTCCTCCCGCTGTTTTTTTCTTTTCCTGCTTTTCTTCCGCATCAAAAAAAAAAAAAAAAATTCTTGAGCCTTATGGGGATGGCTGACTCTGGAGTGATATTGTGAATATGTATTGTTTGTAACTATCAGGACACTTTTAATATGAGTAGAGATTAAGTAGAACATATGAAAAGAATTCCATGAACTGAATTCTTTGCAAGTTCAAGGGAAATTTGAAGTCTTGTACATACAGGCCTAGTCATGGGGGAGACACTGAGGCCTGTAAGGCATTGAGGTGTCTTTCCTTGAAATGTTAGAGGCTTTACTGCCTTTTGGGAAAACTCTGAGATGACAAAAAGAGTAGAAGAGTTCACTATATCTGACTCCCTGTGTCTTTACTCCCGCAACAGACTTTTTAAACTTGAAAGAAGAGCCTTTAGGTATTGTGCTGAAGTGGGACGGAGCAGATAGAAGGAGGCAAAAGGCAAGAGGATCTAGAGATCTGAAAGTCAATGTTTGTCTCCATTTTTCTTTTTTAAACTGTAGAGCCAACAGTCACTTCTGTATTCATGAACAAGGAAGTGGAGACCTGTTGTGTGTGCATGGTGGTTATATAGAAAAAGCCATATGTTGAAATGCTATTTCCTTTCCTCTCTTCACCTTGCTTTTCTCCCTCTTAAAGCTGACTCGGCCTCACCTTGCTTCCGCATAGTGTCTAAGGGTCCTTTAAGTTGCAGATTCAACAAACAAATACTTTAATGAGTGGAAAGGTGGTGATTTACTACTTGGTTTGTAAATAGATGGAAGTGTCTGCAAGGTCTTACCTGCTTTTCTGTCAGCATTTATATTAAATGATAAATTAATGGAGAACGCTTTGAAATATCTCTCATTTTCTGTCTCGGATGAATGTGCATTCTTATAAACTGCGTGTGATGTCTGACAGTTTAAGGCTTCCTCTGGACCAAGGCGTGTTTGTTCTGTTCCACACTGGAGCACAAGAGTTGCTGAATAGCAGAGAAGCTGCGTGCCTCTGCTGTGGTCTGGTCTGTGCTCCGACTCTGCCTGTAAGCCAGGTGGCTCCTTCGAACAAGGAGGGATATTCACAACAATCTGCTTTGCTAATTGATCAGAGAGATCCAGCTCGAAGCGTTCACTTTGCTGGACCAAAGACTGTTATTGCTGTTAGGGCCCCTCATGCTTCCACGCAGTGGTGCTTTCTTGCTGGGTGACTTGACGCATTCAGTTCCTGTAAAGGGAGATGTATTTAGCTCGCAATTCAGCAGAAAACTGTGTTTCTGCTGGTGATGGCTTTCTTCCCCTTTTCCTCGCTGGCCTGAGAGTTCCAGGATGCTCAGGTGCTTAAATAAAAAATGCTGAATATCTGTCAAGCGGTTGGCTTCTAAAAAGATCTGAGGTGCTGTGGAGAGTCTGATCCCTTTGGAGCAGCTCTGAATTGGGAGCTTTGGGGAAACCTGGGGAGTTTTTTCCTCTACAAGGAGAGGAAGCTGGGTCCAAGTGGATTGTAGCTGCTGGAAGAACTTCTCCCCTTTGGATGCAGTTGCCAGGATAGGAGGGAACCGCAAAGCCTAGCCCAAAACATGGGGTTTCTTGATCCCATCTTGCTCAGTGCATGTCTTCCCTGTACATGACTGCAAAACAGCAGTGAGCACCCACAGCACAAACCAAAATCAAAGCAAATTTGCTCACCACTCAGAGATGTTTAATGGCTGTTTCTTTGCAGCTTCTCCAAGAAAGAGGTGATTTAGAGGGCCACGCAAGCATGTGCAGATAACGGACTTTCTCCGTGCTGCTCTAAACTGCTCTGGGCTCCTTTCTGTGACAAGCAGAGAAGCAGAGCCCGTGGTCCTCCCGCAGAGGTGGCAGGGAGCGGTGTGCTGTACCACACAGTGCTGTGGGCACTTGGGAAAGGCAGCAGCACCTGCTGCAGCACCTGACATCCCTGGCTGGGCTGTCCTGCATAGTTCCACAACCTTCCCTGTGAATGGGAGCTCCTACTCCCCACCTCCCGCACTGTGGGTGCGGGACAGACTGCAAGTGAGGCCTGATGCCTAAACCTGGCAGCCCGGGGCAAGAGGGATCAATGTTTTGGTGCTGGAGGGTTTGGGGCAGATGATACCTGCTCAGTGCAAGTGGGGATCCATCTGCTGCTTTGGATCTGTGAAACAAACAGCTTTGGGAAAACAACAGTCCCTGCCCTGCAGCGAACCAGGCAGCCAATGATTCGTTCTGATGTGCTTGTCACCTTGGATGCTTCTTTAGGTATCGCCCAGGAATCGGTGTGGGCTGTTGCTTTGAGCTGAACCTGCACCAAACTGCCACTTAGGTACTGCACTCCATGTATATTTATCAGCCACCCTGTTGGGGTATGGCGTGGGCAACTTAAAGGTCCCTTCAACCCTACACTGAGTCTTGGAATACCCCCAGCTTGCCTGTAGCGTGAATTCTGGAATTAGCCTCCCTGGGGCCACCACTGTAAAGAAAGCGTTTCCATGCTCTAAGAGCTTGGCCTCTGTTTGCGATGAGCATGCAGCTGCAATTCTAGTGTGCTCTCACACTGGTGAGAGTTCCTTCACGTTAGCTTGAGCTGTATAGGATGCGCAAAATACAATGGGTGTTTGCTCTTGTTTTTTACTGCATTAAACTACCTCTAAGCATTGGGTGAATGGAAACCCGTGCTCGGATGTCAGCTGGGAGTGGAGAATCCCTAATTCCCTCTGAAGACTCGGACCCACATGCATGCGTGTTACCTCGGCAAATTACAGGCAGCAGCCTCTTGGAGCACCCCGAACAGGTATGGTGTGTGAGTCCGTCCTCACCGAGCATGTTTTGCCTCCCGTACCAGATGGCAAAAAAAACTGCGGGTTACTCGCTGCCCTGCATTGCAGGTCTGGCCTGATGGGTGCTTTCTGCCCAGATCTGCAGTCAGGCAGAAAGCAAGTCCCAGGAGCAGGCATTGCGCGTGGTTTTGGGCATGTTGCTTGGCAGTGTTTGGAGGGGATTGTGTAGCTTCTGTGCTTGCTCTTGACGAAGATACCCCTGATTGTAGAACAGGTGAGAGAGCAAGAGCGATGTATAGCAAGAATGACGTTTGTGTTGGGCAGAGCCAGTTTTTAAGAGCGGCACTTGTGGCCCCAGGCTATGGAGCAGAACCCATGAAATGAAGTTGAGTCCAGAGCATGTCATCCTCTTTCACGTCTATTTATTTGCACAGTCTTTGTCCCATTTAATTCTAGTTTGCAGCTGTGTTGTCCATTGAGACCTGGGCTCTTACTGGAGGCCAGTAACAGTGCGGCTTTAGCACCTGCTGAGCCAGCCAGCTCCTGGGTTGTGATGCTCAGGAGGCAATGCTGCTGAATCTGTAGAGCAACTGCATCCTAGACCTGAAACTGTGTTACTCAGTGCTGCTCCCAGCACTGCTAGGCATGGGCTGGGGGGTGCTGTTAACCCGCAGCTGCCCAGCTGTGCAAGTGAAGAGGTGAGTGTATTCCGGAGGGGACGTATTTGAAACTGCAGGGCGTGAAGTGGGGCGGTTTGTCCCAAGTCGTGCCTGTTTGTTTGGGAAGCAGGGGCTGACGGGATGTGACGGGGCTTGGGGCACAAAGAAGCGTTTTGCTGAATTACGAGATATCAATGCGAGATTTACAAATACCTTAGATGATCAGATTTTTATTTGACCTCTTGGAAGTTTTTTCATGAGCAGTTAATTTTTTTATTAGCAAGAAATGAAGGCATCTGGCATTTGTGTGGGGTAGGTGGTCAAACTTTCTCTTGTCAGATTGAACTTTAAAACCTCTTTCAAACCAAACATTACTTTTTTCTGCTCTTTGCTTAACCTTCTGCAGCCGGTCATCAGCCTTTGGCCTCAGCATCCTACTCCCCTCCCACCCTCCTCTGCTTTCGTCTGTGGTCTGCTCGAGCACAGAAATCCAGTGGGGAAACTGCTTTGGACTGGTTTGGGCGCTCTCGGGTCTCAAGCAAGACTGCCTGTCCTCTTAACAATTTGCATTAGCGTCCAAAAAGCAGAAGGCTGGAGGCACCGGGCCAGGTAGGAGAAACCGATTCCACTAATATTTCATTTTTAATTAACTCCTTGTCACAGGTTAATTTCCTTTTGTATGAACTTACGAATCTAGGCTGCTGCCAGACTGCTTTCTTGCTCTGGGCATGTGCCTGAGGAGCTGTTTAGAGAAGGCTCTCCCATCCCAGCTCTCGTGAAGGCTCATTTGTGCACAGCTCACTGATGTGCTGCGCTTGTTTTTATCCCCCGTGTGTAGCAATGCTTCCTGGTGTGGAGAGCACTTCATGGGCTGGGTTGTCCTGAGTGAGCACTGATCCCTGGCCCAGCTGTAAAGGAGCAGCGCTGATTTGCTTTGCACTCTGTTTTGGGGGGGACGGGGAAGGTTTTTTTGAGAGCGTAAGTCGATCTCAAAACAATTTGAGCTACTGGCCTCGTTTGTTGGGCTTCTTAGCACACTGCGCGAGCGCTGCAGGACGTTCGTGCCGCAGCAGGCAGCGATGGTAGGTTCGGCAGGGCATGTTTGCAGGAGCACGAGCTGTGGGTCTGCACGCCCAGTTAGCGGCTGCCCTTTCACGCAGCGCTGAGAAGCAGTGGGTGGAGATGGCCTGTGCTGCCTGCGTCGCACAGCAGGCGTGGGATGGGGGGTTCTCTGCGTTTGCCCGGAGTCTTCTGGTTTTGAGCTGAATCAGCAGCTTGTTTCTTGGCTTGCTACACTTCTCACAGGGGTGAAGCTGAAAAATGAGCCCTTCCCAATTTGTACATACTTCCTTGCCAGTAACCCTTTTTAGGCAGTGATGTTGCTGTAATACTTTTGGGATCCTTCCAGGACAAAAGCAGTTGCCATATGGAGTGCGTGGCAGTGCTGCAGTGGAAAAGGGAGAGTCGAAGAGCAGCGGAGAGGCTGTCTTTCAGCCAAGTGATACGGCACAGAGGTGGCCTAAGAAATAGCGAGGGATCTTGCTCTAAAGGGCAGCTGTCGCCTCTTGTCGTGGTGGTTCTCTGCAAGTCTCACCTTTCTCCTCTTGCTGGAAATGCTGTGTACGTAGACCAGGTGTGTTGAGGACTGAGTTGGCCAAAGTGGCTGATAAATCTGATTTAAGGCATGAAGAGTGTAAAAGCCCATATCCCCTCCAAATTGATGGAGCCAGGACTTTGCTGTAGAGTCTAAACAGGGAGCGTTTCCTATTCCATCAGGACGGGCTGAAGGCAAGGCACGCTGCTTTCTGTGCTCTGGGTTTTATATGTGTGCTCAGCAGCACTTTGCGTGGTGCCAGATGCCACGACCCGCCTTGACTGCGGCGAGGTTGTCCCACTCCTCTCCGCCTTCTGTGGCGGGACCGGCCGCAGGCACACCAGTGCTGCTGGAGCCAGCAAGGATTCTGCACAGGTGAGGAGGGCTGCTGGCAGGCAGCGAAGGGCTGCTCTGCTCCTGGCCGTGGGGCCGCGCAGCACAGGAGCGTGCCTGGCTTGTTGCTGAGTGTTTTTTTCCTGTAGGAGTGAAAGGTTCGGAAGAGCAGTGCTTCCTGGAGTACTCTCAATTGTCTCAATAGCTTTCCTTTCTCTTACCCTCCTGCCCTGGGTGTTGTTTTTAGTGTCGGTTTGGTTGACTTCCTGCCCCTTTTAGGTTTTGCCCTCTGTGGTGTTGCAGCTGCTCTGCGCATCTGTACTAAACCTTTTGAAAAATAATCTGTTTGTTTTTACCACCAAGAGTGGCTGTGGCCTGAGCAAGAACATCTTGTTTTGCATGTTTTCTTGCAGTGCTTGTCGCTCTGCTATTAGCGTATGCTAGAGAGGGCCCCTTAGGGCTCGATACAGCCTTGGTGCCAAATGAGGTCATTTCTGCTTTTGTGGAGGAACTGGAGCCCAGATGAAGTCATTGCGCAAGAGCCTGGGGAGGGGGTTGTGAAAGAACGCGGAGGTCTCCCACATCCCAGATCACCCCCTGGGCCGCCCCCAGCGCTGTCCCACCAGGCGCTGGCAAGACCGCAGAGACAGAGGTCACCAGCGGTGACTGCAGCTGATCTTTAATTTCGTTACTCACGAGGCAGCGCGTGGTTACTGCAGTGATGAGTACGCAGGGACAGGCGGAGACCCCAGTTAGACATCTCTCTTTGAAAAAGTCTTCCACAGCGGGCAAGTCCTGGGCGAGCTGCCAGCCCTTTCCAGCAGTTGTTTCCCAAGCTGTTGTGGCTGTGGTCTGTGAGCTTCCTCCCACGGGGCATGTGAACAAACCCAACACAGAGTCACGTAAAGGGCATCTCAGAAACTACAATGCGCAGAAAGCCTTGCATGCCACTTTATCAGCCCCAGGACGGCTGATAAGGTTTTGCTGGCAGAGCTGGTGGGATGTGCATCCCCTGCTTTAGCAAAGGTGGAAATGTAAATAATCTCTGCCTTTCTGGGAGATTTTGAGAGACTTTTTTTTTTTTTACTGGAATGTGGTTATTAACGTTAGTCTAACCTCCTCAGGTAGCAGGGACAGTCAGTTTGCATCACATCATGGATGCGAATAGCTGCGATGCACCGGCTACACCATACCCAGTGATGCAGTACCCTTTTTAGNTTTTTTTTTTTTTGCTGGAATGTGGTTATTAACGTTAGTCTAACCTCCTCAGGTAGCAGGGACAGTCAGTTTGCATCACATCATGGATGCGAATAGCTGCGATGCACCGGCTACACCATACCCAGTGATGCAGTACCCTTTTTAGGGACTTAGACACTCAGTGCTTGGAGGGACTGAGTCACCTGGAGACCTTTTCCTTATCACCTCTCTTCTCTGCTCTAGTGTTTCCTGCATCAGTAACTTGAATAGTTTAAAGCTGAGGTGAGCCTGAAAGCACAGACAGTAATTGAAGGAGACAGAGGAGCTCAGGGAAGGGAGAAAACAGACCTGGAAAACTAGGAGATTCCCCCAGGAAAAGGGGAAGGAAACAGTCAAAAACACTTCATGTGAGGCCAGCTCATCTGCTGAGCTTGGGGCAACTTGAGGCTCTCCACACGAGGAAGGTGGGTAGGAGCTGTATAGAAGCATAAATGCAACTGAACTGCAGATCAGGCTGTGGCAGCTGGTCAAAGGGGGAGACTCAGAGCTTCGATCCATACGTTTTTGTACCAGTTTGTCAGGGCTGCTTAAAAAATGGGCACTCGGGGCTGTAGGAAAGCACTGCTTTCATGATATCGTATCTAAAAGCAGAGTGTGCTCAGAGGCATTCCTGTCCTGCTGGGGGTGTCCATCCTCCTGGTCTATCCTGTGGCTGCAGTATGAAAGGGCAATGGGAGAGGACCACGTGAGGGTCCCAACACCCTGGTGCTGGCTGAAACGGGGCCCAGAGACTGCAGTGGCGCTGGGGGTTTCTTGGGAGGCAAGTGCCTAGTAAGCTCTCTCTTTCTGGTTCCAGGACAATGCATCTCTTTGTGGTGTGTCTCTTCAGCGTCTGGGGTCTGGCTGCCCCTAAGCCCTACGTTGTGGAAGACGTTTGCACTGCGAAGCCCCGTGACATCCCAGTGAACCCCGTCTGCATCTATCGCAACCCCGAGAAGAAGCCTCAGGAGGGTGAGGGGCAAGAGCCAGGGAAGGGCAAGATCCCGGAGTTCACTAACCGCCGGGTCTGGGAGCTGTCGAAGGCCAACTCGCGCTTCGCTGTTGTCTTCTACAAGTACCTGGCTGACTCCAAGGACAATGGGGAAAACATCTTCGTGTCGCCCCTCAGCATTTCTACAGCCTTCGCCATGACCAAGCTCGGAGCGTGTGGTGACACCCTCCGGCAGCTCATGGAGGTCAGTGGTATTTCCTCAGCCCTTCCCTGTAGCTGTCACCAGGGTCTGAAAGACTGCAAAGGTGATGGTGGCCAACGACTGCTAAGGGCCGCCTGGGTGAGGATGGCTCCCTGGCTTGGCAAGGGAGACCTTTGTTTAAACAAGCCCCTAGGTAGGACACACGAGGCTGCTTGTCTCTCTGTTTGTTCAGATCCCAGCTCTGCAGGGGTTACCTGTGGTCATCGGCAGTCTGGCGGTGAAACACCAAAATCTTCATGCATGCCTTCCCCTCTGGGCCAGCCCTGCTGGATGGGGACCCTTCTCTCACTGAGCCACCTGGGAGGCAGAGCTGCACTCTTAACACCCCCCTTTTCCCTACAAAAGGGCCAGTAACACTCCCTTTGCCTCATAGGAAGTGGTGCCAGAGATCCCTGATGTCCGTGAGCAACATGTTATGGACACATGCTATGGATTTTCTGTGCCTAAAGCCCTGAGGTTGGAAAATAGCTGACAAATTAGAACTGTCCTTCCAGCTGGCAGCTAGGAACAGATTAGAAAAAATTCACTGTGCTGCAGAAATCTAGCCTCAAAGCAATTGCTACGTACTAGAAAATAGACAACAAGTACCAGAATTACTCAACAGCCCATGAGAATTGCTCCTGAGAAGGAGCAGCCTTTGGCATTCTCACAGGAGGGTTTAGTGCAAACCTTGTGAGTCCTCCTGTGGCCTGCGCTGACCCAAGAGCTTCTTCCATGCCCCATCAGTGCGATGCTCACCCTGCGCGAGGCTCTCGCTGAGGTGTGGTAGGGAGTTTGCAAACACTGAGTGTAAACTGTGCTAATTGTAACAGCACTGGGGAAAGCCTCGTGGTTCATATGCCAGGCTAGAGTTGGTTCCCTGACAGAGGTCAGAGTGCACAGGGTAAAACTTGGAGGGTGAAGCTCTGAGGGCCTGCAGATTTCTCAGCTGATTTAGGCTGATGAGGGGAGGGCTGTGGGAGTGCAAGAGCTTGCTGATGGATTCCTTCTCGCTATTTGGCCCCTCCAGGTCTTCCAATTTGACACTATTTCAGAGAAGACATCTGATCAGGTCCACTTCTTCTTTGCCAAGCTCAACTGCCGGCTTTACAAGAAAGCCAACAAATCATCGGAGCTAGTATCAGCCAACCGTCTCTTCGGAGAGAAATCTTTGGTCTTTAATGAGACTTACCAGAACATTAGTGAAATAGTTTATGGAGCCAAACTGTGGCCGTTGAACTTCAAAGTGAGTTTGAACTGCTTGTGATTTCTGGTGTGTTTTTTTTCTTTTCTTTTTTTTTTTTTTGTTGGTTGTCTTTTTTGGTGGTGGCAGTTTTTTCCTCCCTGTCCTTCTGCTTTTGCTGTGTCCCTATCCCCTGCCCACAGGGAGTGCTGTGCTCTGGGCACGTGGGACATCAGTGCAGGCAGGCTGGAGTACAAGACACAGCTCCTCCTGTCCCAGCTCCTTAACCACAGTCACTTCCTGGCTTCTCACTTCTAAACGCTGCAGCACTATGCGGTGTCCTCCCTCAGCACACACCCTGTTAATGTCTCCTGCAGAAGGGGTACAAAGAGGTGTTTATAACCCTTGACTTAACCTATTTTGGTCTCATCCTTCAGGAGAAGCCAGAGCTTTCCAGGAATATCATAAATGAGTGGGTGGCTAATAAGACAGAGGGGCGTATTACAGAAGTCATCCCAGAAAGAGGTATTGATGATCTCACTGTCTTGGTCCTGGTCAACACCATTTATTTTAAGGTACGGCTAACAAAACCAGGGGAGCAGCTGATTTCCCTGGGGGAGTGATGATGCTCATGTTTGTCTCTGTCCTCCCCATCTCCCTTTTAGGGGCACTGGAAATCACAGTTCCCAGCTCCGAACACAAGACTGGATTTATTTCATAAAGCCAATGGCGAGACCTGCAAAGTCCCAATCATGTACCAAGAGTCCAAATTCCACCATGCATCCATCCAGCAGGACAAAGTTCAGGTGCTGGAGCTGCCTTACAAAGGGGACGATATCACAATGGTGCTGGTCCTGCCCAATGCTGGGACACCGTTGGTGGAGGTGGAACGAGACCTGACATCGGAGAAGCTGCAGGACTGGATAGACTCCATGACTGAGGTCTCTCTCACAGTCTCCCTCCCTCGCTTCCGCATCGAGGACAGCTTCAGCGTCAAGGAGAAGCTGAGAAAAATGGGGCTGGAAGATCTCTTCAGTCCAGAAAATGCCAGACTCCCAGGTCAGATGTGGAATTGGGGTGGTGGAGGTGTGGGTAACCATTCCTCCACAGGTGCCAGGGCAATAAATGCAGTGACACGTGAGGAAAAAGAACATGAACGCATTTAAGTGATGCTGCACCAATGAGGGACTCAGTGCTCAGTCCTCACCGTGGGCATGCAGTCCTGCGCAGCACTAAGGGCATGGGAGCTGAGCAATCAGTTGCAGTTGGCAGAGGATATCCTTGTTTTAGGGCAGATATGCCTTCTGTTTTTGAATGCAGGCCATGAAGGATGGAAGTGTTTTGTTTCTTGAGCTGCTGCCTAAACAAATAGTTTTAACTTTCCCCATTTTGTTATTCTGGGTTGCAGGTATAGTTGCAGAGGGCCGTACAGACCTGTATGTATCTGAGGCTTTCCACAAAGCCTTCCTTGAGGTAAGCCTTGTTTTTGTGTCCCAGGATGTGTTTTGCTCTTTATTTTTAAAAACGTGAAGCATAAAAACAAAAAGTAGCTGCAAACCTGTGGTGTTCCCTTCCTCAGTGATCTGGGGCTCTGTGGGGAGGTAGAAACTTGGTACCCTGAGCATGTAACCGCACCTACCTCAGTGACGCTGCAGATGTTGGGAGTACAAGTAGGATATTTTGGGAGCCTGTGGCCTGATCCAAAGCTTGGTGACACAGCTGAGTGCTCTTTCCTGTTGGTTTCATGACAGCTGTGTGCTGGATAGGTGGCACAGCTCAGTGCTTTGGGCTGACATTGCTCTCCTCCTGCCCTGCTTTGGTAGAGACCTCCTCTTTTACAATGTAAAAGAATGCGCTATGACCTGTGTCGGAGCACCGATGTTGCCTTCTTCGTGTGCTTCAGATTGGTGGGGAAGGAGGAGGAGTCCTCTAAATACTACATAATGCCTGTATTTTAAGCCCATCTTCTCTTTTGGTTGGTAGGTGAATGAAGAAGGCAGCGAGGCATCAGCAGCTACAGCTGTCGTTATCTCCGGCCGTTCCTTCCCCATGAACAGAATTATCTTTGAAGCCAACAGGCCCTTCTTGCTTTTCATCCGGGAAGCCGCCCTCAACACCATTATCTTCATGGGCAGAATATCTGATCCTTGCTCCTAAATGGGCTGTCAGGGCCTCGCTTTTCCCTTCTCTGCTTCTGGAAAAGGGGCAGTAGGGTATTGCCACGCAGCCCAGGTCACTACTGGGGCAGTTGGTCTTACTGTTTGGTGCAAGCTGCAGGGAGGGACTGTAACCAGCTGGGCTGTTCCTGCTCCTCCTTGCTGTGTCAGGTGAGGGGTCTCAGAGGGCACCTCGCCTGCTCCAGCCGTCATTCAAAGGAAGCTGAATTTTTTCTAGCACCAGTATTTTCATGGCACCCAAGCCTGAGTCCAGCATTGCTGTCATTCTTGTATCCGACCCCGCCTCCCTTTCAGGCATCAAACTGTAACTCTGATCCCCCAGTACATTAAAAACCTATAGATCTGTATGTAACAAACTGATCTCTGAATGGACACTTCTCACTAAGTCACTTCCTAGACTTAAACTTCTCTTTTTCAATGAATGCACCCTTAACTGCACTCCTCAATCCCAGCAGAACGGCTGTAAAGGCAGTGGAACAGCAGCAGCCAAATGGCATGTGCTGGCTGGGCCAGAAACACCTTTATGAAGCTTTGCATTGAACAGCTGGTAGGTGGAAGAGCTGCCAAACGCTGGCATGCTACTTGCCGACAGCTCTGGTATGTCTGACATGTCCAAGTGCTGAACAGTCACTAGTGAAAGCCTCGTGTATCCAAGGCTGTTGAATCTTTTAGTAAGTTTTAAGCTAGCTCCATGTTCAAGTTACTGTAGTTGGGAGTGTCTATGGACAGTAGCAATGCCCCAACTAAGGTATTAGTTGCAACTAATGCAAATCAACATCCGTAACTCTGGGTTTGAACATCTGTTATTTCACCTGTGAGTTTACTCCTAGAGCTGAGGTGTCCTGGCCTGCTGCCGTGCCACGTGTGTGATCTGACCTCTGGTCCACCCAAGGTGGTTACACTGCTGTAGGACCTCTGACAGCATTGTCTTTGAGATGCAGAAGCAAATATGGTGACCTTTCCTCTAAGAATTCTGCATTTAGGGCAGCTAAGACAAAAAAGGTAGTGAAAACATGGTCTGGTCCTGTTGCTTATACACGTTACAGAAGCACTGTGTGCAGACAGCTGCTACTACACCAGTAGATGGCACTCCCCAAAGTGCAATTTAGTCTGGATTTTGTAGGACCAGTAAAATGTCTGTCTCCATAAAGGCTTCCTCTTGGCAGCAGTTGCCACAGCAAGCTGAGTGGGGAGGTAGTTAAAGTACATGTGTCAGTCTATGGAAGGACTAGCATGAAAGGATGTTTGGTCATCTCTGGGACCATCTATGTCTGTAGTTTTGGGAGCAGTTAGGTTTTGCAGCAGTCTCTCTTCTGTTCTCCAGCCAGAAAATTGAGTATCTGTTTGTGTTGCAAGTGATGCACAGTTTGGACATGGAGAGTTGCCGCCTCTGTTGCAGCTCATGGCTGTTGCAGTCACACAAGAGACCTATGAGGCACTTAAATTTGTGATGCTGAGGCTCTTAAATCCTTTTTCTGCTCACATGCTCATCTGGAGTAATACCTCTGAAAGAAGCTGTGTGTGCAGTTACCTTAATGCAGAGGCTGGAACCCTAGAAGACAAGGGGGAGCATTTTGGAAGTCACTGAGGGGTCAGAAAGCAGCTCTTCCCTCCCTGTCCTACTCCAGCACTCACCTCTGCCACTTTTCTTGCTGGATACTGCCTTCTGCTTGCTTACCTCATTTTACAGCTCCAGAAATGGACTATCTCTGCCTGTAACCTTTGCCTTTCTGGTTGTGCTCTACACTGTTGAGGTTGAAGATGGTGAAAAAGGAAGGCAGAGGAAGTGTCTGGATCTCCCTAGAATAGCACTAACCAAAATGCTTCCTCTGCCACTGGCAGCTGGGGAAGCCCTCTTGCTGCAGCAGGAATCAGGTGAGAGAGCACTGTGGTTTCTCCAGTCCATGAGCCTGCAGAATTGGTGAGACAACACCCAAAAAACAGGGACAGAAGTCATCTGAGGTGACAGGAAAAGCAGCAGGGACAGTACAGGCTCTGCCATGTTGGTAAGCTTAGGGCAGCAGGGACTGGGTGTTCTCGTCACCAATGATTTGAGGTGTGCAGGTGCTCTTCCTGGCTTGGCAGCCAAGAGAAAATCAACATCAGACAGGACCAGTCAGCTACAAGAGACAGACGAGGATCTGAGTATTAAACCATTTAATTCTCAAACCACTCACATGCATAATATTCTTTTACACAGTGTTAAAAGAAAGAAGAAAATGCAATTTGTTTTTAATACAAACAGAATTTCAAGTATACATTTATAGAATTTTCAAAGATTCCTACCCAAGTTGCTAAGTTTTCATTCACATTGTTCTTAAAGCTGTCTGACGAGAGCGCTTTTTGCTAAACCGCTTTAAATGCAATTGTACAATCCCTCTACCTTTGTTTTATCCCCTCTTCCCCAACTCTGGTTCTCGTACCACCTTCGCCTGGCCCCCTCCAGTAGCACTGGCTGTCATCGTACACAACCAGCCAGAGAGCTGGCAGCCCCTCTGGAGTGTTTGCATCCGCCAGCTGACACTGGATGAGGCAAAGGAAGCAATGGTAGAGGACCAGCTTGGGGACAGCTTGTAAAATCATTTAAGAACAGTCTGATATCCACAAGTTACAGCAGGATCACACTTCAACCTACTGCAGACTGAAAGTGTGAACACTGACATTTTTTTTTTTGAAATAAGGATTGAAACCAAAAATAAAATTAAAAAAAAAAATTAGTACAGCAGGAAATTTCTTAACTGTGAAAATAAGTCATGTTAGGACACCTGTCCTAACTAAAAGTTTGATTTATAGGTCAACAGTTGACAGCGACAGCACAATTTTTCTTATTAATGGTTACTCTGCAAACCAGCTCAGAGCAGAATCAATGTGGGAGACACAAACTTGGAATTTTATTATTATTTTTAAATACTGAACTAACTAGGGCTCCATATCTACAATATGGAAAAACCCCACGACCCCAGTAACAACTTCATCACGGCTTCGCTCGCTCCAACTTAGCTCAGCCTGGTGCCCGCAGATGGGCCATCTGCTGTGTCGTAACTGGGTGTAACTTCTGACCTACTATAAATGGGGTTTAAATAGTCTTTACAGGCAAGGGTGGGTTCGCTTTTTTGTTTGTTTGTTTTTTGACCGATTTACAAAAGTATTCCAACAGGTCAACGCATGCCAGTCCTGTTAGTGCTACAGCACGGCTGAGCTGCAACCAGCTTTGCAGTTGGGGTGGAAACTCCTGTCCGTAGTGTCGGCAGGGGCAGCGCCGGGCCCGGAGGGGTGCGGGAGCGGGAGGTAGAGCTGCGTTAGTTTTCGGGCTGCTGATGGCAGCCGAGGGTCTGGCAACATCGCTCCCTCCTGGGCTTTAGCTGATGGCAAGCCACCTACCTGTACAGCTGTTTCAAAAGCCAGCAACAGCCATACTCATCTCATGATTTAAAGTGCATTTCTTCAGTAAAGGGTTTTTTCTTTTTTTTTCTTTTTTTCTTTTTTTTCTTTTTTTTTTTTTTAAGAGGAACCTATTTAAAGTGCTGTTCTAGTTTGGAAAGGGACTCTGTTTAAAAAAAAAATGGCACCTTTTCACATGACAGATCTGCTCCCTGTATGTTTGTATAATATATATAAATTTGCAGAGTCAGATCTGCTAATGACCAACGTATAAAAGTGTTATTTTTATTTAAGTTTATTGCTTTTTCACTGCTACCTGCTCCCCTGGAGGCAGAAGGGAGATGGATTCTCCTCTCACCCTCCGCACTGCTAACTCAATTCCTAGTGCAGGAAGTTCAGCCCTCGGCCCCGCAGCTCTGGCAGCAGCCCGTGGCCCCCAGGATGGCTTGCTGTGATGCAGAATGGGAAGGAACAAACCCACCCTGAACTGCCACAGCCCCAAAGCACGTCCACAGGGGTCACGCAGCGAGGAACTGAAGTCAAAGAGGGATGATTGCACCCGAAAGGCTCTCCCCACTCCTGCCAGATGCCATTTTCATAGAGTCACTTTACAGAGCAGACCTGCATTTCTGAAACACAGAGGTAAGGAAAACAAATCTGTTTTTAAGTGAAAGCTTTGCTGATAGTGTGTAGCATGGCAACCTCAGCACTCCGAGAGAGAGAGGTAGTTACTGTCCTGTGAATCTTCTGCTGCTTAACGCAACTTAATTTCTGGAGTGATTGCTCAAAAACAAAAAGGAAAAAAATCCTGTGCTCTTTATTAAAAGTTATCCCAGTTAAATCTTTCTGTTGAAGACATACTTGACTATTCCCTCTAAGAGGCTTCTATAATTTAGAAATTGATTGTCAGTTTAGTTCATTACAAAATCAAATTTGATTAGCAAATTGCTATACAAAGCCACTTACATTGTTAACTCCTGTTACAATGCTCTTCTCTTTCACTGCTCCGTACGGAAGCGCTCACTCATCGGTGTCCCTGTTTGGGTGTTATTGTTCAGCTGAACAGGGCTCTCAGTCACAGCTCATCTTCTGCAGCGTCACCATGTGACAGCATAGGACAGCATTTCATGCTCTGAGCAAGTTTAATGGAAATGTTAAAAAGAGCTACTGGTGTCATATTCACAGTGTTGTACAGGAAAGATGGGGGTGACGCTAGGGAAAGGAGGGGGCAGAGGGCACCTTCAGCAACAACTGGGGCACAGCTCATGAGAGCTTCAGCTAGTGTTTAAGATACCAGAGGCTTAGGGGAAAACAGCATACGTTCCCTTCGCTCTTCAGACAAAAGCAGTATTCTGAATAGCTTGCTTTCATTTCTGTCAGCTAGCCTCTGATACAGTCTGCCCTTGTCCTTCACTGACCCTCCTTGTAAGTATGGGGCCCAAGGTGAGGAATAAGTTACTGCAAGAACATAGAGCTGCGTATTATTCTCTTCCTAACTCAGCTTTTAAAAGAGCTTATTCAGCAAAGTCCCTGTTTCGCCACCAAGGAGGATTACTCCCACTCCTTGGCCTGTCTGTCCTAACATACATGATCACAGAAGAAACATGCGTTATTTGAATGACAACACTCCCCTTGCACTTCAAGGTATTTCTCATGGTCACTTGCCCTGTGGCATGGCCCTGGAAGCTGACGCACATCAGCTTTTTCCCCAGGCAAGAAATTCAGGGGAGCTGAAAGGCATTCATCTTAGGCAAAGGGTAGGACAAAATTCTGCCCTCCATCCCAAACTCACCTGTGATCCAGGTCTGCCCCTTCCCCCAACAGCAGACCCCTGGCTTTGGAAACCCTCAAACACTTAAGAAAAGTACCTGCACCGTGTACAAAATGATTCCCCGAATCTTCCTGTTTGCTCTCAGCCTGTAACGCACACATAGATGACAGCCTGTGCTGACAGAAATCCCATCCCTGTTTTTACAGAGCAAACCTAAGAATAATTCACCTTGACTTTCACATTGGTGCATCCGACAAAACACCCCAGGGGCAGGGAACAGCTGCAGGGGTGACGTGGGGCACGTTTCACACTTTTAGCCAAACTCAAAGCTGTAATCCAGAGGAGAATTGCACTGTCCGTATTTTGTTAGTGTAACACACAGCTGCCTGCCTCAACAACAAAATGGCACCTTCCTTCTCCCCACCAGCCCTTGTCTCTGTTAAGCCACCAGTTGTTCAGTTACCAACTTACATGCAATGAAGTATTAAATAAAAGCTTCACAGTAATCCACAGAGTTTCCTTGGACATGTAAACGCTAGGAAAATAGTATCATGGGAGCACCCATACCAAACCAGTCCCCTACACACCCCCATACACAAGCAGACCCCAGACAAACCTCTTGGTCTCAAGACAGCTCCTGAACTTGACCAAATGGGGAAGCGGTGAAGGAACATTACCAGGTTACAACTCATTCCTAACAGGTTTCTCAGCTGTGGTTTCAAGATTCCTCCCCCAGCCTCAGTAATTTCAATTGTTTTTTTTAAGCTGCTACTTTCTGTATTTTACAACCAGTAGTAAAACTAACCGATCTAGCTTCATTTTTACTTTCTAATGAGTTTCACAGTTTTTGTGGGCCATAGCCAATGGTATTGGGTCTGACTGCAAACATAACGGGAAGGTTTGAATAAATAAGCTTCACTTGAATTAATAATAAAAATAATAAAGACATTTAACCATAAAGCTGAGGGGGGTTAAGCACATTTAAAAAAACTAAGTAAAGCTGGAGGCTTAACATAACTGACAGTTTGCAAAAAATTAATGCACTGATTTTTAAAGTACTGCCTTAGACAACTGCAGAAAAATAATAACTCAGAATATGTCAGATTAAACAAGGAAGTTACACAGCAGTATTTAAAAGATACCTGAATATGTTTCAAAAGCTTAACTGATATGAACTAGGAAGCCCATTAAAGCTGCCCATTTTTATATGATAATTCTATTGAAAAAATATATAGCTTGGCTTAGTCTGATGAAAAAAGGAAGCTGCACTCACGCTTGGCGAGCAGCTGGACTTCTCCATAGACCGTTGTAGACAAGATGCTATTTCATGGATTAATCCTTGAGGAAAAAAAAAAATTGTAACTGGAAATGCACTGGTAGGGTAAGCCTCTCTACCCCTTGTTTCACATAATGCAGCACAGCACGTGGCGGGGCAGTGTTTTATACCCCAGTGGGGTGACAGAGAAGCCCCGAATAACTGAGGGAAGGGCAGACCTTTGGGTCCAAGCCTCCCACCTCAAAGCAGGGCTCACTTCAAGCAGGTTGTTCAGGGTTTCGCCCAGTCAGGACTTGAGTACCTCCAAGGATGGAGATTTCACAGCCTCTCTGGACAACCTGTTCCAATGTTCGGCTAGGCTCGCAGCCAAGAAGCTTCTCATTATACCTAACCTGAATTTCCCATGCATAAACTTCTGCCTACTGCTGCTCCTCTTTCCACCGTGTGCCTCCGACAAGAGTTTGGCTCTGTCTTCTCTGCACCCTCTCCTTTGCTGCAGAGTTTAAATACAAGGAATGACATGAAGGAGAGAGTACTGAAATGAAAGCAAACTTCAGTCTTCAACAGCTTTAACACATGCTAGAAAGCATAACATTCAGAAAACGGCACTTTGAAATCTGTCTGGTACTACCTATTTCCAGCCTTCACTTGCCACCCTCACGGTTCTTCCAAAGGAGTTTCCAAAATCTGCACAGCAAGTTTTCTTTCACTACAAAGTGGCTCATTTTCCGTGGGTTCCATTCTCGGATCCCTTGAAGAGGTCTGCAGATCCCAGACTGGAGAACACTGGCAATGCTCAGCTCTAGCGCTTCGGGACAGGGCACAAGCATCTCCGCACGCTCGTCTCCCAGGACAGCAGAGTTTCCTGCACGCAGGCAGGCTCTAAAACGGGCATTTCCCTGCCCGCAGCAGCCACAGCGCGCTAGACACAGACACATGCACACTTCCCAATGACGCTGTGCTGCCGTTTCACCTATCCTCGTTCCACTCAACACCTCCTGTTGGCTTCCAGTGGCAACAGCCACAGCCGGTGCTGAAAGCAGACAAGCCTGCTTCGTATTTCGGGTGGCAAGTGTCTCCTCCCCCTCCCCACCGCTTCTGTTTGCGCTTTGCAGATCTCCCCCTTGCTACATCAAACGGCTCGAGCTAGGAAGAACCAGATGGCATGGCCCTGGCTGCCTAAAGAAACGCGGGCCAGTGTAGGCGGATGTTTGCACGGCTGAAGGACTGCTGCTTTCAGCCTGTGGGCTGAACCCCACACGGTGCTCATCACCAGAGCAGGGGAAAGGCCTCTTCCCATTTACAGACTGCACCAAGCCTGCTGCTGTAGGGAGCCAACACTATAAGCAGGGAAATACAAACAGCTTTGCAAGAGGTGTGATGTGAATCACGCACTGGATGATGTAACCAGCTCACCATCACCAGATTAGAATTAATACTTTTTTTTTTTAATGAAAAGAATTGTTCTGCTGCTGGAATATATCCAGCAACGTAGCTGGTTTCCTAGCAGGAACTACCCCAGACCCCACGCGTGTGGTGTGTTTTTCCAGCAAACACGATAGCTTTCCTCTAGCAAAGAAGAAACCCACCCACCTGAGCCCCCTGGTGATAAGCAACAGGTCTGGAGCTCTCCATTCCTTCCTGGGCCGTGCTCCACAGGGAAACACGCTCCTGTTTCTAGGAAGGTTTCAGCGTGGCTGATGCCACCAAAGCTGCACACAGCAGTGGGGGACGAGCAGGTGGGCACGGGTGCCCCCTCCTCTCACAGCACGACGCTCACCAACGCGTCAGGAAACTCCGAGCTTGCCAGCCAGTATCTGAAGATGGACGTACGTACGTGACATGCTAAATGGGTAACTGCGCTGACAGCAGAGCACACAAAAGCAAGTTTGACAGGCACAGCTAAGACCACGTTTTGGGAGCACTTCACTATTCCATTGGTCCTGAAAGGTGCCTATTTACCTGGGGCATCTGTGACGCAGGGCTGCATCTCCCCCGCCCAGCGCGACACCTACGTGCTCCCGGCTGAGCGATGCTGCGCAGCTCCCCTCCCGCCCCATTGGCGGCACGGACATACCTGGTGCGGGTCTCGGCGGCCACCTGGAACAAGAACGCAGGGCTCAAATGCTACCACTTTTCCTTGCCCAGATTTCTGAAATGGCTCATCTCACCCTGCAAAAACAAGTACCTGAATATGTGTTAACAGCCAATACCCCCAGGTCTACTCTACCACCCTGCTGAAAGCAGGTTTTATTCCTCATTTGCAAAAGCACTTGAGTCCAATTTTTGCTTCTGAAGGTACGTGATTCCCCTGCTAAGATTCCCCCATTCGCATCCTCAATGCTGACCATCTTCCTGACGCTGAACACAGTGGAGTCTGTTGTTTGCTATGGAGCTGAAGTGCTCACGTGATGGGAAGCCATGCAGAAAACATCAGAAGAAAATCCAGTCCGCACCTCTAACATCGCAGAGCCCAGCAAGCAGGCACTGGTGCCCAGTGTCTCGGTCCAGGCTGCGACAGAGACCCCGGCTCTGGTCCCCCGGCTAACACTGCCTCTACGGCGGGATGAATGCCACGTTACAAGCATCAGATCCTACAGCCACCGGCTTCAACCTATGATCTGTGAGGTCCTAGAAGTCTCCTAATGCAGATGCCTGAATAGCAAATGTACATCTGTTGGCAACAGGCTCGCTCCTCCGAGCTAGCTTTCATGGAGAAATCGCTCTTAAACCACAAACTGAAAGCCATTATGCCAGATGAAAACTTAACTAAACAACTTAAAAATAATCAGGGAGGAGAGGACCTAAGATTGTTCAGTGTTTCCATTAAAGGGATTAAAGCTTTAAAACAAAAAGAAGCTTTTTTGGTCAGTGTCCCAAAGCCATCAAAGTAATTACAAGGGAAGGCAGCCATAAGCAGGCATTCACAACCTCGCACCCAAAGCCTCGGGCTTGCGCATCTTCACCGACCCACTAAGCACTGAGGAGCCACTCTATACAGCATCCTAATGCTACCTAATAATCAATTTGGGAAGTTTTCGGTGAAAAGGGCTACCTTTTTGTAAAAAAAAAAAAAAATAATAAATTATATATATATACACACATATATATTATTGAAAGTTATTTAAACAAAAATGACAGAAATTTCACATACAGGTGACTGTCTCGATCAACTCTTCTCTGCCCATTTAGCAGCCAGAGCTTGGTCTAAGGTACCTCTCCTCTCCTGAGCCTGCTTTCTGCACGGTTTATTAGAGCAGCTGAGGCTCAACACAGCAGCCAGATGGGACCTGTTGCTGGCATCAGAGCAGAGAAGCGTTCTCCTGCCCCGAGAAGCATCTTCGCACTGAGGATGGTTATAGGATGCCTCAATCACACGGAATTTCTTTCCTCACAAAACCCAAGTAAGGCTGAGGCCGTGGCGGGCGGTTTTCCTGCGCGTTGGTACAGCATGCAGCACAGAAGGGCTCTTGTTCTCAGACTGCAGCACCTGGTGACTACAATTAGAAATAGATTAGCTTACAGTCTTTTTATATTTGCCAGATCTGAACTCAGGAGCTAAAAATTGTACTGCATGTACACCATGAGTTGTGAGTATGCACTAATCCTGCTGGAGAGTATTAAATGAACTTATTCAATCAACAACGGTGGGTGGATCATCACACTGCTCGATATAAGGGATGCAGGGAAGCTTTCTATAAAAAGAGACTGGCGTGCGGGCTGAGCAGAAGAGCAAGAGGAAGCACGGCTGCTGCCAAGCCTGCAGGAGACTTTGTGATTAAGTTGTTTGCAGCATTTGTAAATTCCTTGGCAAGGCAGTTACTCCCCCCGTACAGAAGAATAAGCAAGATCTCATCTTTGAACCCATTTCCTCTCTCCATCGGCGACAGCAGAACATGCCCCTCCACAGAGGCTGCTACAAACTAAATGCACCTGTAGACATCGCTAAATAGCAAGTGCCTGCTTTCTAGAAGAGTAAGCTGGACACCCAGTACATCGGCAGCTGTTTTTGTGGCCTCCTCTCTCTAGCTCTCGGTTGTGCCAGACTACAGTCTGATTTTCCTAGCTTCTCCCTTTCTATTTCTAGGTTTGCCAGAATATACTTGGTTTCCTACAAAACAGTTAAGTGCCATGAAGAATGCTGCAGTCTGTAAGCTTTGATTTCGTTTAACAAAACCATTTCTGTGTATCTCGAGGATGTTCAGAGGCCTTCAGGAGGCCCTGAAAATTCCCCCGGGGATGGCTTTAATCGCTGTGACAGCACTGATGAGCCAAAGCCCTGGAGCCCTGGGTCCAGTGGCAGCTCTACTCCACCTCAACGCAAACCTCTCAGCTCCGACCCTGGTTAGACACCACAGCTTGAAGCAGCAAGCTGACGGGGATGGAGGCAGAACTAGTGCCAGAACTCAGACAGTCTGTCCCGTTGCTAACAAAAATTCATCCTAACCCTGCACTGGTCCAGCAGCGGACCATGCGGAATCACATTACATTCCCGTTACAGTGCATGGCAAACCCACACCTCCTTTTCCCTTGCAGGGAAATCCTCGAGGCATTCTAGTAGGCAAGCCCACGTGCTTCTTTAATGCATCCCAATTGAAGAGGCAGGGCAGAAGCACCATGCTTTGTGACCAGCAGGCACAGTGGGGTGGCAGGGACTCCAGAGTGATTCTGCTGGGCAAGTCCAGCAGCAGAAACACTGCCGAGATGCAGTTAAAGCATGTCAAGCCACCAACCGACCAGCTCCCTGCAGGGTCATTCAGCAAGCCCTTATGGAGGTGCCTGGGGCTCAGCACAGCACACCGCGATCCGGCACCAGAAAGAAGACCTGTGAACCACGCCAGCAGAAGCGAACAGCACTAGCTGGCATCGCCCTCTTCCTTTCCCCCACCTTCAGCAAAGGCAGGTGAAGTGCCTCGTCTCTACCAGCCGCCAGGCTGCACTGCTCCTGTAGCACCTCCTCCAATACCAAGTTACACTGCATGAGAATAGCCAACGGTGTTTTAAAAAGGTCACCCACGCTGCCTCCCCACAATCAAACCCTACCCAGCTACTCTTAAATCCATCCAAGGTTTCAAATCTCTAAGATTCACCAGAACAAGTTCTTACATCTTATCTGTGTTTTTGTCAACTAAGAACTTTCAGAACTCCCATCTAAAACAGTTCCTCCTATTTCCAAGACATATCATTTCACAAGCTGTAATACTTTGGTTTACAACTGGATTAAAATATAAATTAAATAAGAATAATGCTAAATGAGTTTATATTGAAACACTTTATATATGTATACATATATATGTATATACAGGTATGTGTGTGTGCACTCCCTAATGACAGCTAGAGGAAGCAAAAGTCACTCTCCAAAGGCTTCTACTCTTCCAACTAGCATGGTCAACTTATCCATTGCAACAATTCCCTGTGCATAAAAGCTAATGGAGCACTGGAAGGTGGCACTGGTAAACAGCCGGATGACATAGACGTTCAGGAACAGAAAGACAATAAATTATAAGAAGCAGTAGTAACTTGTTCACAGTTGGGATGAGGATAATGTTATAAGAAACCTGAATTCTCTACAGTCCCTAGGAATAAAAAGTCAAACAGGTCAGTGAAGATTACAGTTGGATATGTTTTAGTTAAACCTAAAAGCAAAGATCGGATCTGACACGAAGAAATGGTAGAAACCGCATGAAATTTCTCCCAGCAGGCTAAACTCTGGTACCATCAGACTCAGCAGGAATATTTCCAGTACCTCCCCTGGGACCAGAATTCAGCCCAGTCCTGCTTCAATCACAGCCTCCGTCCCAGCGACGGAAATTTTCACAATTTTCACAATGAAGATGCCTTGAAGCCAACTCAATCCTATGTCCAGAAGGAAAATGCTCCCAGGCCTTCCTCTTCAAACACCCACGTTATTGTCTCTACCTCTTCCCTAACTACCATCCCAAACACCGCAGCGCCATCTCTCCTAGTCCCAGCCTCTCAATTTTCCTATGTTCTACAAAAGAAAGCCTTTCACAAATAATACCAACGCAGCTGGAAATATTTTCGAGATGGTAAGACTCTAGATAATTTTATAACCCACCTGTTACGAGTGGGTTCCCAACTCAGAATAATCTAAGTTTCTAGTGAGACTAACTGCAGCAAAACTTTGGCCTGCTGCATTTTTTATTATTAAAAAAAAAAAAAAAAAAAAAAAAAAAAAAAAAAAAAAAAAAAAAAAAAAAAACAAAAAACAAATCTACTCCAAGTATTCCAAAATGTTCTGGTAGACGTTAGTTTCAAGCAGCAGCCAGTAGTGTTTGCATAGTTCTAGCTTTTATTTGGTTACAAATATATCTCTCTATATAAATGTACATACATACGTATGTATGCATTTTATATTAAAATATCCTTTGAATGACAATGATTAAAATAAAGATACTTAGCTCCTCTTTAGGACCTTCCACTGAAGATGTCAAAGCCCCGCGCACAGATCTGAGCCCCCGGTGCGAGTAATGCTCATCGCTGGGAATACCATCACCACCCCGCTGCAGAAGAGCAGCCCCGTCGGAAGACCCCAGGTTTCCGACTGCAGTCCTGGTTACGGGCTCAGCTCCCAGGCGAAACTCGGAGCCCAAGCCTAGACGAGACGTTAGAAGTTTCCTGAATCACAGCCCCTCGACTTCTCCCATCCCCAAAATGTTTCTGGTAGAGTAAGAACAGCATGGGTGTCACTTATCTGCAGAAACACCAGGATGCTTACACGGTACGGCTTCATTGGCAGGCACGTCAAGTATCAAACAGGAGATTTTTCTAAGTTTCAATAATAAGTTGGAGGGGTGCTGATTTTTGTTGCTGTGAAAGACGCACGACTCAGTCTATCTCGCAAGCTACCTTCCACCCAAATCAACCGCATCTTTTCAGTTGTCTTTTCATACATTGGCTTCTGCCGGGAAGATGAAGTCAGAAGCAAATAAAAGCTACAACTCTGCTCTTGCAAATGCACTGTTTGGGTTCAATCGCCCAAAGAAGGAGTCTGCTCGAAGACCAGACTGCTTAGAATCATTTAAAGAACTGGGCATCAAACTTTTAAGTGAAATTATTACTTTTAAGTGAAATCATCACTGCACAGAGGCATGGAAAACAGAGTCACCGAGTTGTCACAAAGTAAGAGCAGGACGAGCAGTGGGATCTGCCTCACCGATTTATTTCGGCCTTGATTTGAAGAGGGCTGACATCCCAGCTCCGTGCCCTCCCCATCAAGCCTGCCCCGCTACGCCTTCCGGCAAGACCGCAGCTTGCTCCAAACGCAATTCCAGCCCTGAGCGGCTGTCGGATGTAACAGCCAGCCGCTACCAACCGCAGCTGGATTTGAAACAGCAGCAGAGACACAAAACGTTTTCTATTCTTCCTGCCCTTCAGCCACCCATACTTCTGAAAGTTCAGTTACACAGATCACAGCTTGAAAATATTTCAGAGACGTAGGTAAGCTGAAGGGCCGGGCCTGAGGGCAGCCGGCGCCGGGAGGGACGAGCAAGGGACACGCGGCCGTGAGCTGAGGGGCTCCGGCGGGAAGCCAGCCGGAGGCGGCCAGGGGACGGCACGAAAGCGGGACGGGATTGCTCTTCTGTCTTGGCTGCGCTGGCTCTTGGCACGCTGGTGTCCCTGGATCTCACCAGGCGGCTCTAAGTGTGTTCCCAGCCTCCTGTTATAAATTCACATTTCGTAAGCCCTCCTTTCTCGCGCATCCCTCTCTAGCTGCTGGAAATAAGCAGCCCTGTTCGCTTTCACATACTCCCGTTGCAGAAGAGCAGAAAGACATTCCACTTTTTCTCAGCTCTACACCAGTCTTCCTCCTGAGAGGAAGACTTTTAGCTTTTCCACGAAGCAGCAGCACAGTATTAACACAACTCTCATTATTTTCACAGCTATTCACAGGGAACCTGGCGGCAGCAGGGAACGTCCACAGCACCGCGCACGCTACGCTCTGCTGTGACTTGGCACCGGGGCTTTCTGCAGGCTCGGGGAGAGAACCGCAATGCTTCACATCGGGAAGGGTTCTTTGCCACAGCAAAGACCTAAGTAACATGTTCCCCCTCCGATACAGAAGCCTGCAGAAAGAGAGTACGTTCCCCCTGCTGCCTGAGGCAAGCAAACAAATGGGTTAGCAAGCCCTAACTCTGAAGCTGACAGAAATGTTAAGTTACAGAGGTATTAAAATACGACAGTTCGCTTCACATCCTCCTTGAATCACAGTTGAAATCACAGTTTTGGCAAAGGGGAAAAAGCTGCAGCTAGACGTGGAAATGCAAAGCCGTGCCTCAACCCCTCACAGAAGCATTCGTACTTGGAAAGCCGGCATCTGTTTCTCCACAGCTTTGGTGCAACTGCAAAGAGCTCTACAGTTTGCCAACGGAGACGCAACGAAAGATGTTATCACTCCGCTACGGGAAGCAACTCCAAGCAGCTACACCACTGCTGGAAAACTCACGTGAGGTTTCTCCACATTGTATACAGCCTCCAACCCCTTGTTCTGCAATCGCAGCCGTATCTGCACTGAGGAAGTCAATCGCTGAAAGACAAGTTTAATAAACAATTCCTTCTGATCTGGCTCCCTCCCCTAGCGCAGATGGGCCTCGATGGCTTTCAGCGCTGCTCACGAAAACATTAGAGACACCATGATTTCCACACATACATACACATACACTAAATGTACAGAAATAATATTAAAATGATTCCCACTACCATACCTTATACTGACTCTAGTTACAGGCTATAAACTTCACCTCAGTGAGGCTTGGGCAAGAATATTGGCTCTTTTGCATGCAATCAGAAATGATCATTTATACAGTGGCAACCTCTGCACCAACAAAAAAAAAAAAAAAAAAAAAGAGGAAGAAACAAGAACCTTTCACAAGCTTTGTTTTCAGACTAGCCTAGAACAATATGAAGGAACAATTTCATGATTTTCACCAGGCCAATTAAAAATAGTGAATCAGCCAAACAGGATGCAGTGATCTCGTCCTGGACTGTTAGGATGCTCCTCCATTCACAGTATCAATACAGTAAAACAAAAACAAAAACCTGCTCAAGAAACTCACAGCTATGCCATACAAATAAGGCATTCACCATTTTATGCCAGCCCTTCATCACTAAGCTTTGATGGATCGGTTGCCATCTGTTTCGGAAAAATGTTGCTTGTATAGCAGTTACTGCACCTTCACCCTTCTCTTCACAGCAAGCTTAGCAGGGAAACTTTCCCACTATATTTATATATAATATATGTATATAAATAATTTTATGTTTTTATAGTTTGGTAGTATTCTTTTAAAAGTTCTATTTTAAAACACTTAAAAAAAATCTTTGAAGCAACTAAAAGTAACTTTTGACGCTCTCTAGTGTGAACAGGATAGGATTTCAAAGTTTTTAACTTTTTTTCTTAATGATTTTTGGTAACTTCAAAAGCTATGACTAAAGCAGCATACTCTGCATATCTCCGCTCCTCCCCACACCTTGATTGCAACGAAACCTACCTTAGCCACCCTCTTATCTCTCATCTTCTGTGACTGCTCTCTGGCAACCTTACCGTTTGCCCTTTGATAGGAAACTGAATGGGACTGGTCCCTCGGGTGGCCGCTCAGAAAATCATTCCCTGTGTGATGATGCACTTGACAGAAGAGGAAGAAGGGACAGAAGGAAAACGGAGGTGAAATACCAGTTTTCCTGTTTGAAATGTTGAAATGGTCAAAGAACTGGTACATTGCAGGTGCCCTGCTCAGAACACCTGCCAGGGTGCCTCTCTGAGGAGCACATCCCCGGTACACTTGATCCTGGCACCAAGCCCTTCTTGTCCCCACACCCAAAAAAGCATTAGAGCCACGTCTGCCTTTTGGGAGAGACATGGGAGGAACAGCGAGACCCTGCACCTGTACGAAGCAGAAGTGAGGTAAGACCACTTCGCCCTTCTCCAAATTCTTGCCTCTAAAGGGGTAGGAAAGTGATCATGAGTCCCAATTTGCAGGTGGGGAAAGCGAGGCCAGGAGATGTTCCCTGTGCCCAGAACTCTGCTGTCAGACAGCAGGACAAGCTTTGTTTTCACCGGGTAAGTCTCCTGCCTGCCAAGCCCACGCTGTAATCACTTGCCCGGCTTTCTTTGCAAAAGCAAGATGGAATATGTTTCTTTTTCAATGTCTCATTGTTCCTCCCATAATCCTAAGGATCAGAACTTCATCCTTCCCTATTATACACGTTATACATCCTCGCGAGAATCCCTCCAACCAAACGTCCTCTCCCAAACGCAATCTGCGCAACCTGTCATTCATTTTCCCCCTCCATCACGAACAACTCAGCATCAGAACCAAAGAAAACTCTTAAAGTATTGCATATTTTTAAAAAGACTTCTTCAAAAGATGTCAAGATATTTGCACTTATCTACCTGTCCCATGCTTTTCCATTTATGAAACACGTAAGCACGTGCAAACACCTACAATACACAACGCAGGCATGTCTCTCTGGGTTTGCTAAACTTGCTCTAAACGTCAGAGCTGCTTAGAATACAAAAGTTTAAGTCCATGCAAGGGGACAGAGTTGTGATTGCTCTAGGAACCATTAATATTAAGTTTCCTGAACCGTTATGAGGAAATAAAGTACGGTTTTCTTTTCTTTTTGCATTTCATCGATAAAAAAGTTATCAAACTCGTTTGTAGAAACATGTTCAAAAGCAACCACCCACGATTGCTTGGCTGGGATTATACTATTTCAGTAAACCATATTGCTGTTATAAAAGATCAAGTGCGTGTCGAGGGGGGAGCTGGGGTGAAGGACGACTTTGGTAGCCAGCCTCTAACTCCTCAATTCAGAGAGAAAACAAACCTCTTCCTAAAGCCTGGCAACATCCGAAGCACGGCACTGCACCGGTCAGGAAGTCAGAGCGCTCTGAGCTATCCAGCTTGGCACCAGCAAAGGACACCCTTCTCTGAAAGACCTCTCCGAACCCTCTCCCCTCACATTAGAGTAACGCAAACCTCACAGCTGCTAATTTTCACTTTCAGTAGCCTAAGCGCTTCAAATTTTGCCGACCTCTAGAATACTGCTTTATAGCCATGCCCACTTTTAACAAGGGGCGTGAGGCCACACGCCTGGAACGGGCAAGCCAAAAGCCCTAAAATAATAGTTTAAGTAAAAATGTAAAAAGAGACACACCAAAAATAAGACAGGGATAAATATAGTCAGGCAAGGCAGGTTCCACCAGGACAGTCTGTTTTCTTTAACGTGGCAACTACCTGGGAAAGGGAGAAAGGCAACTGCCCCTCGCCCCTGCTCGCCCCTGGCGGTGGACCAGCAGACGCGGCGAGGAGCAGCCTGGTGAGCCAGGCTCACCGGCTCTGCGCCGGCAGACTTCGCTGCCAGGCCACAACGCTGCTGAGAAATAAAAATGACTGCTTGTCCCGGATCACTGTCGAACATTACAAAAATTTAAAATCCTGTCGATCCCTGAATAAGAAGTTGATTGACACAGTTGTCCTGTTTTTCCCCAAGAGGATGAGGAGTAAGGGAGAAAAACTTTTAACACTATCTGTGTAGGGGGGTGCGTGAGAGAAAGAGAGAGAAAGATTTTTCTATTTTGGCAACATCTCAGGAGCTTCTTTCTGTCCAGTGGTGGCATTGCACTAATTACAGTACCAGCCTGCCAGGTTGGTGCTGACTCTCTAGAGCCAAAAAGGGAAGACGGTCCTTTCTCCCCAGACTCTGCAGCCGCGTTTCAATCTGGCCCAGTAGTGGACACAGATCCCTGTGCCGTCTCCCCCACAGCAACAGCTTCCTCCTGCGGAGGAGACTCTTCCTCCGCCTGCCCCCGAGACGTGACGGTGGTCTCGGGGGAAATGCTGTGAGGCCCCTCCAGAGGCACGCAGCCGGGGTGGTTCTTGCGAAAGTGCTGGTTGAGGATGGCCTGGAAAGGGAAGCTTTTGCCACAGACGTGGCAATGAAAGGGCTTGTTGCCTGTGTGCTTGCGGATATGATACTCCAGCTGATCCTTGCGGGTGTACTTCTTCCCACACATGCGGCAGACAAAAGGCGTGATGCCCATGTGGAGACGCATGTGCCGGTCCAGGCTGCCTTTCTGGTTGAAGGATTTGGCGCAGTAAATACAAGTGAGCCGTGGGTTGTACCGGAACCAGCGCTCTGAAACTTCCTGCTCCCGGAGATATTCCACATAACCACTCACTCCAATCATGGCTGATTCCTCCCCCTGCGAAGGAAACAACAGATTTAAAAAAACAAGCAGCTTAAAAAAAATGCGGGAAAGAAGATCTGCTGCTTCTTCCTCTAGGCCCCCGTCCAGTCAAGCAGTGAAGCATGTGCCAAACCTAGAAATCAACAGCACTAATGTCTTCAACCTCGAGCACACATTTAAGTGCTTAACTGGAGCCTTGGGGCTGGAGACAAATGAGCAATCAATTAGAAACCTCTGCTAGTGGCCCCTTCTGCCAAGCCATTCACTAGGTCTGAGGAAGAAAATACAGCCGTTGTCAGGAGGGCACTTAGCCACTGACTGAGCTGTGGATCGAATGTGTCAAAACACGTTATTCATTATTATATACTTATTTTTATAAGTTATTATATACTCTTTTTTTTTTCTTTTAAAAAAAAACTTAGGCCAGTTTGACTAAAATAACGTATACTATGTTCTGCTTTACTTACTAAATGTTAAAAAAATAAAGCCAGTTGATGAGCTTACAGTAAAACAAAGGCAGAATAAACTCCGGATCACGTCTGAAACTCTTCAGGTGTCATTTCACGTGGGTATTTGTTCAGGTGTCATTCGGGCTTCATTTTATAATGGATCACGTTTGACTAAAGGCTTATGCAATCCATCCACCCCCGTGGCACTGCAGGGGAGAAGCCGCGGCAGAGAGCTAAAATGCCTGCTCTGAGACACGCGGCAAGGACCAGCAGGCTCCTCGCTGCCTGCTGCAGCCAGCCAGACAAATAGCCAAGGGCATCCCTCAACCGCACGGCTCGAGGACAGCCGCGGGCGCTGCTCTCTGGAGCTATTGTACCCAGAACCAACGCAGGTACACAGGCCCCTGAACACCTCCGTGTCGGAGGAGGCAGTGTTTGTACTCCAAGCCTAATGCCATTTCCTGACGATGCCAAAGACGGGCAAGCAACCAGCGTAACTGCAGGAGAGCCTCTCCTCCGGCAGCCAGGGCTGAGCACATGCAAGCAACAGCGTTACCATGCCAGGCACCCCTGAATGCAACTGTGCGAGCAATGGCAAGCTGCTTGGGACTAAAGGAGATGCACAAAGCTGTGGTGCTTTCCCTGCACTCTGCCACTGGGCAGCGATTACGGGCAGACTATTTATAACATCGATGTGGGGACACCAGAAGAGTGAAAGGTGATGATACTTCCCCCTGCATGTTGAAGCCTACGGTTCTAAGTTTGAGGCCGTCCCACCACGGAGAAATGACAGCAGCTTTTCCATACTTAGAGCTAAAATTGCTTTGTATGTCGCATGTGCCCTGGAGGGTTAGTTTGACCTAAAATTTTCTAGATGTATTCTGAGGACACAAAACAAACCTTTGGCAAAATAGGAACAAAAAAGTATCGTTTGTTTTATTGAAGGGTATTAGGAAGCGAGCAGACAGAAATCATGATTTTTATTCCTCACTTCACTTGGTCTTACTCAAGGTCAAAGCAGCCTGGTAACTCCTCACTTGCTTGACTCACTTGCATGAGCAAAGTCATTCGATTACAAACTGACACATTACTCATGCGTCAGGAACACGAGAGTCGTTCCACGCAGTGCTGGGTGATGCACTTGCGCTACAGTGTCACTGTGACACTGACTGTAGGCAACAAAAAAATTAGACAAGGGACAAAACAGAGACCTCTGTACAAACCCACAGTCCTCTGACACTCCACCCAAAAGCTTTAGTGGTGTAGTACTGGAGGGCTTTTTGGAATGGTTTTGGTACCAGTAGGAAAAGGTTCAGATGTTGTTACCCCTCAGCCTTCTACAGAAGCCAACTAACGCCTCTTCCTTCAGCTCAGGCATTTGCTGTCAGTGTTTTAGCACAGATCCAGCTCTGCAGGTGAACGAGGTTTCTCCTCGGGAGTTGGTGGCCTGCCCAGAATGAGGGTTGACATTTATGCCCTCAGACAACAAGAGAAACTCCTCACGTTTTCCAGGTATCTGGATGAAATCCCAAACAACAGACAGAATCAGTTTTAAATCATATGCTGATGGCGTGCGTTCTGAGTGTGGGCGACTAAACCCTTCGCAGCAGTAAACGGTCCTTGTATCACAAACAGTATTGCTCGCAAATATGAAATATTACACACTACACCACAACGTAGTCCCCTTAACCTTCAACGCCAACGTTTACTTGGAAACTTCTTGAACT
The DNA here is from genome assembly GCA_013399475.1 of Chauna torquata. NCBI lineage: Eukaryota > Metazoa > Chordata > Aves > Anseriformes > Anhimidae > Chauna > Chauna torquata. Next base: position 146,730 of record VXAL01012489.1, read on the forward strand.
GCCTACCTGGGAACTGGGCTGCTTGGGCTCATCCATCCGCCCGGGAGACTCGCTTTTTGATCTGTACCGCTCAGTCACAGCAACCATGCTGCCAGAAGGGCTAAATCTGTGGGGTGGGGGAAGAGTGTAAACGGAGTTTTTAATGGGCATCAGGTCACTCTGGTGTTTAGAACAATGGGTGAGCAATAGAGGCACCTGTATAGCATCTCTTCATCCTCACCAGCTAACACACAGGAGGCGGAACGCGGAACAGCGCAAGTATAAAGGAAAAACCAAGTCATACTGGTCTGTAGTTTCAGTCTTAACATCTGAAAAATAAAACTGAGTCATTTGGCTTCCAGTTCAGTGACAGAGAGCTTTTCGGTTGCTATTGCAAGCAAGTAAACTGATATGGGCCCAGTGACTCAGGAACTCTCCAACAGGAGGGGAAACCATTTCTCTAAGGGCACCTCTCATGTACCACCCTCGTCCTCCTCCCCCTTGCACGTGTGGAACTGAGGCACATCACACAAGTGATGTGGTGGACTCCAGGTAGGAAACAGTGGATATTGAGTGCAATGTAAAAAGAGATATTCGGGGCTAGCTGACCCATGGAAAAGAGCTAAGAAGCTAGGAAAGGCTTGCTCTCCCAAGGGCCAGCTCAAGATCATTCCCACAGATTCATTTATTAAGCAATAAGTGATGGAATATCCACTGTTTCCGGGTAGCTGTTCCCCACCGGACCAGAGGGATTGAGCTAGAAGAGAAGAGAGGCAGGTGTGAAGGGAAACCCCCCCCGATACAAAGCCCCCCAGACACAAAAGATCTGCCCTTTACCAGATCCATTCTTTGGTCTGAGCTAAGGGCAAGAAAACAAATGCTGGAGTGCAGGGGAAGCAGATGGACAGAGAAACAAAACACAGCGTATTTCACCACCTCTTGCCAATAAAAGCTTTTTGCTGTTTCATATAAATCAAAAAAAAAAGGAGAGGCCAACAGGGTCCCCACCTCAGCTGCTTCAGAAGATGTAAACCCATGACCCACTGCTATCCTGGACCACCAGGATGAAAATTTCCTCTTGACCTACAGCTGGTGACCAGCTTGTTCCTAAAACAGAACAATCTCCAGATTTTCAGGCCAGAAGGCATCATCACAATGGTACTTTGCGTAACGTATTGTATACGACCTCGTTAATTCCAATGCTGAGCATGGCATCTAATGAGCCTGAACAGCGACATCTATTTTAGACAAAAATCCCACCTCAGCTGAAACACTGAGAGGCAGACATTCCAATCCGTACATCTCTAAGCGCTAAGTTCCCAAGCCAGCCCACACCTGGAGATCCTGGTTTGATCACTGCCCAGCCAGAACGCTATAACCAAAACCAGACACGCTCTCTAACACAACAAAAAAATTCCTTTGGTGCTTATGCTTAAGATGGCCACATGAAATATTAGGGGAAAATGTTCAAAAAGGACCAACGCAGCCAAGTGAAAATCTCGCTCAACCTCCTCTTACGGCCAAGGTCAGTAAATAAGCTAAAGACAACTCACCTGTCGATCTCACTGCTGGTCGGCCTGACCACTTTGGCCCCTGAGGACCCTAACGCGTAAGTCTCTTGGCTCATAGATCCATGGCCTGTGGTGTCGATCACCATGGCAGTGACCTCCTCAGCACTGCTCCCATCTTCTCCCGACGGCTGATTCTCTGCCCCCAGCCACTCCTCCAGGTTCTCCGTTTTAATGCGCACTCCTCCCAGCACCCGGACGTCGTCGTCGTTCCGTCCCCCGCGGTCTCCCACTCCCGTCTCGACGTACCACTGTCCCGCCCTGTTAATCCGCAGTATGGGTTCCCTGCTTTCCACGTCCGAGCTCTGCTCAATTATCTGGGGGCTGGTGGACTCCTCTGGCGGGCTGAGCTCCCGAATGTCCAGCACCGTGCTAACCTGGCCCAGGCGGCTCCCTTTCAGGGTGTTGTGACGAGGGCTCAGGGAACGGTTTAGATTTGGTGTCACCCGGTGAGACTCCGGGGGTCTCTCCTGATGCTTTGTCCTGGTCTGGCTCAATTCTGCTTCCACCTCTGCCACGTTAATTTTGAAATGAATTCCCTCGAGAATCTGCGTGCATTTGTCTATGATGTGCTGCATCTGCAAGAAACTGGCGGCCGTTAGGTAACTTATGATGTCAGCCAGCTGCAGACATATCCTACCGGTGTAACAAAAGGAAAGGAGCTGCTCAAAAACAGACGGGTTCTTGATGACAGAAATGGAAACCGTGCTCATCTCGTTCAAGGACATATGGTCGCGGAAGTAGGGCGAGCTGGCAGCCAGCACCACCTTATGAGCGCGGAAAGCTTGCCCCTGCACGTTGACCACGATGTCACACAGGCGGCCCTGCATGCGCAGCTGATTGAGGTGGCTCAGGACAGAGTTACTGAAGTCAGGAATCTCCAGCTGAATGTTCCCACTCTTCTCCATGGCTGTCCCAGTTGCAGGCGTACAAACCTACTGAAAAAGAAAGAAAAAACCCACCATTATTAACAGAGCTGGTCTGTCATTCGCATTTAGAACATCTATCATGTATGTCCATTCAGCCTGAAATACTGGGATTTTTAGAGAGCTCTTTCAGCATTTAATTTACAAGCGGCTTGCAGCAGTTCTCTGATCTTTATGTTCTGTACACTGCCTTTTACAAACGTTATGTTAAAACAGTCCCTGACAGATCCCCGTTCCCTGCGGCTTAAGTGCTCTAAACAGTTCATTTTGAGAGCCTCAATAAAAGCACATTTGCATTGTAAAAAGAACAGCGAAAATGGTTCAGGTTCTAAAAATAGGTAATGATTGCATAACGGATTAAAATACTTAGCACTTGTACCTTCTAAGCACTTCGAAAGGGGAAAGTAATATCATTACAATATCGTCCTTTACAGAACAGGAATCACAAAGGAGACACAGGGGCCTAAATCCTCCACAGACTTTCCAAAAGCTGACCAGCACATACGTGAACTCAAGGCATCTTAATCACATCATTAAAGCCAAGATATCCAGCAACTGAGGCCCTTCCAACACAGGGCGGAATATACACAACAGGCCAGCGAACGAAAGAGGACAGTACCCAACTCATCAGACCATCCACCGGACACAAACGACTCCGTGAAGATGACACTTGTGCAGCCTGAGACATTGCACACAGCAAAATATGACCTAGGAACAATGGGGATTAGCCAACTAGCTCTCTTAGTTCCCCTTCCATAATTCTTTTTTTTTTTATAGTAGTCGCATTTCATTTTGGCAAAGTTTGAAAAGGAGCCCTGACCATATATGGTAAAAATTCCAAATGATCCAAAATTAGACGTAAACTCTTGCCCCACCCCCCCCACCTCCCCTGAAAAAACAGGAAAGTAAATACCTTCATTAAAGACCACTTGTGGCATGAGCAGCTTCCCAGTTGGATGGCATCTGAAGTGGCGGTTAGGCAGAGTGCTGCAGATATCTAAACAATTTCGGGCAGTCGAGGAATATCGAGGGTGATAGTGCCTACGCTCAGAAATCTCCGAACCAAAGGGACTCACACGTGCCGAACTTCAGCACATGTGCCTTTGAGGGACAGGGGCCTAGAGCTTCTACACGTTTTTTTTTCACTTACGAACGCTGCAGGATAGCGCACGTTCCTATGCCTAAACAGACTTTGTGCAAACTTGGCAAAATATGTTACTAAACCTGAAGCTGCAGAACAGCCTGTCAATCTTCTGAGGTCGCGCAAAGAGATTGCTAAACAGTAGGACGGCTGCGTATCTAAGCGCTGGAAGAGATCAGAGTTGCATAAAACTTCCCAAGGTGCAGCTTAGCAATGCCACATCTGAAGGCTTCTCCTTCCCTTCCCCTACCTTTAGGAGAAAGCAACAAAACCCACAAGAAACACGGGAGCAACTGTAGCACACAGGTCCACGTCAACACAGCGTAAAGAGCAGAACTTCAAACACACAAAACACGGTGAACCAGCAGATCTGATGTCTTACCTGTAACGGTAACGGTAACATGCACCGGGGAGGAAATGGGGTTGGTATCTTTGCGATTTCCTTTTTTCTTCTGAGGTTGTAACGTCTGAAAACTTTTTGCCCCCTTCCCCTTTAGAAGAAAAAAAGAAAGAAAGAAAGAAAGAAAAAATGTGGCATAGAGGAATAGGGCTCTCCCTAGCAGAATCAAGAACGTCAAGTTTTGTCATTCTGTTTTGCTGGAGGACACGGCAGCAGCATTAGCTAACTATTACATGACGTCCTGCCCCAAACCGCAGTGGCAAAGAAATCCTGAATCTTATCAAATCGATCTTTCCCCACTGTCTGCTCAGTGTTTGTATTGCACGGACGGTCATTAAAATAAGAAAATGGAAGTGCAAATAATCCGAGTAAGTCATTTCCTCTCGTATGCGGCTGGTGTCTCTGGCCCCGGTTCTGCAGGCATTTAAACACGCACGGCTTTACTCACACGAGCCGTTTCTCTCGTATCATTAGAAACACTCACGCAGCTGAAATCACGTCAAGTATGTGCAAAATGTTTACAGGACCGGGGGCCTGTAATCGCATAATCTTCCCAGCCACCAGATTCTAAAGCGACGAAATCCAAAGCATTCTCTTCACAAAAGCAAACAAACGCAACTCGCTCGGACGTTCCCGGCGGGAGAGCCGCCCCGGCCAGGGCAGTGAGGGCGAGCACGCAGGGCCGCGACGCCTCGGCTCCCGGCCGGGCCTGCGAGGCCGCGGGCGGGCTTGGCACGGAAGGTGATGGCGATTAGCTTCTCGGGAAGTCACTTTGGGACACGCAGAGAGGATGATAAAAAAAATCAGACGCTAGCTACTGACGGTGGCTGTATGTGGCCGCCGTCAGAAGTCAGCTGCTCCCAGGGGAGCCCGAAAAACTATTTGTGGGCTTGCTTGCCTCCGCTGCGAGGGCAGGGAGAGGCCGCCGTGCCTCCAGCCGCAGGAAGAGGGGGGCTTGGAAGCTCCGTGCCCCTCGGCGCCGGGGAAGCAGCCACCTAGGGCACGTTTTGGGGGCAAGCTAAGTTAGACGCCGGCGAGGGGGTACTCGTTCTTTTCGGTTTAAACCGGTCTTGTCAGAAGAGGAATTCTGTACTCTCAGGCAAGGGATAAGCAGCTCACACACCCCAGCCGGCAGCGCAACGAGA
>VXAL01012489.1:153022-174609 GCA_013399475.1 Chauna torquata
AGGATGGAGGCGGATTAGGGCCGCGGGGCTCGGGCCGCGGCCTAGGCCTCTGGGTGCGCTCCGAGGGGACTGGGCCTCGTGGCGGCCCCGTGAGGGGGCCGAGCGGGAGCGCGTTCTGCGGGGGCCCCGCGGGGCGTGCGGGAAGGGGAGCCCTGCGTGGGCCTCGCCGCGGTGGCGGGCCGCGCCTGGGGGAGGACTGGCGGCGCTTGGCGGGCGCTGTGGGTGGGCAGAGCCTGCGGGCTGGGCTCGCCTCTTCGTTCTCTGGGGAGATAGCAGCCTGGGATGGGGAGTCGGGGGCTGCGCTGCCCTCCCGGGGGGGGTCTCGTGTGAGAGCCCCGTTGGGGTGGGAAGAGCTTGGGGAAGCTGGCGCGATGGCAGGTGGGCCTGCTTGGCTGCTGCGGAGACGAGCGTCAGTTTTCAGTGCTTTCTCGTTCTCTGGTAAGATTCTGGGGAGACTTAGGCCTGTATATGGAAAGCGTTGTGCAGGATGTAGTAGTGTGGTAGGATTAGGCGTTGCTTGGTCATCTGTAAGCTAATGATGGGAAGCTGATGCCAGGCTGGGGAGAGCCGTTCCTTGTGGGGAAGGTGGAGATTGCCCGGTGCGAATGGGGAGGTGCCCCTACCCACGTCCCTTTTTCTGGATGGTAGTCAGGTCTCTGAAATACAAGGCCTCAAACCTCCCGTGTTAACAAAGTATCAGAGCTCACTTAGCCTTCCATGTGCCTGCATGTGATGAAAACTATGTTGGTAGGGACATCTGAGAGGCTGATGAGTGCCAACATATCTGAGCTGGACATGGAACAGGAGGTCACGGCATATCTGGTGTGGCTGAAGCACCATGTGCTCTGCTCCAAGTGGCCAAGCGCAGGTAGTGGCTGCAGGATGGCCAGGTGCTTGTACACTGGAATTGAAGCTGTAGGAAACTGTAAGAGTTGAGTGATTCCGTCTTGCTTCTGGTTAAAAAATGTGGACTGGCAGTTATTTTTGTGGGCTTGTTTTAGCTGAGGGGTCAGTTGCATCAGGGAAGGCTTTACTGTAAGGTTGAGGGCATTGCTTTGGATTTTACTTAAATTTTTCAAAGTGAGTGTGTGACCATAATATATTTAGTCTTTGAAAAAAAGGTAATGCCTGCTCTTTTGCTTTCAGTACAAGATGCATCAAGTACACTCTTCCCTCTTTTGGGGCTTCAAAAGAGGTAGGTGCTGCTTCTGAAATAGTTTAAATTGAGAAATCATGTGTACTGTAGGTATGCTTACAGCATCTAGCCTGGAGAACTCTTGTATCTCAGAAAATTATACGACCTTTGTTTGTAATGCGGTAATTGCTTGTGATGTCTCTTCAGGCAGTTTTCATTTTTACTGGGAACAGTTAGGTGTTCCTTTGTGCTGAAAAGTAGATGTGAGGCTCGTGTTTCTAAAACACTAGTGCAGCCTCTAAACAGATCACAAGAGTACACTAGATGCCTCTTTTTCCCTTCATTATTGCTATTTCACCATCCACAGCAACAGATGGATTGTTTGGAGAAAAGTGCCTGATGCGTATTTCAAAAAAAAGTACCTGTAACTGTCAGGATCGATAACTAAATTGGAGAGCCTGTGATGTTTTCAGTATTAGAGTAGTGGACAGAAGTGATTTCTGAAAACTCTGTGCTGAGGCTTTTTTCTGTGCTCAGTGTCACTGCCAGAGATGCTCCACCTAGTTCTGCATGCACTTGAAACTGTCCTATCTCTTGCAGGTCTACCACTGACTATGGAGACTTGATGCTACTTCACAAGGTAAAAAATTCTTAAAAATCAAATGTGAAACGGTGTTTAAGGACCTGCTGTTTGTCTAGACCACATTTTTTATTTTAATGGCAGTAGGCAAACTGTATTCCCTAAGCTAAGTTTTCCCTCTGGTGCCACAATGATGACTTTATAGTTTGCTACTCTTGACCGAGACAATGATGAGAGCTCATACCACCATGATTTCCATCTGAGGCACAAAAACTTAGAATTCACCTTGGTGTTTTGACTTTGAATATTCTTTTCATAAGCTTTTCTCTTGCAGGACTTGAATGATGCACTTAAAGAAGAAACATCACCTGGTAAGAAACTTTGTGAGATCTGCATATGGGGGTTTCCTCTGGAGCTGTTGAAACACTGCAGTGGAATGGGTGGGATGTGTAAAACGGGAGGGAAATGCTTTGGGATTAATTTCCACTAATAAGCAGAAGTAATCAATACTTGCTAGTATTCCAAAACTCTTGAATACTTTACATTTTTTTTATTAGGACAACTTCAGTTTTTTAAAACTGTCAGAGGAGATTGCTTGATACTATTACTCCAAAGCAGATACAGTGATGATAACATAGTTCAGCAGAATATCTTGTGATGAACGGTTTTGTCTTTCGCTCCTATCTGATGTATCTAGCTGTTGTGTGATATCTTGCTAGGAGATCTAGACTTGGCCAAGAAGGCTGAGGGAATCTGATTTTCTTCTTTTGTTGTAGGCACTATGAGAGGAAGCTACAAGCTGTGCAAGGTAAATATTGCATTGTCTGCATCTGTAAAAACTAGCGTTATATCCCTGATATTGTGAAAAGGCTGTGTATGATGACAACATAGTTCAGCAGATGACCTGTGATGATCACTCTATTAGTCTTTCGCTCCTATCTGATGCAGCCTTCTGTACCTTGGGATAAGTTTGGCAGACAACTCATGTGGAAGGCTAGGGTGAAACTGTTCTTTTGCTTCATGCCTGTATTTTGAAAATCTGTCTCAGAAGATCAGGAAGGGAGACAAATATTTAAATATTTGGTAGGAAGAACAGAAGGGTTTGTTAACTAGTTTAGTAATGCAAACTCCTGGTTCGTCTGGTATGAGTGCTCCAAGTCTCGTAAGTGTTGTTCTGCAGCGTGCTCTGCACAAAGGATGCCCATGCCCAGTGTGAGAAGCTGTTTCATCTGTTAGTGATACTGGTGAAGACCTTTCTAACTGAAGGTAATTGAAGATACCTCAGATGGATGTGATGTTGGCTGTGCTGCACTTGTGAAATGGGTCGGCTACAGTGCTGCATTTGAGCTTGGGAGCTTTCGTGTGTAGATGAAAGGGTCTGCAAGTCCCTTGTGTATCTGAAATGCTTTTCCTTGTTTAGGCTAGCCAGAATGTTTACACAGAGTTGATGTCTCTGAATTCTGCAATTTCAGCAGTCTCTGGAGTTGAAGAATAATCTCAAAGATACTGAGGTGAGCTGGGAGATGGGTTTAGGCCCCCTTGCGGAAGGGGGTGGGAGTGTTGCAGTCTGCTGTAGATGATGTTGAATCAGGTCTCTGATCCCAATGAGGATAAAACTTGACTAAACACTGATACAGTCTTGATGGAACTGTTGTTCCTATGTTAAAACTTTCTGCTGGACCACATCTAACAGCACCTTTTCCTTTGCAGACTCCCTAGTTGTTTGTCATCATGATGTAAGTACTTGTTTTAACTTTGCAAGATTATTAGCATAAAAAGCCTAGTGTACGCCTGTGAAATGAAGTATTCAGCGGGTGAGGGTGTGTGGGCACAGGGGGCAGTGTTGGCTGCTGCTTGCATTTCGGCCAAACCAGGGGGGTGCTTAAGGGAAGAACTGCTGGATGAGACCCAGACTTGGCCGACTGGTTTTGCTAAACTCAATGTACATGTGAGTGCATGAGGTTGCTCCGATCGCACTGTTTGCCTTCTTCCCAAAGCAACTGTAGCCTAAAGCAGATAGCTGTTCAGTAACTGTGTAAGCTGCCTGTATGATGAGATGGGAATACACTGACTTCAATCATGGAGGTCTGCAATTAGCTCTATCTGACTTCAGGCACCTGACTGGATTTCATTCTTGTGTTTGTTTGTGTGTTGTCCTGATCCTGTGCTTTTTTCCTAGTGCTGTTGTGGAGCTGTGAAGTGGTGCAGTTGACAGTGCTACAGGCAAAAGTAAGTTGCCAGTGAATTCATATTAGTGGTCATAACCGTGTGATGGGAAGTTATGAGATGCTGGCCTCTAATTGTAATGCCATCTCGTAGCTGCAGGATTAATAGGCTCCTTCAGGATTTTCTTGCCTTCACCAATAGGTCATGGGTTACTAGCAGCCAGCAGGCTTCACTTAGCAAGATACTGGGGACCGAAGCTCGTGCTTGAGACCAAACTGAGTACTCCGTAAAGAATACGGTAATTGTGCAGACAGGCATGGCATGTCTTACAGGGTTGTAATGATGTTTTCAAATGTCTGACCTGAAACTACTAATGTGGACTGCTCTTTGCTGAAAGACCCTGTAACTGACAGTATCCATAAAGGTGGTAATATAGGTGACTTGAAATGGGAGGCAGTTCTGTGTGGCAGTGGATAAGGGGGAACAGCTTTTCTTTGAGGCTTTCGGGGTAGGGGGGGTTGATCTGTAGTGGGTATAAATGCTACTGATTTTGAACTGTAATTTAGGGTGTCTCCTAGAGGAGAATGCTTTGAGGTAACTTTGCTTTTTTTTCTGGGGTGGTGTTGGTAGAACATGAGGGCTTCTGGCTGCAATCGGATGAATGACAGATGCTAATCTGATTGCATTTGGGAGCGCAAGTAGCTTCAATCCATGTGTGGAACCACCACAGACAGTGAGAAGAGGCGGTGGTTTTAACAGCAATGGACAAAGGAGTTTTTACAAGTCTTAAGGTTGTAGTGCAACATTAGCATTGCAGTGAAACTTTTTCTTATTTCTTAGATTTGAGAATGGAAGAACTGCTAGATACTTTGTGACAGATACTTGCTTGGTAAGCTGTTTGCTTCTCAGTTGGTGTGAGATGCATTTTTTTTACTAAAATGTTAACTGCTTTTCCTAACTGGAAAGAAATAGTGTGGACCACTTGAAATATGTAACTGCTGTGCACTACTTGATGTTCTCGTTGATTACAGTGTGCCATAACCCAGCAGCGCAGAGCTTGCATCAGTAACTGTTCTACTGACTGAAAACAGTACAATTATATGCTGTTTAACTGTTTGCTGGTTAAATTATACCGTGGGCTTTTGCAGAATAATACTGATCTTAAATACTGGAGTAATCTGGTAAATGACTCATCAACGGCAAGATGAGTTTTTGTGATGTGAGTAAATGTGTGGATGTTAAGCTAATCTAAGCATGTACTGTTTGTGATGATTAATTCTAAGCAATGGGAATCTCTCTGAAAGAGGCTGAGGAAGACTCTTGGTCTGAAACAGTACGCACATTCAGACTAACTCTTGAAGCACTGCCAAGGACAGAGTGTTAATAAAAATTCACTTGTTTACAGAGTGAAGCTGAAGGGGAGTGTGTGAGAAACCAGACTAGCTACTTTGAGGTAAGTGTAAAACAGCACATTTTAGTGATCAGAGGTCCAATAATTTCTGGAATATTGTCTTTGTTAAATGCCTATCTAGTGGTGCATAACAGTGCATAATGAATCAGATTTGTTTGCTGTATTGTGAATCCTCCACTCCCAGCTATTGTGGGAATTAAAATGATGTGCAAGAATGAGCTTCATGTTAGTTCTGAATTTGATTTTAATACTTGCCCAGCAGATTTGGTACCCTGACAATTCCTAAACTATAGTCACTGGTAAACTTCATGTAGAGTTGTGTTTGTATGAACAAAAGCTGTGGCATCAGTGGCTCTAAACATTTATTGCTTGATTTCTTCATACAGTGGAAATGTTAAGAACTGAATGGAGACTACTGAAGCCAATACAATGTTGATAACATAACATGGCAGAATACTGTGCAGCGGCAAACACATCTCCCATCATAACTCCTATCTGATGTATCTGGCTGTGCTGTGAACTTAATAACACAGCTGCGCTCTTGAAATAAAACCCACCAACCTGGCACCCTGTAGCTGGCAAAAATTACTTGGCTGGTGACAATTTTGGTTATGTTGGATGTACACGCGCTTAGGATCAAGTTCAAGTTGTAGATGATTGCTGTACAAACTTTCCTTCAGTAGACTGATTCTCACCTACTATAGGTTCTTACCGGTTAAAGGATAGGCTTTCAAGATGAGTTTTATGGGATGTGTGTTTTAGGTATCATAACTCGTCCCAGCAGAATATGACTTTTCTGTTGGGGAGGGACAGTATCATAAAGCAAGTATAACCAACTACTTTTCTGATTCTTCTGATGTTAGTGATTCTGTATTTCTAATTCAATTAGGATTTATTAGCCTTTTATATCTTATTTGAGTGTTACAAGTTGAAGTCGGCAGCTGAAGTGCAGCCTCTGTTACGGATTAAAATTAGTTTGGTGAATAGAATTTTATAGACTTACAAACTTTCATAGTGATACCTGTTCTGAAACAATTTCTCTTCCTTAGGAAAGAACTTCTGTCTGCTGCGTTGTTAGGTAAGATCACACAGCAGATTAATTCTTAACTTTTGGGAATGTTTGTAGCCACTGATGAAACTTGATTCTGCCAGATGAATTACTGTGATATTACCAGTTCCGTTCCATTCTTTCTGAGGTTACACAACTGCTGAGAGGAACTTTTAGCAGTTGTGCTACTGCGTGTTAAGTTGATTTTCTTGTTTTAGGTGAGGAGGCAGCTTTGGAACTACTATATAAGGAACCAGAAAGGTGAGTGTAACTGACTATAGTAATAAAAATTTATTTGCTGGAACAAATGATGATTAAAACCTTAGCTTGAACTCTCTCACTGAACAGAGATGAAAATCTAAGGTCTGAGTTGTTCCAGTGAGCTTCTTGTGCTAGTTTGGTGCCTTATAACAGTTCTTATGCCTTCATAGGTGGAAGATTCCAAAATAATGGGTTACACTTGCATGAGCAGCATTAGAAAGCCAAGAATTTGGTGGTAACATTTGACTGTGTACACTGATTGGAACCAATAAAATTTTGTAAACTCTGCCTGTTGTTGTGAACTGCTTTCTGACTTCAAGAGCTTGCTATAAAGGAGCTCTAGGCTATTTTATAAAAGCTTCAAATGCTTGATTTAGGGCAGGGAGCAAACTAGTTTAAGGAAATGCTAGTCCTGCAAGTGTCCTGCTGTAGAGGGTGTAGCTATTGCTATGATCATGCTGCAGGAAGAAATGATAGCTTGATCTTAATTTCAGTTAGCAGTTAAAGGAGAAGAAAATCTGGTGCTTGACTGTACTACAGCTACTTGGAGGGCTTTGTTTCTGTTCAGTCTGAAACCTGCTTGCTTTCCAAGACTCACTCAAAAACCCCAACTATGGAAGTAGTATAGAGGTACAGTCTGTTATGGAGCAACAATGGATTTTCACAGAATAAGCATACAGCTTGGACTCTGCTAATGCTTTTTCACTGGATTGAGTGTAATCTGGTCACGGGCATTATTCTGGAGCAAGAGAGCATGTAGCCTCCATGAGGAAGAAAAATATAAGAGGTGGGGGTTATTTGATAATCCTATTAAAGTATAAATGCTTATGTGGCACTAGTGCCTGCCAAGGAACTGCTGTTTCCCAAAACTCATTAATGCCAGGTTTCTTCTCTGAAAAAGTAATCTAATGTACTTCCCCCATCTTTGTGGTGTTTCAGGTGTGTGTGATATCAATATGGGAAAAGTGAGCTCTATTAAGAACTTTTTCTCCATAACACTTGAGCTATTGCTGTAGCACTTAAAAAAAAAAGTGAAACGAGGCATCCAAATTATTATGCAGAAATATTTTCAGATAATTAGTGTTACCAGGGATTTTTCAATAAGAGGAACAGGACTGAGTTGCATCTCCCTGCCACTCCAGCTGGTATGAGCTACCTGAATTTTAATTGCATCTTTGTAGAAAGGAGAACTGAAATCTTTTTAGCCAGAGTAGTTTTTCATCTGGGATGAAATGAATTAGAGATGTTCGTGTGTTCATGTGCAAATTAAATCCCTTCTGCACTAAAGCAAAAGCCATTAATAAGGTCTGTTTTCATTCAGAACTGATTAGTAACCTCTTAGTATTCTCCCCTGTATTACTTCTTAAAATACCACACTTCATTGTGCCTGTTGAAGAGCTTGAACGGACTGTCATAGCCTGCAGTGTAGAAGAAGTCTTCGTGGAACGTTTGGCCTCTGTTTCTTAAGATTTTAGCCAAGACTTCAGCTTCGTCAGCGTATTTCTCTGGTGAGGCAAATCCACCAAAGGACCTGGTGGAAGTGAAAAGGGAAGGGTTTTTATCCACCTTGTAGGTGTTTAGGCCAAAATCCAGCTGCTCTCTACTTTGTAGCTCTCTACTTTGTATTTTCAAAGAAATGCCGGCGTTGGGAAGTAATGCAGTATTTGAGCACCAATTATGCAGTTTGTAGTTATTAAATTATGCAAAACTAGCTGTTAGCATGTGGCTATGTGCAACAGCTAAAGTTCAGGCTCTGAATAGCAGGGTGTATTCATTACACACAGTTAAAAATCAGGTGCAGGTAAGAACAGTGCAGACTCTTAAGTGAACCCCTTTCAATAGCTACCTTCATTTGTGTGCTGCACTGGTGCTGCTTACCGGACAAAGATGGCTGATGCCTTCCGTTCCTCAATAAACACATCTGAGTCAGTGGGCTGTGGTGGGGAGTCCTGATGTTCGAATGGCACAAAGAAAGAGATCTTGAAGTCTGCACAGCCAGACTTTATCAGACATGTCACTGGCACAGTCATATCAATCTTCATTTCTAAATGAGGATAAAAAATGTAATAAGCTGCAAGCAAAGGCAGTGTCTGAATGCAGCTGTAAAGAGTGATGCAGACTCTACCTAAAAGCAGTTGCCAAGGCAGCCCCACAGCATTACTGCTGAAAAAGCTTTTTGTGTGTTTGTGGAAGGGAATGTACTGCTGCATTCTGCTTTCATTTTTAACTGTAGAGCAATTCTGTAGTGACTTTGTCACTGTCCAGGCTGCAGCTCCTTCTCTCCTATGTGGTCTTTTGAACAGAGGCTTCAACTTCCCACTTTGTTTTTCTGAGGCCCTGGGGGACTTGGGAGGGAAAGTGTGATGGCCTAATGGAGCACATAGGTGTTAGACCAGCAGAAGTCTGTGTCCCAGGTCATCTACTGCCTTAAACTATGCAGTTTCATCTCCAGTTTGTTTCTTGCAGTCTAAAACCAGCATGTCCTACCTTTCTCATTCTTCCCTTGAATATAGTGGAAGAGTTTCCAGAAGCCCTGGCGCATAGCTTCCTTCTGAGTCTCTCCCCTAACGACCGTGCTGACCCACTTAGCTGTTTCGTACTGGCGCAGTTCATAATCCTTTGTCTGAAAGGTAACAAAAGTCACAGTAACTACAAAATGAATAATAAAGATGACAAAGAATAGCTATTTTTCCAAAATCAGCACGAAAGTATTGTGATCAGATAATGCCAGGCAGCCTCATAGCTGCAGGTACAGGCATGCCCCCAGTGTCAAGCTCCAGCACTTCCCTTGCAGAACTGTGGTGTTTTGCCTTAGATCGAGCTCCTTAGAGCTTAGAAGTAGGTGTGCCCCTGCCCCCTTTGCGGTTAGGCATGAACAGTGTCTATGGTAATGCCCCACACCCATCAGACGGAGTCCCAAATCCACCTTAGCTCTGCAGCACCCTGGCTGCAGAGAGCTCTGTTCCCCTGACATTTAGCAGTTACCGTTGTCTCTGCTGAGCTCCACCGAGGGGACTGCAGATCCAGGGACAGAAACGTTTGCTTGAAGGATTTGATCATCTTGTCAGAGCTGAAAAGCAGATATGGTTCATTGGCCTCTCTGATCAATGCAGCATAAACGGAATGTGAGAAAATACGAGGGCTTTTCTGCCTAATTTCAAGAGGTTTTCCTCGGCCTCTGGTCTCCAACCTGTCCATAACACCTGCTGCACTGAAGTGACTGAAGGCAAAAGCAGGCACTTTCTAAAAGGCAATTGTCCCTGAAAGTGTGAAAGTCCTGGCTTCCACTGCTCGTCCTTAGGGATTCTACAAAATGACCTGAAACCTTTAGCTGTGAAGGAACAAACAGTACTGGGACCATGGAACAACACCCGGGCTGATGTTGGAGTGTTCATCTTTCACAGTAAGCTGCCTTTGCTTTGTGTCTGGCTGTGAAACAGAAGATGGAGATCCTGCAAGTAAAACGGACTTGAGAAATTAAACCACTTTGCTCCTGGACGAAAAGGTATCGGTATTAATGGGTGCTGTAGTATTGGTGGTGTATATAACTTTATTGAAAATCTCATAGTAGTCAATGCCTTTCTTAAAGCCTTTAGCCCTGGAGTCCTGTGACTAAGTGAGAATTTCTTTTTTTATGAGTATGTAGCTACTTTCCTAGTTAGCTTTCATGTGGAAGGAAAAAGCTGAAAACATGAAAACACTCGACTTCCCCTCACTGTCCCAAAGTCAAGCAAAAATAATCAAAATCACTACTGAAATGACATCTGCTTAAAAGCTTTACCTTGAAATTTTCAGAGCTTTGATTTATAATTTTTGTCAATATCAGGGAGATAGCACATACTTCCAGGGGAAGTCTTTGCTTTCTGTTACATTGCAATATCCTTAGCATGCACTTCATGTTGCAAAGGCAGCATGTTGTTAATTCAGCAAGGTTCTTGATACTTAGATCACAGTACTTTGTCTTCTCAGAGCACGACTTAATTGCATGTTTCTTGGGCAGCAGAACAAGCTCTGAGGTTATTTTTCATTTCTCTGCCTCCTCAGCTGTTCATAGCTGTCCACACAAGAAGCCATTTCTCTCATTTGTGACCACTTTTTTTGTTGGCTTTTAGTATTCAAGGTGCACTGATGTAAATCATGGCATCTCCCACCTCCAGTGGCAGGTATACAGCACTGCTCTGAGGGGCAGGGTGAAATCATGCCACCTAGGATTACTGACAGACAGCGTCCGTTCTTGAGGTCCATAACAATGCTTCGTGGTGTTGAGTGACAGCAGTATCTTTAACGTGAGTGAAGGACCATGCATAATCCATGATAAGCATTTTTTTAAATCTTTAAGGTATGCTGTCTTTAACACGATGGTTTGTGAATATGAGACCATGGCTACTTCTGTAAAAATGAAGACTACCTCACTTTCTGTTCTCCTATGATGTCCTGGTAGCTGCAGTAGTACATTTTAACACTTGCAGCCATACGCTGCCGTAGAGTAGATCCCCTTTGTACCCTGGTTTAGAGGTGAATACAAGGAGTGTTCTGTTTGGGGTCTATAGGGGGTGAAAAGCTTCTATAAAAACAAAAAACCTGCTGGCACTGATTTCATGTATGATCCTTAAAGTAAGTAGTATGCAGAGCATGCGCGCGTTGAAAAGTGTTTTGTGCCAGCTCCTTTAGTTGTACAACAGTGGTGAATATCAGAACAGTGTAGCAGGATACTGATGCCAGCACTTAAAAGCAGGCACTGTCCCCCTCCCTGTCCCAACCTGAAGATGCAGCATAAATGCCCAAGTTCAGCAGTCTGACTGGAATGGACTGTTCTACTCGAATACATTTTTTTTTATCAGTAGTATTTACAAATCATCAAAACATAACAAAGCAGGAATCCGATTGTTTTATTAGAAGCAGATGTGAACAATCTACACTGGAACTTGCTGCATGGATATATTTTATCCGTTGCTATTTCAAAGACAAAGTTGATAATGCTTTGCTGGCACCTCACTTTATTACTCCTTGCTACACCTTGATAGCAAATACATCTCCTCATGTGCTCCGTGGGTGTCTTAGAAAGCAGAGGTACGTGTTCCTCACACGCATGCTGCCGCACTAGCTGCCTTGTTTCTGTACTTGCCAGTCCCAGCCCCCCAACATACCTCTCCTTAACTGTTGCTTGCAGAATGTTTGCAACTTTGCAGCCAGTACTGTCAGCACTGCACGTAAGAAATACTTCTGAATTACATAAAACAATTATTGGGGGGGGGGGCGGGGGGGAAAAGAGGAAAATGACAAACCAAAAAGAATCCTCCAAACATTTATAGTTGAATTCATTGCAGGCATCTCCACAGATTACGCTGATGCAGTGAGTTAACATAGCCAGAATATGTCATTCCACAGAGCTGTGAATTATATTTTAAAAGTGGAGAAAGTGGACGTACTTACATTTTGGTGACTAAGTTGTCCTGCTAGCTATTAGAGTATCCTTCCGAGGCTGCACGTTACTCATGAGATGCTGCGTGTGAGTGTTTATTTCAGTTTGATCAAACCCCGCCCGTGCCTCAGCCCTACTGGAGGGAGATGCTGTTATGAAAACCAGACGCTGTAGCCTTACCCTCCTCTGGGTCTCATTGGAGAGCTCCCACGCAAATGCCAAAAGCCCCACCTACTGCCCACGGGGCAGCATCGGGGCCGGTGCGTGATCAGGCTCCGTAAACAGTTTCGCACTCTTGTGTAACTTCCACGGGCTTCCATGGCATTGTGCCTACTTATGTCGGGGTCAGCAGTAGGTTTTGTGCTCTTAGGAGAAAGAATTGTACGAAAAGTAATGTCGCCCCCCCCAGCTCAGATTACAAAGGGATGTTAGAAAATGAGAGATTTTCTTTTTTAGCCCTGGGGTGAAATGGTGGGTACAAATCTGGCTGCAAACAGCTAAGACCATCCTCACAAGATTTCTGCTGACATGGTACGAAAGACGGACTGTGTTCTCTAATGGGTGGCTGTTTTGAACGGTATTTCAGACTAATCAGCCCCCTTAGCCCTTGGATATCTGCACGAAGGGGTTATACAGTGCTATAGTGAAATTCTGTGGTGCTTATATTGCACAAAGAGAAGCTGGACTTTTCATTCAACCCGATGCAGCTCCAGACATATTTAGGTGCCAGCACAACAGGGCAAATTAAACTTCACAGTTTGATCTCTGAGAACGCCTCCTGTGTTTGCCACGGTTCGTGCAAATTTCTTGCAGCCAGATTCACCCAAGCTCTCTGGGACATTTGAAATTGATTGCTGGGAATGACTTTTAACAGAAAACACTTTGCTTGTAGAGAGCTATACCAGGATGCTGGGTGTTACGCTCCTGTTCTGAGGGGGACAATTAAAAAATAGGTGCCAAATAGCACTTGCAATCTGCTCTCTAATGCCACAAGAGTGGAGTGGTGTAAAGGAGGGTTTACTAGTTGAGCCTGTTAGAACACGCTAGGGCCTGAAACCAGTTTTCTGCAGGTTTTGCAGTTTTATGGAGTAAACTATCTGTTTTACTTGTGTTCTGCTTGGATCAAACAGGAAAATCAGCAGGGCGTTTTGGAGAAGCAGAAGCTGCTACTTCAAGGCTTTGCTTTGCTAAAGGCTTGTGTCAGGTTAGCTGTTACGTTACTCTGTCAGCCTAATGTTCCTGTCAAATGTGTGCTAGTAATTCCTTTCTTCAGAGCATAGAAGGCTGTGTAAAAAACTGCACCCTGCCACAACAGTTTGGTCCATCTCAGCACAGTTGACCCTGATCATGCGTACGGAGGAGTATTGCCTTGAAAGGGGGGGCAACTAAAATGTAGATAAACACAAGCCCACTGTGAATTCTTGTTTTGTTCCTGAAGCAGAGGGGCCCAGAACAAATCCCCAGTCAGTATGTATGTGTCCAGCTGACGTTTCTGTCCCCAACAAAGAGCTAACTGTTCCTGGTGGAGTAGCCCGAGGTTTGAGAACAATCATCAGTGTTTTCCCAAGAGGCTGTTTTTCAACACTCTCTTGTTTTTCACATATGCATTGTGAGGACGTGCCAACAGTTGTAAGAGAGAGCAGGGCGGCCTTGAGGAACGTATTCAGTACAAAACTGTATGTGCACCCGTACCACATATAACTGGCGAGGGGCATGAGAGCTGGCACATGGTCTTACTGTTACCTCCAAACAGGATAAAGCCTGGGTGTGCTAACTCTGTACCAGTTGCCTGTTCCGCAGGAAAATAACATGAAAGAGCTGTTTTACCACCTTGAGGTCCCAGTAGTTTGCAGAACATACAGGGAGGTTTGACTGCATACATATACTGCTAGTGTGCCTGCCTGTCTCTGCTGCACGGGGGAAACAAGCCAGGCAGTAATAAAAGCTCATACTGCTTACATAAATACCAACCTCTCCTTGTATGCTGTACTTCTAATGCAAAGGTAGCTAAAAGACTTGTGGCCACCAGAAAAGTCCTAATACAGAAGAGCCCTAAAATATACTAATTAGACAGTGTTTTATGTCCCATATATGTATGTCTGTAGATGTATATATGGACTTGGCTGGTATTCTCTAGAATAGCTGACAAAGCAATATTTTTCTGTACTGTTGTAAACTCAAGAAGTAGAAATGAGGGTACAAGCTCACGGGCACTATAAAAGCTTGCAGTTTTTAGCTGTAACTTTACATTTTCAGGAGATCCTTCTGTGCAGAACACTGTAGTGAACTTGTACTTAAGTAATGGCACTTCAGGCTAGCAGCCTCTATTGGATAGGTATAAGGACAAGCCTGTGATAGTATCACTTGTGATTTCCGTTTTTTTTCTCTGTAGACTATCTACACTTGTCATTAACAAGCCTAGACAAGACCTTGAACAACATGCTGTAAAGCAAAAATGCTTATGTCTGCTCTGTGGCAACGTTACAATCACCACTGTCAAATTTATGTAAGTGTATTGTAAGTCACCTTTATTCCTAAGGGTGAGCACATATTGCTTGCACAAGTGGATGAATCTTTTCCACTGATTGTGTCAGCATTGGAGAAGCTCATGAAAAATGTTTTGCTACGGTATGGTTAATGATAACTTTGAATATCATATTACAATACCAGTCAGTATTGTAATATGAAAAAACAACGTTTAAGGGACAGAGAGGAATGTGTGTTGCTCACATGCTCCAGGCAGCTTTGCTTTTTTGCCTAAGCTTCTCACAGCATCAGCTACCCTTGCCCTTTGTAATGATTCTGATTTAACAGAACTGAGAATCTTCAGGTATAAATGGCGTTTGCTTTTGCAAACACCAGATGATGCAGAAGCTCCTGCTTCACAACAGAGAAGTTAAGCATGTGATGTTTATAAAAGCTTTCCAAATGAGGCAGTCCTTGCTAGCAGCTCACTTCATCAGAGATTGCATGGAACTGACTGGTCTTGTCTAAATAAAAAGCATCCTACATCCAACACCACTCCAGATCATTCCTGACTTAGCATTTTCAGAGATTTCCTTCTGGAAGGTCACGTTTCAAAATCATTCTAGATTTGAAGAATTAATCTTAAATTAATCCTTCCAGCTGCCATGAAAAATCTCCCTAAACCTTCTCTTCTGTCCATAGAGCCCGAAAGAAATTGGAAGCTTTCTCGGCTTTATATACTGCTTTATTCACTTGGCTTCTTTCTAAAATAAGGGTTATTTTTAATATGGATCTGTTTAGGGATCTAGCTATCAGCTGAATCCCACAAGCAATTATGCCAGTAAACTTACTTAGACAGCACTAATCCACAGAAAACCTGCAGTCCCCCTTGAGTGCTGGAAGGAGATGAAGTGAATTCAGCTTCCCCTACAAATTTATCCTCTTTCTGCTTCTGGCAGATTCTACTCAGAGAAAATAACGTGAAACGAGGTGGATGTTTATCTTCAAGATGAGCGTATCTCATTCAGAGAAAAAGAATTAATGTCACATGGGTAACTGTGTTTGCTAGAAAAATGCCTTAGCACAACTCTGTTGTATTTCTATTTTTGTTTTTTTTAATGGTGTTTAACAGTGACGTAAGACTGTCATGATAACAGCTATAGCCTAATGTTTGAGAGAATATACATTCTGCTTTGCAAACACAACTCCGAGGACGCAAGTGCCAGGCATCAGTTGTCTAAGAACATTACTTAGAGAGCTCAAAAAGCAGCTTTAAGGAGAAGAGCTACATACTGATTGTTTCTTATCAATAGGAAAATCCAGTGTTTTAAGTCACCAACCATCCGTACCACAAATAATGCTCTCAAGCAGTAGGGAGAAGGAAGTAGTTAACAACCACAGTGGCAGCCCAAGGCCTCTTAGCTCTCACCTGCTAGACAGGCTTTCTAGAACAAGGTAGGCGTTCAGTATCACCTCCAGCAAGACTCATTTCTCTACCTGCATCTTCCAGCCGTCCCTCAAGCAAATGCCTGTTGTCCTGTGCTGAAGGGCAGGAACAGAGTGGCTCTGCATTTTCTTTCTTTGCTCCACCTTCCTAGTCTTTGAGGTGATTTTTTTCCTTTCTGCCCCCCCAGCTGCTTTGGTCCCCTTCCTTCTTTCCCTCCCTCTCAGTCTCAGCTTTGTCCAACCTATATGCTGCACGGGGTGAGACCACCTGGCAGCTCCCCTGCTCAGGGCCTGGGATAAGCTTCTGACTCTGCTGAAGGCTTGTTATATGATAGGAACAGCCTCTTGGTCTGAAGAAGACCAAGGTATGCAGAAATTGCCCTAGAGAGCCCAGGGTTTCGCTTTGGAGTCCCAAGGACCTAAGAGCATTTCCAGAGATGATGGAAACAGGCCCAGTGTGTAAGAGAAATATTAAAGAAAATGCTCTCCTAAAATAACTGTTTTCCACTTTCTCCAAAAAGATGTGAAGAGAGAACTGAAAAAGCAGTGAGGTTCTTGCTAATGAGTTTTCTAGTGTGAGGTCTTCAGCAATACAGTTGAGGACTGCTGTGGTACGTACTGTGTAATGTGAGGCAGAGTGAGGAACCCATTACAAAGCCCTTGCAGTCTAACTGAGTATATTTGTCGGCTCATGGGAATTAGTGATGCACAGCTGTAGGAAAGTGTTCTCTTTCTGGCCTGTTGACCCAACTAACCACATAAGCACAAATCATTCTGTTAGTCCCTAGCTGAAGGTTTGTCTCCTAAGCTTGTTCCTGATCCTTGTTGCATGAGTACGGATCATATCAGAACTTTTCCCGTCTTCTGACAGTGAGGATTTTGGTGGGCATTTTTGTTACTTAGATTATGCCAGTAAGGCCTCTGGAGATGGATTCTCTAAGAGCCTGGTCTCTCTCTCCTTTCTGAAGATAAGCTGATGCTGCTACCTGCAGCAGATGGCACTGTTGTTTGTGTTCAGAGGTGAGTTTTACTTTAATAAAAAACTTCCTCAAGCCATCTTGGTTGCCAAGAATCCCTTTAGCTCACTGATGGATCCATTGTATAGTGACAGTTCTTTCTACTTCTAAAGCCATACATGTGAATATTCTCTAGTATCTATTAGTGAATGGTTTCTGGGAACATTAAACATCGAATCACCTTAACATCTAGAAATGTAATATCTTGGCATGTCAAACATCTTTCGTGCAGCAGACACGAGTGAATATCTGCCAGGAAAATTGGGAAAATCTTAAAATGGTGGTCTTCCATGCAGTACTGATATCCAACTTAACAGTTTAAAACTCAAAATCTGAGAGCTCAGTAATTCTTTTGATTTCTGCACCTTTAGATTTAGAGCAGAGAAAATGAGGTAGATGCTCTACATATAATGACATCACGTCAACTTCTCAGATGGTGTACTTCTGATTACCAGGCAGCTAAGATGGTATTTAACAGAATTTCATCACTTTCACAGGTATTACGTTTTTGAATTTCTGCCATCATTTAGGCTTTCCTACTTCTTATTAGTTCTGAAAATAAATTTGAGTTGGTATATTGTCTTTAAAAGAAAATTGGATACATTTATTTACTTCAGAGAGAAATGGAAGCAAAACTATATTTTAATTATGCCCGAACAGAACTGCACACGTGATAGCTTGAGAAATGAGAAAATCCAGATGTCATGACTGTGTAGGTATACAGAAGTGTGGTTTTGGGAAAGTAAAAGTAAAGGACAGGGGTGGTAGATTGTAGTCAGTGTGGAAAATGTTGGAAATGTTAACATGGCAACAACAACAAAAAAACAGCAACAACCTAACAGACTCCAGAGGAAACTTACAGGACCTTTGGCTTTAGTAGTTAACCTACCTTAGCAAATCAGTGATTTGAATAATGGAGCAAGTTTTTAATAGATACGTCAATCTGGTGGGTTGGTGCCTGGTAACCTAGTTGCAGTTTAGCTTCTTGGGACAAAAAATCTGGTTCTTAAGTGTTTATAACTCCACTATTTGAAATTACCGTATGGGGTAATTTAGATAAGCTTTTGACATTGATGTTCATTTTTTTTCCTATAGCAAAAATATTCAAATCTATAAAACCATATTTTTATTCCTGTAATTGTTTTGGAAAAATAGCAACTGATTTTTGTTGTTACTTTCACTGGTGTCCTTATCATCCTCTGAGTTTTGGCACCGCTGACACTTTACTGCTTATTTCTGTGGTAACTGGAGAGATACTTTTCCGGTCATTGCACAGCATGCTGCAGCTGCAGACAGCCTAAACCTTTCTTCTGCCTTGCCCAAATTTTACAATGCAGATTTGGGATTCTCTCCTGAATTTATATTCTCCTGCATATAAATTTCCACAGCCATTTAAGCCTTTCTAATTTGTTTTTACATTGGGAAAAATATTTTTGGCATTAAACACATGCTTAACATGAGTATAAAGGAGGGGAAGTATTTTAAATGGCCACAGTAAACTCATTTCTTCTTTCCCACAGGGGAAGCATCATCCTTAGGATGCTGTAGTCACATACACATCGTTGGCACTGCCACTACTTGCTCTGGAGTGGACCTTGAATTGGTGTATTGGGATGGCAGGATTTTACTAGACAGAGAAAAGTGAAGCATGGGTGTGAGTTTCAGCCTGGTGAGACTCTTGCATTGTTTAGGGAGAATTCTCATTCTGTGCAGGTGATGATGTGCTGATGCCTGGAGGAGGGTTAGTAATTATCTACTGTATTGTATAGCACTGCTGAACTGAACCTATGCTGTCCTTCAGACCACTGTGGAATAATGTGCATATCAGTTTTGACTAAAGCACAATTCTTTTTCTGGTAATTACAGGGGCCTTTATCAGTGTAAATATCTGAGAGCCTTGCAATCTTTACCATCATTTTCTTAATTACATTCCTTCTGAGGTAAGCAAAGATTGCCCTGAAACACCTGAAGAGCTGTAAGGACCTCTATATTGCTGCAGTGAGGCAGTTGTCTCAAAACAGATGTAAGTTACACAACTATAAATGGTCTCCAAACCACTCTAAAACTCTTCTAATCAGCTCTAAACAGCCACTAAATAGCTCTAAATATCTCAAAAGATTTATTACCACCTTTAAAATGTCTTAAGCTTCCTGTAAACATCTCTAAAGATCTCAAAAACTACTCAAGTTCCTCTAAAACTCCTCAAAAGCATTCTAAGTGGTTCTGAGGAGCTGTTATATCCCCTTAAAGAGTGCTACGGTTCTCTAAACTGCAATAACATCCTTCTAAACCTCCTCTAAGCAGCTTTCAGATTAATCTGATCTTATCTAGAACTCCTCTGTATTGATCTGAAGACCTCTGACTTTCATTTGGGCCTCTACAGCTCCTCCTAGAACCTCTAAAACTGGAGATGCTTTGAGGTGCTCCAAATGCCTCTAAAATAGCACTAGACAGCTGTGAAACAGCTCTGATGGGCTCTTAAAGAGCTCTGTTAAACCCCTGAAATTGCTCCGGACAACCTTTTAAAATAATTTAGCTGGTTCTAAAATGCTCTAGAGTGCCTCTAAAGCAGTCTGGACTTCTTTAAACAGCTCCAGAATCAGCTATAAGCAAGGGTGAGCAGCTATAAACTACTCTAAAACCTCCAGTCCTCTGAAAACAGCACTAATCTCATCTAAGCTCCTTACACTGCTTCAAGCAATACTAAAGTGCCACAAAAGAAGTCTCAAAGCCCTCTCAATCTCTATGAAACTGCTCTAAAACTCTTCTGCAGTTCTGAAACTCCTTTTTAGAGAAACAACACTGAAACTTCAGTCCTTCAAAACTCAGTTGTGCTGATGAGCACTGAGCAGCTCCGTGCCTCTCTAAACTGATCTAACTCCTCTGAAGCTCCTATTAACAGTTCTAAGCCTCTCTAAGGTCCTGTAAATTGTGCAGAAACTCCTGTAAAGTACTCTAAACAACTGTAAACTCCTTTACCTCTTCTAAAAAGCTTAGAGCTCCTCTAAACTAAAGCTCCTGTGTCTTGCTATAAGCAGTGCTAATATGCCTCTAAATACTTCTAAAGTCTCTAAATCTGTACTATACAACTCTAAACTCCTCTATGCAGCTCTAAAATTCCTCGGAAGAACTTTAAGCAGTTCTAAAACCCCTCTAGACCAATCCGTAACTCCTACAAACTGTTCTAAGCAGGTCTAAACCACTTTAACCCACTGTAAAATGTCTTTCATGTGCTGTCAGTGTATTGGGCTTATGAGGCAAGGTTTTGCCAGCGGCAATAAGTAGCTCTAAAACTATTAAAATATTCAAAAAAAAGTCTATACTTCCTCTAAATGGCTCAATGCAGCATTGAGGTGCCTCTGAACCTCCCCAGAGATGCTGTTCTTCTGGGGCAAGTACAGCTTGAGCGGTAGTGACCCAAATGATGGGGCAGAGCGCACCCTCAGCAAGTTTGCAGATGACACAAGGCTGGGAGGAGTCGCTGACAGACCAGATGGGTGTGCGGTCATCCAGAGGGACCTGGACAGGCTGGAGAACTGGGCTGACAGGAACCTCATGAAGTTCAACAAAAGGAAGTGCAAAGTCCTGCACCTGCAGAGGAAGAACCCCATGTACCAGTGCTCACTGGGAGCTGACCAGGTGGAAAGCAGCTTGGCAGGAGAGGACATGGGTGTCCTGCTGGACAAGCTGAACATGAGCCAGCAGTGTCCCTGCTCTGCATTAGGCAGTGCTTTGCCAGCAGGTTGAGGGGGGCAAACCTTACCCTATGCTCGGCACTGGAGAGGCACAACTGGTGCTGGGCTTCCTGGTTGCAGGGAGGACATGGACTTACTAGAGCCAGTCCCTGAAGGGCCTTGAAAACGGTTATGGATTTGGAGAATCTATTACAAGGAGAGGCTGAGCGAGCTGAGACTGTTTAGCCTGGAGAAAGAGAAATTACCTGTATGGATGGAAGAGCATAGAGAGGAGGAATGTCTGCGAGAAGAAGAGCCTCAAAGAAATGAGAAATACTTGTGCTGTTTGAGAATCTGCTAATGAAGCCAAGCCCCAGGGAAAGGGATCACAGAGTGTGAATAGCCCACAGTGAGCATATTTTGGAGTGGAGGAGGAATACCAGGAACCCAACCTCTGAGATTACTATGTGACTGCTTGAAAAATGTGCTCCCGGAGCACACAACAACAGGGGATTGTTCTGTAGATACTGGATACTCTCGAAACGTGCTGTAATGGATGCGATGGGAGTGCGTGCTGAAGGCAGCATGTTTCCTGCACCTGCTTTAGGGATGGGAAACAGGTGTAGAAGACCCAGATGATTTTCCCCAGGAAGAATGGAGAGTGTTGTGCTGTGCAAGAGCTCCATTTCTCCATGGGGCCTGGACTCTGCACTGCATGTGCTATGCATCTGGTAAAGCCACATGTGTAGAAGAAAACAAAAGCCACATGGGCTGCATGTGGGCAGTGGTTTTAGCAACCCATTAGCTATTGCCTTCTGCTCGTTTGTTCAGTGCCATAACTTAGAATCAGAGAATTGGAGAATTATTTAGGTTGGAAAAGACCCATAAGATCATCGAGTCCAACCATCACCTAACTCTACCAAGGCCACCACTAAACCATGTCCCTAAGTGCTACATCCACA
>VXAL01012489.1:175196-227573 GCA_013399475.1 Chauna torquata
GAGGTGCCTCTGAACCTCCCCAGAGATGCTGTTCTTCTGGGGCAAGTACAGCTTGAGCGGTAGTGACCCAAATGATGGGGCAGAGCGCACCCTCAGCAAGTTTGCAGATGACACAAGGCTGGGAGGAGTCGCTGACAGACCAGATGGGTGTGCGGTCATCCAGAGGGACCTGGACAGGCTGGAGAACTGGGCTGACAGGAACCTCATGAAGTTCAACAAAAGGAAGTGCAAAGTCCTGCACCTGCAGAGGAAGAACCCCATGTACCAGTGCTCGCTGGGAGCTGACCAGGTGGAAAGCAGCTTGGCAGGAGAGGACATGGGTGTCCTGCTGG
The DNA here is from genome assembly GCA_013399475.1 of Chauna torquata. Taxonomy (NCBI): domain Eukaryota; kingdom Metazoa; phylum Chordata; class Aves; order Anseriformes; family Anhimidae; genus Chauna; species Chauna torquata. The sequence continues at coordinate 175,529 of VXAL01012489.1, forward strand.
ACAAGCTGAACATGAGCCAGCAGTGTTCCTGCTCTGCATTAGGCAGTGCTTTGCCAGCAGGTTGAGGGGGGCAAACCTTACCCTATGCTCGGTTGCAGGGAGGACATGGACTTATTAGAGCCAGTCCCCTGAAGGGCCTTGAAAACGGTTATGGATTTGGAGAATCTATTACAAGGAGAGGCTGAGCGAGCTGAGACTGTTTNTGCTCTGCATTAGGCAGTGCTTTGCCAGCAGGTTGAGGGGGGCAAACCTTACCCTATGCTCGGTTGCAGGGAGGACATGGACTTACTAGAGCCAGTCCCTGAAGGGCCTTGAAAACGGTTATGGATTTGGAGAATCTATTACAAGGAGAGGCTGAGCGAGCTGAGACTGTTTAGCCTGGAGAAAGAGAAATTACCCGTATGGATGGAAGAGCATAGAGAGGAGGAATGTCTGCGAGAAGAAGAGCCTCAAAGAAATGAGAAATACTTGTGCTGTTTGAGAATCTGCTAATGAAGCCAAGCCCCAGGGAAAGGGATCACAGAGTGTGAATAGCCCACAGTGAGCATATTTTGGAGTGGAGGAGGAATACCAGGAACCCAACCTCTGAGATTACTATGTGACTGCTTGAAAAATGTGCTCCCGGAGCACACAACAACAGGGGATTGTTCTGTAGATACTGGATACTCTCGAAACGTGCTGTAATGGATGCGATGGGAGTGCGTGCTGAAGGCAGCATGTTTCCTGCACCTGCTTTAGGGATGGGAAACAGGTGTAGAAGACCCAGATGATTTTCCCCAGGAAGAATGGAGAGTGTTGTGCTGTGCAAGAGCTCCATTTCTCCATGGGGCCTGGACTCTGCACTGCATGTGCTATGCATCTGGTAAAGCCACATGTGTAGAAGAAAACAAAAGCCACATGGGCTGCATGTGGGCAGTGGTTTTAGCAACCCATTAGCTATTGCCTTCTGCTCGTTTGTTCAGTGCCATAACTTAGAATCAGAGAATTGGAGAATTATTTAGGTTGGAAAAGACCCATAAGATCATCGAGTCCAACCATCACCTAACTCTACCAAGGCCACCACTAAACCATGTCCCTAAGTGCTACATCCACATGTCTCCTACGCACCTCCAGGGATGGCGGCTTCACTGCTGCCCTGGGCAGCCTGTTCCAATGCCTAACCATCCCTTCTGTGAAGAAATTCTTCCCAGCATCTAATCTAAACCTGCCCTGGCACAACTTGAGGCCGTTTCCTCGCGTCCTATCGCTTGTCACCCCAGAACAGAGACCGGCACCCTCCTGGCTGCACGCTGCTGTCAGGCAGTTGCAGAGAGCGATGGGGTCTCCCCTCAGCCTCTTCTGCTCCAGCACCTCGTTCAACGCCGTGCGATCGGACTTCAAAATTTGTCAAGAAACAAGAAAACCTCCCCGCATCTCCCCGCCGCGCCTCAGCCACCCCCAGCGGGGAGCNGTGGTGTGTGGGAGGCGGTGCCCGGGCCCATTCTCTGCGAAACTCTTTATTCTCTCTTTCAAGCTGCCGGGCGTGTGCCAGACCGTAACCTGTAGGTAGAAAAGGAAAGGTAAAATGGAATTGTAACAGCACTTGTTGCTCCCATTCCTCTCCTGGGATGGCGCTGCCTGCAGCAAGCCGTCAAAATTAAAAGTAATTGTCTCCAAGTGCTTTTCTCAGCTCAAAATAACACCCTCACAAAGTCCACTTTTTTTGAACTTTGCCTGTCCGGTTTTGTTGTTAACTGAAGTTAGTTGAAACAAGGCTTAAAGGAGGGAATCGCTTTTATCTCTTTCTTTTCCGAACAGCTCAATGACACCCAGAAGGAAGCTAGAGGGTCTTGTAGCAGCCACAGTCACTCCGATGACTCCTGATGGGTAAGCGTTACCTGGCATCACAGCGTGGTGTGTTGGCCAAGTTGCACTGTCAGCTGTTCCCTTAGAACATCATTCTCCTTTTTAATTGGGAACTGATCAATTCTGCTTGTTTGTTAAATCAGATCTCTGATGGGATGCGGAAACTACTAGGTGAGAAACTGCTATCCAGGTTCCCCTAGCCTCTGTGTCCTCCTGTTCCTCAGCAAGTGCTGTAGGTCAGGGTTTGGATAGTTTGCATCAGTCTTTCATGGTTTTCTGCTGGTTTTGTAGATGCAAATTAATTCACAGTAAGGTCATATGAATACAGTATTGCAGTATTTTTAAACTTGTTAAGGCAAATCACAGTCCCAATTAAAAAGAGCTCTTGAGAACTAGAAAATAAATGTCTAAATCTGATGTCCTTTTACGCTTTTCTTGCCTGTAGTTATCTCATGTATGCTTTTACATGTATACATGTGTGCAGGAAATTAGTTTAAGCCAGAAGAAAATATTGCAAGGACTGCACAGTTCCAAAAATAATGTCAAATCGAAAGTTAAAATTCCGCTTTCCTCAAAGAAATGATGATAAACAGATGTCCTCCTTACTGCATTTTGATGTTGCAAGACAGACTTGCTTGAAGTCAGGAAAGGACTCTGAGCTTCTCTGATGGGGGGTATGTCAAGATCTGTATGTGTTTTTGAGGGAGATGGTTGAGATTTGCTAATACAGTTCTCTGAAAGTGAGCCTTTACTTTTGAAAAATACTGTAAAGCCTGGCACTGTCTCAGTAAGGGAACTCATTTACATTGCAGTCACTGCTTAGTTTCTTATTTTAAAGGAAACTTATTTCTGATTTCATTTGTTATTACTACTTGGATTTATTGCAACTTGGTATTTGGAGAGTGGAAACGTATGGAAACAACAATGAAATATTACATACTGATAAAAAAAAGTAAATTTGTTCTGGAGAGAAAATAAACTTAGAATTAAGTTTCCGCTGTTTGTCAGGGAAGTCTGTTGTTTCCCTCATCCTTTAATGAGAGAGGTCAAAGTCACATGCAACAGGCACCATTTCACAGTCTGTGTCCTGCAGTTGCAAGTATAGTTTAACTATTTGCCAGCATGTGCACAAATATCTTTGTGCTCTTAAGAGCACTCTTGTTTCCCTTAGCAGTCCAAAAGGTTTGAGTGTGCTTCATTTCTTGTGGAATGTTAAACACATGCTGAAAGTATCATACGTGGGTGTAATTTGTGTGCGCGCAAATGCAGGGCTTCAGAAATACGTCTTAATTTTTGATTAGTGAATCTCTTAAGTTTATAATTTCTGTGGATAGAGACTTACAGTTGCTGAAGCTCCTCAGGTTGCTGCAGTTCCTTTCATTTCAGACAAATCAACCTTTCGGTGATTCGTCAGTATGTGGATTATCTGGTAAGCGAGCAGAACGTGAAGAACATCTTTGGTAAGTTTTTTTTTTCCACAGAAACTGTTAATGCCTCTTTTGCCTGGATAGCAATCCTAGGATATCTTGCCTTGTAAGAGCTGTAATGGGAGGAACTGTGGATGTGGGATCATCACTGATATTTATATTCATCAGTGGAGACAGTGTAAGCAATACTTAAGAGATCTGCTTTTACCTATGCCGTGTTTCCGTGTGGGGTAAGATAAGTATTGCCTTCATACCGTGACTTCCCAGCAATGAATGGATAATTCTGTGCTGGCAGAGAAGACTCAATTGAATGATTCTTCCCTTTGCCTGAGCAGGATATAATCATCTGACTTAAAAAACATCCGCTCAGCAGTCCAGAGAATCCGTAGTCTCGTCAAAGACAAGTGAGCTTCTCTGGGAGCCCTGTGATGCACTGGGTGGTACCGGAGTGGTCACTGCACTCATCTCTCTCTTCTGCCTCCATCTGAGGGGTTGCTGCCAGGGCAGCAGGGATGGTAGCTGGATAGATAATACAGCGTCTGCTGAGACTTCTGTTCAAAATTTCAGTTGAAAGAGTGGCAGAATGAAAAATGGAGCATGGCAGTGAGTTCAACTGTCGCAGTTTAATCTGTTCTTTGTGACTGAACGTACCGACATCTTGTTTTCCGGAGGTGCTTTAGCCTCAGATTCATGGTTCTATTCACGACAGACTCACCAAATTTCAGTTCAGATTTTTTCCTCGGAGCGGAGGAGTGACAGTCCCTCTGCTTGGCTAGCTGCGTATCCCTTCATGCACTTGTCTCATTGCTGGGGAGAGGAAGTAGCATCAGTTGGGGAGGAGGTGCAGAAGAAAATTTCGCAGTTTCAGCAGCTGATTCTGTCTCCTCCCTCCTACAGCTGCTGATGCTGAAACACGCAGGTTTTGGACACAAGCATTTAGCGATGATAACGCTGTAATCCCCTCGCAGATGCTGGTGCAGACCATTGTTATCTTAAAATTAATTGGGGGAAATATAATTCTGTTTAATATCATCAAAATTGTCAGTACTTGTCTTCAGTAGAACCATTGCCTGTGGCCAGACCTCAGCAACTGTGCTGTGTTGTGTTGTGTTGAAACAGTGAATGGCACCACAGGAGAAGGCCTGTCCCTTAGCATCCAGGAGAGGAAGCAGTTGGCAGAAGAATGGGTGAGCCAAGGAAAAGACAAGTGAGTAGCTGAGAGGGAACAGAGGATTCCAGATCTCATGTTATGGTATAGGCATGCTTGATTGCAAAGCCGCACTGGCTGATAGCTTTTCTTTTTTCCTTTTTTGAGTACTTTGTTCCCTAGTGCCTTTATCACAGAAGCCTGTTTTTTTTGTCACTGCCAGTTAGCTGGTATCCATTCCCGCTCCTTAGAGAGCTCGTAGGCATCCTTCTCTTTGGTACACTGAAGGGTGGAGGGACAAAAAGGGCTATTTAAAGCCCCGCGAGCATTTCTGAACCTATAAATATTCATTAAATGATCTGGTATGGGCGAAGCTGAAGTGTAAATTGTTTAAGTACTTCCCTAAAGGTGCAAAGTCAGTGGCAGAAGAAGGAATTCTACCTGTATTTTCATCCATGTCTCTAATTGCAAGTCTCTTCTCTGTCTCCTATACCTATCGTAGTCTTATATCACTCGCCTCTGCCTTCGCCTTAGTCAGTGTGTCAGAAGATGTGGAGAGAAGGAGGTGTTTTTGGGTAGGAGGAATAGTGAGTGGAAGTAAACTGGTATGAAGGCTTATGGTCTGTGTGGATTTAAAGGTGAAATTCAGAAACAGGACTGATGGACTGGAACCTGGGAAATCCCCTTGGCAGGAGCAGACAGCCAAAGGTGCTGCTGTCGTTTAATTTAACCCCGTGAAGTTCTTGTTCTTTGGCTTCCTGGTCTGAACTGATTCGTTTGGCAGACTGGTATTTTTCACCATCACTAAAACCTCCCCAAACCTTCTGAAATTGTTCTTGTGCAGACTAGATCACGTGATCATTCATGTGGGAGCACTGAGTCTACCGGAGTCCCAAGACCTGGTGTGTATATGATATGTTTCCTTTTCACTATGTGTGTAATAAATAAAAAAGCAGATGTGCCTTCAGGTATTTTCTGTTCTCTCTTTCGTAGGCAAGACACGCAGCAGCCGTAGGTGCTAGTGGTATTGCTGTAATAGCCCCCTTCTTCTTCAAACCCACAAACAAAGGTGAGTAGATGTGATCGCCAGACCTCCTGAGGCCCTTTTCTATTGCCCTCAAGCCACTAGCAGTATTTTCTGGCAGAGGAGAGCTCAAGAACTGTGAGGACCAGTGATGATAGTACTGCTCCTTGTGGAGCGCGTGTGGCTTTCCTCTCAGAAACAGAGATGTTTTCAGGTGTTTGCAAGATTTCTTTCCCAACTCCTACATCTTGAAGGATATTCTGAAAGGGTGGGCATTTCAGCTGTGCATTAATCCTTTATCATAGCTCTCTCGTGTGCCGTCTTCTTTCTTTGGAAATTATTGTGGTGATAATGTTTGCACACTGTGATGTGTCTGGTACCATGCAAAAGCAAAACCTAAAAGGAGAACTTTTTTTTTAAAGATGGTCTTTAAGAAGTCGCACAATAAAAAGTGGGAGGGGTATCTTTTGGGATATATTTTGTTATTGTTAAAAGAAGAGTTGCTCATTGAAAGAATAGTTAACTAGTCTGTCATCCGAATAGACAGTACTGAGTTCGTGCTTGATTCAGGCTACACTAGAAAGCAGTCAGTTCCATGCTGACCCTTGGTGGACACTGACCAACTCAATAAACTGTAGATACAGCTGTGCCCCTTGTTATTGGCACTTATATAGCACTTTGGCACCCATCTTGGAGTTTGCGTGCGTGAGAGCATGTATATCTGTAAGAGAATGAATGTGAGTTACTGAAATCAGTTTGGTTTGAAATAAATATCATCTTTGTCTTCCCTAAGGTCTTCTGCTTAGTTCTGTTACATTTGATTTTTGTGGTGTGTGCAGGATTTTGTGTTACTGGCTGTGTATGAAATGCAAGCTGTAGATGACCTCTCCACAGACCCTGGCTGCTGTGAATCTCAGCTGTCTTTGATAGTCTCTTTGTCTTATGGGGGTACTTTGTTGTTTTCTTCCAGATGAGCTGATTGCTTTCTTACAGAAAGTTGCATCTGAAGCCCCTGCGGTTCCATTTTATTACTATCATATTCCTCCTCTGACAGGTGTAAAGAGTAAGTACTGCTTAGTCAGTTCTTCCTGAGCCCCTAGGCGTGTAGCATCCTGAGTAATTCCAGTGGCTGGTGTGATTAGTGTACCAGTAGTGTGTGGCTTCTGCTCCCATCATACACAAGCTATAATGGAAGAGATCCTTCCCAAAAATGGGAGGTGAATCCAAAACTGGAAATTAAGTTAAATTCCCCTTCGCTGGAAACAGTCACTGCTTCTGATTTCACAACAACTGGGTTGGAGGAAGTGATGCTGACCATGGCTTTGCAATTGGTGTGGGCAAGGATAGACAATTGCCTTGAGTAACTGTAGTTGAATCCCAGTTTTTGCAAGATAGTGAACACCATCTCTCTTGGTATACACTGACTGCATCGTCATGTTCATTAGTAAATTACATGTGAAACCTGAATGATTTTCAAGTCTTAATATTTAGTGGAGGAGTAAGGAATAGAATACAGATCTTAAGTTATTTGCCCTTGACATCGGGTTATGTTGTGTTTCTGGGTGTATGAATTTATATTTTTTATAAATATTTTGTTGCCAGTTTGTTGCCAACTCTGGGAAATACTGACATTGAAGTTGTCTTACTGGTTGATTTAGAGCTATACCAGGCTTAGGCCGAAGTGTGTAACTTGTAATATATTAAGTCTACCACTTGGGGAGGAGACAGGGAAATCTCCCATAACAGGGGTGTGTTTCTTCATGTGAGTTGCTGTTATGCACAGTTCGTGTTGAAGAGTTGCTGGATGGAATAAGAGAGCAGATCCCCACCTTCCAGGGTGTGAAGTTTAGCGACACAGACCTCTTGGACCTTGCACAGTGTATAAACAAGAATGAGAGTGAACAGTTTGCATTTCTCTATGGGGTGGACGAGGTAAGAGGCTCCTCTTAAAAATGATTTCTTCTAAGGCATTCTCTTGCTTCAGCCTTGAGGAAAAAAATAACCCCGAACATTGAGAGCCAGGTGGTTTTGCTGCCACCACCCCTCTTTTTTTTTCCTCTTTCTTTTGTTAAGTGAACTAAAAATGTTCTCTTTCTCCCCCCCGCCGCCCCAAACTAGCAACTGTTGGGTGCACTGGCAGTAGGGGCAAATGGAGCAGTTGGAAGGTCAGTATGGCTTGGACTCCTTTCCCCCTCCCACACACACCTTACTGTTGTATCTTCCACTGTCTATGGGGTGTTTCTGTAACCGTCCTCTGTCCCAGTGATGGAGGATTCTGCAGGGTAAAGCTGCACAGTACAAAGCAGACAGACAAACTAGCTACAGTGCTAGCGATGGACAGTCGTATAATCTGGGACTTCAGAGTGTGTTAGTTTAGGTGATTATTGCTGCAGTCTGTAAGCTGACCCGGAGGTTTCAACATATTTCTTTATCCTCATGGCAACTTTTTGAAGTAGGAAATCACTTTTATCTTCATTATATGGGTAGGGAACCAAAACCCAGAAAGGTGAAAATCATTTACTTTAGTTCACATGAGAAGTCTGTGAGGAAACGGGCTCTGCAACAGTGTTTTCTGAGTTTAATTTCTGATTTGACTTCTGCCTCTCGTACTAGGCTACTGAGCTGCTTAGATGAATTCCTGAATGATATCTGTGGTTTTTAGTAGATGATCCATTAAATGAACAAATAACTAGAAAGTTAGTATTCTGAACTTAGTTTAGTTAGTTAGTATGCGAACTTCAGCATTACCTACTTATTTGTTTTTATTTATAATTTTGAAAAACAATTCCATTTGGAAAGAACTGAGGAGAGAAATCTGATCTCTCAAACTCTTCCATAGGGCTTGCTTACTTCTGCGTAGACTGCAGGAAGGTAACAATAGCATTCTGATAATGTCAACAGAGAATGGTTGTGGATACTTTGTTTCGGTGGTTCTGGGCTCCCCTTTTGCATTTACCAACTGTTTGTTTGTTTGTTTTTGGCAGTACGTACAACTATTTGGGTAGAAAAATCAATCTGATGTTGGAAGCTTTTGCAAAGCCAGACCTTGCATTAGCACAAAAGTATCAGGTACAGTATTTTCACTCTCCACACTAGGAGCAGCCTTCTTTCTCCTCTAACTGTGCTGGGAGTGTTTTCTGTGTGGTTTTGTCACCTATACCCTGAGATATCTTTATTAAAGCAAACTTCTTTCAGCTCCACCGTCCTTATTATTCATCTCTCCTCACATTTTGACCAGTCCTTACTAACTCACTTTTAACCAAGACTGCCTTTACTTATCCTTCAGCACTCTGATCTCATCTGTGCAGACTGAGCAATAGCCTGGCTTTTTTCCTTGAATGAGTGGCTAAGTTTCTCGGCTAGGAATATTCTGGTGATACCCTACATGATGTAATGCAGAAAACTGTCCCAAATCAGCTCTGCCCTGACCCCTCCTGGTTTTGGGCTGCTTGAAGGTTTTCATGGAGTTCTGAGCAACCAGTATACAAACTATATTCAACATTTTTATGTCCCATTGGGACATTCGATGCATCCTTCTTTTGCTGTAAAATAGAAGTGGCTGCAAGGTGAATGTCTAAAGGATATCTAAAGGATGATCTGCTCTGGGAAATCTCTTCTCTAGGCAATGGATATTCAGATGTGTAAACCTTTAGAGCATGGTATGAGACTTGCCAGCATTCTCAGACTGCTTGCAGCAAGGGACAGCCCGAGCATTAGTAATGAGACTTGAGACTGATGGTTTTCTAATTAATATCCGTCCCTCCCTCCCCTATTCCAGTGGAATAGAATTAATATTTCACATAGACTGGCTAGGTGGCCAAGGGATTTTTTCGAAGCTGTGCAACAATTGTATGTAATGTAAATATCCTAACAGCTCTAGATGCTTTTACGTCTTAAAATTTGAAGGAGTGAATAAGCTGCTCTTTGTCTATTCTAGTTTCTCACTGGGGAATTTCTCAACTTTGTCATCAAACTAGGTAAGTTGTATACTACCCTTGCCCCTTGTTATATCTTAAAATGCAGACTCTGCTCCAGAAACTCTCATGTTGCTGTACCCGCAGAATTTCCTTCCTGAAAGATTTCACAATGAGAAGCTATTGCTTATGCAGTTTCCTGAGTTGGTAGCAGCTGGGAGCTCAAATGGAGCTGACCAAGCATCCCTGACAGATCCCACTCTCACTTCCTTCCTTCTTCTGTGGAATTTCAGAGCTTCAAAGCTGTGACTCTCTGTGATTTACCTTTTTCTTATCCTAGTCCTGTGTTGTTTTGTTTTCTTTTCTGTCTCCAAAAGCCCATTTCTAACGTCATTTTCTTTTCCGAAATAGTGATGCCCAAGCAGAAGATCACAACTCTGATGCTTGTCTCTCCTGCTTTGCTATAATTTAAGATTAACTCTGTTCAAGGCTGTATGAGGCCAAAGTATTTTGAAATGGATTGATTTTTAGAAACAAAACCAAGTTTTAATATAAAAAGCAATTAAAAACAACCAAGCTAGAGTACTGTAGGGAGAATGGGATGTTTCGTGGTTTTAACATAATGTATAGAACTGTCCATTTTGCTTTTGCTGTACGTACTGCATATAAACCCTGATGAATCTGGCTGAGCTTTCAGGTTAGAAGTCAGAGGAAGTGCATCATTATTTAGTGTTACAGGTTAAGAGGCAAACACTGAATTCCCAGAGGTGCATAAGGAGACTTCAGATACGGACAGGTAGGTCTCCTGAAGTTTCCCATAGTGGTTTAAGCTGGTGCCTGGTGTCACTGTCACCTGCCAGCAGGATGTTACCACTGCGAAGGCTTTACTCTATGTGAATACTCCGTAGGTTGCATCAGGGATAGCTATGAGGCTGCAAATGTTGGGTTGCAAAAACGAAAGTGGATGTCTAAGAAAATACTTCGCCCCGGTATCTGTAGGAGGGATACAATAGTAGTAGAATACGTTAAATAAACAAGTGTAATAAGTGGGCATAATTTTTACTGTAATGTCTTTCCTGTCTGCAAGCACAATCATCTCTTCTTCATTACGCCGTTCTCACTTCTGAGAAGTGCTTAAAGCCTGGTTGATGCCAGATTACACAGGAACTGTGTGCTGCTGCTTTTTTGAGACCTGCACAGAGACTGGTTTGAGTGAAAGATCTGTAAGCGACCTGATTTTGCTCTTGTCTGCCCAGGTTTTGGTGTTGCACAGACGAAAGCTGTAATGACTTTTGTGTCTGGCATTCCCATGGGACCTCCACGGCTTCCGCTTGTTAATGCCTCTGAGGAGTTCATCGCCAAGGCCAAAGCCAAGCTGGATAGCATTGTGTGGCCTGATGGTGACTGACTTCACTCCCTTGTCGGTCTGGAAGTGGAGGCTCCTTTGCTGGGATTCACCGTCACTTGGCACGTTCCCCGTGCAATGGGCTAGTTTGGTTGCCGTTTCTTCCAGGGAGTTTTCAGCATACCTGAGGCACGTCCTGGCACGGCTGGCACACACGTAGCCACCTTCTTGTGTAACTTCAGTGCTGCCCTGGAGCTCTGCACTGCCCAGGATCGGCTGGTGTCTTCGGAAAAAAAAAAAGAAAAAAAAACCAGTTTACTCCTGTTGAGGGATCCTGACTCTGAATCCTTTTGTCTAGAAAGGAGAAAGGTCTGTCTGCACCTCTCTTCAGTTAGACCATATTTTGTCCTCTCCCTTCCTGAGCATGTCCAGCTCATGTGTGTTTTTAAACACTGCTGTGACATGTCTGCTTGCTCAGGCTGGTGTTTCACTGTTCGTCACGAAGTCATTGGGACACTGATCATGTAAAATCCTGTTCGCCCCCTCTCATTGCCTTTGCACTCCTTTACTTAATGCAAAATTAAAAAAAAAAACTTTTCTAACAGCCTTTGACTCTCTAATGAGTGGTTGTGGCTGCAGCCGTTTCCTTGCAGCACATCAGCAGCCCGTCGCGTCCCTTGGCCCCGTGCCGCCCCCGTGGCTCCCTCCCACCGCCCGATGCCGGCAGCTTGCAGCTGGTACTGAGTGGGATGTGTGGGAAGGCCCTGCTCCGACCTGCGATACCTCGGTGCGGGCAGGTGAGTGCTGAGGGCTCCTGGAGAGACCCGCAGTCTCTCAGAGCTGGCTGCAAGCTTGGCCGTGTCACAGCCCGAGCATCCCTGCTTCTCACCTGTGAGTGTGAGGTGCACTGAATCGCTTTGTCAGCGGAAAGTAGCCTTGTAAAAAGCTCTTGCTATAAAAAATGAGTTGTAGAGGACTGTGGTCATCTGCTGAACTTGCACTGAAATGCATTAAAAACTTTCTGTTGGATTGGCATCTGGTGTGTGTGTTCTTCCTGGCTCCAGGAGTGAATGTGCCAGCAGAGAGCTTGGAGTTCAGGTGGCTTTGAGAAGGAGCTAACGCCCAGCGCGAGGGCCCTCGTACAGCGGGTTAGGTGTAAGAAGTACCAGAGGTTTGCACTGAACTTCGAATTCTACCTTTCCTCCCGCTTCGTCTTGCCCACCAAAACCCAATAACAAACTGGGAAGCGCAGCGCTACTGAGCCAGATGTAAAGGCACCGTGACTGAGGTTGCGCGTTACTCAGGTGGGTTGGCTGTACGCACGGCTGCGCTGTTGGACCGTTCTGCATTTTGTATGTTGATGCCCAGTGACTATTCACAGACCCTAAACAGAATGAATGAATGGGGAGTGCGCTCAAAAACATTCCCTTTTACTAATTTTCATCATCTGGTACAGTGGTTGTAAATCCAGTACAGTTACTGTTTCATTGGTGTTACCGTTGTCGTGGCAAACCGATAGTCAGTGCTGAAGGCAGAAACTCATTATTTGGAACCTGCTAAGCAGAATACCAGAAAAGTGTGTTTGTTGGTGAGAAAATGAGAGTTAGCTACCCGTGTGACTCTGCACTGAAGGACAGATGCGATCTTGTACTACTGCTGTTGTACAAACTGTGGTTGAGGCTAGCTGGAGCGTTATATGCAAGTCTGCCTACGTTTTTTTAAGGAGAAGAAATTGTGTTTTAGTAAAAAGCTGTTCACATGGTCAGCAGAACAAAGAGTGGAAATGAGAAGTGCATAAGTGGTCTATCGATGTGAAGCTGAGATGAAATGGAGCTGCTGACTGTAAAGGGAAAGAAAATAAGATGAGGGGCAGTGGTTGCAGAAAAAACAGATGTAAGATGTCTGGTTGACCTGAATGTTGAATGAACTCCCTACGCTCAGGTTTTGCAGCAGCCTCTCAGGCAAGGTAGCAGGGTATAAAGCTGCTGCTCTAAAGCATGGCTCTAAATTTATGAAGAACTGCCTTGCCAGCTGTGATAAAGTGGAACAACAGCAGAGGACGCACAAGCTCGCTCCTGTCGTTTTTGTCTGAGGTTTGGGGATTAAGGTCGAGGAAAGTGGAGCTGTGCAGTTTGCTGCTGTGTTTTCACAGTATGCCTCCCTAAACTGATTCATTTTCTTCAACAAGGTTTTGGGAAACACTCATACTCTCGGAGAATGGACTGTGGGTGTTTTCTTTAACAGGTATAACATATTTTCTGGCCACAAGCTGTGCATTCAAAACCTGTGGGAATGTGTGTGTACATCTGTCTATGCAGGTAGCTATAGATATGTACAACGATATGTAATAATGCTTGGTAATACTTCTTCTGTAATTATTAGCAACTTAAGTTTAGTATTTCAATATCAATTATTGATTTTCAAGACACTTTAACTTGTACCTTCAACAGATCTGTACTTTTATTTGCAGGTTCGGGTGGAAGGCTTTAACTATGTAGTCGCGGGCAATTCCACGAACAAGAATGATGCACAGAGCAACGCTGCTCGAGACTTTGTCAATTCTTAGTTTGGGTGAATGAAATGAAGAGGGACGAAATTCCTGCCTTTGGTGTAAGCCTCTCTTTCTTCTTACCAAAGGCTAATCTTTAATTGCAGTGCTGTTCGTCCAGGTGCACTTCATTCCTGGAGTTCGGTTTGGCACCCGCGTGAAGTGCAGAAGACTGAATGTGCACAAGTTCTGCTTGTGGTGCTGGAAAACTGGAATATGTGCAGTGAGTGATGTAGGATGATCTGGTAAAAACAGCTGCGTGTTGGTCTGCCTAACTGATGAATCTGGGAGAGAATTCACAGTTCCTGTAAGGTGCAGCCTGACTTTGAAAGTGCTAAATACCCACACCTGACACTGAGAGTGGTTTTAAGTGCACATTATGATATATAATACTGTGTGCTTTAAAAACAAAAGCAAAACAAAAAAAAAAACAAACCACGCCATCACAGACATTTCAAACCAGACATTGAAAATTTGGTGTTTTTTTTTCTAACCATAAATGCTTTCTGCTGTAGCTTCTCATGTGTGTAGTAGGATCGCTGCTTTTTATGATGTTTTACATAAAAGCTGAGGAGGAAGGTAACTCTTATCTTTACAGCAATTTTACAGTACAGTAAATAAAGCATAAAGCTACATGTTAAATGTTGGGAGGAGGAGGAAGAGTCATTTTCCAGTGTCCTGGTAAAGATACATCTGTATAGATGACATAGTTTGATTAGTGGAAGCAGTGTCCTTGCCTAGGTGAAGCCCTGTGTTAGTAGGGCCTGTGTTGTTTCTGATGGACCAGTTAGTTTCATGGCAATGCAGTGGCTAGATCCTAAACAGTGATAGCATGTTCCATATCTTGAATAAAGCAGAGGCAGCGTGATCAGTTAGCTAAATGTACACGCTTCAAAATGGGAAGAATTCAAATTGTAATTATTAACCATAGCTTTGTTATTTCCTAAAGGTACTGATGTTTTCCTACAGTTGTGTGTGTGTGTGTGTGTGTGTGTGTGTGTGTGTGTGTGTGTTCATAAAGAATCTTTTGAGTTCTCTTGGATATAAGCTATGGACTGATATTTGTTAGTTTTCCCTGGGTGCTGAAACATTTGATTTTATAATTGCTGGACAGTAAGTCAGGGCTACTGGTTGGAAATGCCTTTACAGAACACTCACAAAAAGGCAAATGTTCAGCAATTCTTTTTCTTTCAGTTTTTAAAAGGGCTTTACTATTGGGGGTTATTACTAGGGGTTGCTATTCCAAAACGATGTATGATCTCTCTTACAGGCTGAACAGTTTGCTAGCTGAAAGGACTTGCTCTGTACAGGTGCGCTGGTGTTTCCCTTCGTTCACTTTCCTAGCCAGAGCTGGTTCAAGTTCTACTTTGCGTGTACCTCTTCCTCCACATTTGATTATTGAGGCTGAAATAGATAAGACTGTGAACACTGTAATTTACATGTATGTGGATGTAATATATGAATATAGATTTGGGTGGGCTTTTTTGTTGGGTTTGTTGTTGGTTTTTTTGCGCCCCGAGTAGCATAGTTCCGCACACAGAAGACAGTTAAAGTCATTGTGTTTTTGAGGCAGAGGTGTGAATGACCGTAAGAGATCTAAGGGACTGGTCTTGTCCTGTTGAGATTACCAGGCACCACCTCTCCATTACTAAGAACATGTTATTAGGGTGTTATTTTTATGTATTTGTTTATTTATTTATTTCCCCCTAGTGGGCCATGGCCTAGGTGCAGCACCTGGAGACTGTGGCAGTTGGGGAGCTCAGTGGGATCGAGGCACAAATTTGAAAGATTACTGTTCAAGGAGGGAGGAGCAAGAAGTGCAGGCAGTAAGTCATTCTGTGTAATCCTCCTTTACTTTAGTTCTTAAATGGGTGTCCTTCATTCTTTTTAATTTGTTTTTTAACATTTATAATCAAGCTTGCAGTTTTCATCTGATATTTTGCTACTGGTTTTAACTTAAGCTGCTGCACCTTCTGACTTTTAGCAAAGGTAACTTATTTAAGCTAAGAACAAAATAAGTTACCTGGATGCTGTGAATATCCAATTGTATAGACATTTTGTTGTGAGAACATGGAAATACTGAGGGCTTTTTAGCATTTTCTGTAAAGAAGTCTTAACTATTCTATAGCATCTAGGCAAGTTATTTCTAAGGCTTTCTAATAGCATGTTTAAAATTTATTAGAAGACACTAAATGAAACTTTTTTTTTTCAATATTAGACCTCAGAATCAGAAGTAGTGGACTTAAATGCTGAGCTTTGTGGGAGCTGGACCTTGGAAAATGCCAAAGCATGTCTAAACCATTTTTTTCCAAAAGGCAAAGACTCAGGGAGAATATAAATACACTCAACTTGGGCCTGATCACAACAGGTTTGGTACTTTTAGTCACCTTCTATGTATCAAGGGTTAGAAACAATTTTTCTAATAAGGCAGTGGCTAATCACACTTATTTGCAGTGCTCCACAGTGCCACTCGATAAAGCAGTGTTCTTTACCACAACCACCAATGTTTAAAATATAGTCATTAAAGTCCTTGAGAGAAGAAAGGTGTCGCCACATTTATTTCTGTAGTTTCTTCCTTCATTTTGCTGCCTTTGACTCCCTTCGTAGACCATTTTCTCCAGTTCCAGGAATGGTAACATCCCTAAATCTTGAAATGGGAGTGATGAGCCGTGGTGCTGAGATCTGAGTGACTCTGAAGAAATTTGTCTGACTTCTTCATGGATGTGCAGGCTTTACAGTGATTGCGGTGCTCTAGCTGACTGTTGATGTGTCGGTTTGAATGGGAAGAGTGCTGAATTGCTTGCAGTAATTGTATGACTGTAGTTGCCTGTGTGCATTTTAAATAAATCTTAAATGTACTTACATTTACTTATGCAGAAATGGGCTTCAAGGACATTTTATTTATCTTTTTATTACAACTAACTTTGTTTGCTGCAGAATCTCCTACTGGAAGAATTAGTTTGGCAGAATCTTCCTGAAGGAGTTTTGAGGGTGTTAAATTTCAGTTGGAACCAGGTGGGTGTTATTCTTTTTTGATTTTCTGCCTGTTCCATCAGACAACTCACATGTGCTCCTCCTCCTAAATGAAAATCACGCCTAATGGATTGTGCATAAAGAATTGATGTTTCTGAATTTTTACCCATTTGGAATAGTCTTTAAAAATCATCAGAGCTTACGTTGTTTCTGGTGGCATAATTATGTGTTGTGGTTAGAAATAATGGCATGCTGCTGCTGCTGGATTATTTTTGTGGTTTTCATTTTTTAAGTTTTTTTATTTTTATAAAAATTCATTTTCTATGGGAGGTGGTTGGGGTTTTTTTGGTTTTGTTTTTTTTTGTTTGTTTTGTTTTTGGTTTTGTTTTTTTTGGTTGGTTCTTTTTTTTTTTAGGAATACAAGTGAATTTCTGCAGTCTTCCATGAGAGTCTAACTTGCAGGACTTCTGGTATTCTCTTGTTGTTGAGTCTAAAATACCTAAAACACCTGAAATATGTGTCTTGGTGTCAAAAAGTTCTAAATTCTCATATAAAGTTGTATTTTAATTTGTAGGTCTGAAACTACTCCTTCGGTTAATTATTTCAAATTTTTAAAAATTACCATTTTTTCTTGAGAGAAGCATTTTCTTACTACATTATACTCATTCATCTGAATGGAAGTTAAATTAGTTTAGTAGCTTCCTGCTGCAATATTGTATCAAGTTATAACTTAATGCAATGGAATTATAATTCCATTCTTGTAACAGAAAGCCAGGGAGGCAGAATTTGAACTGCTTATTGTGAATCATTCTGTGAGCTGTGCCTGAGATCATCTTCCAATTTCCATTTTCCTATTTTTCTGGCCAGCCAGTCTCCACAGGCTGAGTAAATTCTTCTTTTTTTGTTTTTTTGGAGGGCAATTGCAGCCTTATTTGCAGTGATGAATGTGGCCCAGAAACACAACACTCCATGTCTCAGCTGAATGAGAAGGAAACTTCTTTCGAACTCATTGACGTTCTGCTAATGTACATCAGGACTCTGAATGTCCCAGGAGCTGTACTTGCTTTCTTGCCTGGCTGGAACTTGATATAAACAGTGCAGAAGCCTCTAGAAATGAATCCACACTTTGGTACAAGCAACTGTGTTTATTGTATTTCATCTCCTTTTCCAAAGGAAACTGCTGACTGTGTGTAAAGATGAGAGTTGCGTGAGTGCTTTAGAGAGCTGGATTGATTTGGCATGAGATTTAATGGGTAGAAATGATTATGTTGTGCAAAGAAGAAATGAGATTTGTGCTGTAATTGTTACTGATCTTCTTGTTTTCATGTTTCAGGAGGCTGCCAGCATAGAATTTTACCTCTTCATTCACAAATTCCTTTGGAGGAACAGTGGCGCATGTTTCATCCTGTGCCTCCTGGAATAACGAAAGTTTGAGAGCCTTTTCTGTGTGGACAATAACGTACTTTGTGCTGTTGTGCCTTTGTGGAATATATTGTTGATTTTTTTCATAGAGGTTATGTAGTTTATCTTGCAGTAGATAATGTAGTTTATCTTGCAGTCCATCCTTAACTTTTTCAGACCAACTATATTTCACTATGCGTCTCCTGTTTTTATAGCTTGTTTTATTTACCAGCATTGCTGAGACTGGCATTTACCATCAATGATGTGGTCTATGTTATAGACTCCTGCAAATGAAATAGCTTTTTGTTTTGTAAATCCTGTTCTTTGGAATGCAAAATAGGTTTTCTGAGCACACAGAACTGCCTTGTGTTCCCATAGTCACAGAGCTGAATTTAGGACTGTAGCTCACTCAAGACAAATTTGCATTGTCTTTGGCTGTTCAATACAGTTACAAACCGCACTGGCATCTCAGTAGGCTGGTTCTGGTCATCTGCATTCATGCTGGTACTATGTATGTGAGCTGTCACTGGGTCCCCATGCGTATTTGAAATATGTAATGTGCCAAATGAGTATTACAAACGCACAGCATATAGTCGATGGAAGATAGGAAGATTTTTGTAGTCTATTACAGATCCTGTCTTGCTATGCATGTTCTCCGATCAAATTACACATAGGGATCTCACTCATTGCATTAGAATTTTAAGCTTTTGAGACAGTTCTGAGCATTTCATTCTGTGTGTGGATTGGAGCCCTACTTTATAAATAACATGATGCTTTAATTTACAGACAGATGGCTAAGTAGCCGAAGCTTAGCTAGTCAAACAGGGGGTGGTTTGCTTCTTAAAAGCAGTGTGGCTGCAAGGAATAAAATAAGAGCTGATTTGGTGGGACTTAAGATAAAGAACATCTGATTTTCTGCTTTTTTTCTGTGACAGACAAAAAGTGAAGCTGTTCACTGCTCACAGTAGCATGACAAACTATGCCATGATCTGGGCATCAAAAACTATTTTGGAGCAGTGGAAAGGAAGAGCTGGACATGTGCGTGCTGGATTTTGTTTCCATTTGTGCAGTAGAGCTCACTTTGACAGGTGAGGCTGTGCCCTTCAGAAATAAAATAACCTTGGAGAGTTCTCCATGAACTGTTGTATGCTACTTCTGATCAAACTGGGGAAGTAAATTCAGGAAGCACAGAGAGGAAATGCGTGAATTCTTGGCTATCAGTTATTTTGCTTAAAAAAAAGTATACATGTTTATATGCTTTTACCCGTAGTAGGAGCTGGACAAATAGTTCATAATCCTTTCCGTGCAACCTACAGAACATCTCAGGAGAAAGAATAATACTTCTTGGAAACTGAGGTAGAGCAGAAGAGTGCTTTGGAATGAAAACATTTGGCTCTCAAACATTCCTTCAAACATTGCAGACAGCTGGCATCTTCACATACAGGCAGTTTTGTCATGAAGGTGGTAAAAACTAGGCAAGACAGATGTTACTTTTCCCTCCATCCCCATTCTGTGGCCAGGAAGCCCCTTTGTGCTGCTAAGCTGCTGCTCTAGCACCTTCCATGCTGCAGAAACTTTTGATTCTTCTATTGGCTAAACTGTTTCTCAGTTACTAGAACCATGGAAATCTTTTTGCCCGTTGCAGAAGTCTACGCAGCTGTTATACTCACTGGTCTCCCTCATGAAGTTTACAGTGCCTCTTTCTCGGATAGCAGATAGAGCATAGCTGTATTTTGATGTTCAACTTTTTGTAACCTCTAAAAGTATCAGTTTATCAAAAACTTGCCCTAAATTGACCCAATATTTTAGATCTAGTCTAGTAGATCTCATTCTAGTACAATGTAGTGATTTTAATAAAGAATATTTGACAGTCTAACTGATACTAGGCTACTGAAGTAATCGTGGAACTTAAAACTTGAAGGTTACCTTCCTGTAAAGAATGTAGAAACAAAATATGCTAGATCCATGGTGCCTAGGAAGGAAGGTGTGTGTGTTTTGTGGACTTGTGCAGAGAGAGGTACCAACTGAATCTGATGCTATCGGAATGCAAAATCTGTTTGAGGTGTTCTGAAACCTTTTCTAGCTGTCTGTTAACTCAGTGCAGTCATTCCTAGGAGTTCTTATTTCAACCAGCAAGCTAATTGATCACTAATGATGCTATGTCAGAGATAAAGACTTAAGAGCTGTCTCTCTTTCTACCACGTCTTTTTGCTACCAGAAAAACACTTTTGGAAGGCATCCAGCAAAAAGATACTCTTCTTAGTGATCAAAGCAGAAATGTGCTGGTGGAGTTGTTATGGAGTTGATAGAAGAACAAGTATGGAAGTGCTAATGTAAGGCAATCAGAAATCAGATCGTCTGTGTAAGGAATGGAAGGCATTCCTTAGCAATGTAGGAGATGACTAAAGGGCCACATGTTTGGGGCTGGACACAAACATGCTGCAAGGTGGGGGCTTCAACCATGCAGACTCTGCATGGTCAGCTCATGCTAGAAACCACACTGGGTACTGGTGATGTGAGGGCTGTACCCTCTCTGTGTTTTTTTTTGTAAATTTTCTCTGAGATGACAATTGAGAAGAATGGAAGATAAATACTCTTAGAAGAGTGCAGTGAGACTTGATGGATTGGCTAGGAAACAGTATTTGCTTTGCAGGAGTGATAGTTTAGGCTTATGGAATGACCCATAATGATGGTCAAAGTGCATGTTCAAAAAAATGTGGGCTTTTTTGTTCTCTTCTCATTCCAGACTTCAGACTCAGATGACACCTGAAAGGTTTTGAACACCATTTCATGAAATAGCCTTCAGCGTCAAATTGCTGCAGCTGGGAGGAACTGGCCAGTTTTTGGCCAAAGCAATAGAACCACCACCTTTGGGTGCAGTGATGGAAGCAGAACACGCAGAGCACTAAGAGGTACTATTGTTTGTCCACAAGTTTGTGTGTTAACGAAGGTGAGTCCAAGTGATTTCCCATGTATAGTGATCACTTACAAATGGCTTTAATATCTCTTGTTAGATTGTTTGTGTAGTAGCATGCTGTCCAAAACAGCAGGGTGTTTCTTGGATGCATTGTGTGGGTGGCAATGTCTTCTTGCAGCTGAAGAAATATTTGAATTCCCAAGTGGATTGTCTTTCCTTTAAGAAACTTGAGCCTTCAAACTTAAGGCTTGTTTTGTTATTTTACCAGTAACTTATGCTAGCTTCCAGCTTCCTGTTTTCCAGCTGTGGCACTGTTGTGTATGACGGACTCAGTCCAGTGCCTAAGGCATTTACAGAACTACTACAAAACTATAAAAAAAAAGAAAGAAAGAAGGGTTAGTAGTTTTTTGCATAATTACTTCTTTCCACAGTTTGCTAACCCAAGATTTCAGCATTTTGTCAAGTAATTAAATCTCCAGTTTCTGAATATGCAAGCATCAATCAGTATCCTCCTAAAACAGAAGAAACTGAGGTGAGGGGTAAGCAGTCTCCCCATGTTCTTCAAGGAACTAGCTAAAATACGAGTAAAATGAAGCAGGGAGGAACTCGAAGTTTATACTTTGGGTTTAAAGCAGTGATCTTAAACCTCAGCATGCTTTGCAAATGTCACTAAGTAAGCATTTCTCAATACTTCTAAGAACTGAAATATCTGTTTGAAGATTTTTATGGAAAAAAAGTGTAAAGAGACTACAATGCTTGTATATAGAGGGGAAACAAGAATTAAAAAAAAAAAGCTAGGGATATGTATTCAAGTTTAATGATCTAAAAATTGTTAGTGCTTTTTTACTTTGCTGATAAATGCATTTCTTGAGGATGTTGAGATCGGTAGATACTAAGAAATGGATTTGGTAGTGGCTAAGGAGTCCTTTATTTGTTTGCTTGCCCCTTTTATTGCTGAGGCAACAAATGTAGTACTCTAATTATGCTGAAGTTT
The DNA here is from genome assembly GCA_013399475.1 of Chauna torquata. Classification (NCBI taxonomy): domain Eukaryota; kingdom Metazoa; phylum Chordata; class Aves; order Anseriformes; family Anhimidae; genus Chauna; species Chauna torquata. The sequence goes on from VXAL01012489.1 coordinate 197,064, forward strand.
TCCAGAGTACATGATGTCTAAGTCTGTAGAGTATGCAAACAATAAGTTTGCATTTTTCATTCTTAAGAGTTTTTAAAGATCGCATTTGTATTGGTTTTCTTTGGCATGCAAACTTGAGAGAGAGGGAAAGAAGGCGCAAGAGAGCACGAAATTATGAAGCGGAATTTAGTGATTATGGCGAAATGGCTAGAAAGTTAAGGAGACCCCCGAGACCCTTCAATCTGTAAAGGAAACAGCCACAGACACGTGTTTGACTTTATTGTTGCCAGGGGTTTGATGGCTGAGAGGCTGAGCTCAGGTGAAAATTTTTAGGTAATTGTGGGAGAGAAAGGGAGACAAATCCTGTATATAGCAAAGCCTCGTGGAAGAGTTTGTGGTGTTCTCTTGATGATGAACAGAGGTTTCTGTGATTTGGCAGTTGCAGTAAGACTACAGTTGGCAGTGATATGGCTGCTTTGATTTTGTGAGGCAGAAATTAGGTTAGATTAGTTAGATCAATTTAGAGACTTAAAAAAAAATTAGTAGTGTAATAAGGGTTTGTACAGAAGCAAAATAAAAAGAAATGGAAAAAACAGGTATGCGGATTAAATAGTAACTATTTTAATTGTGGAAGAGGTGATAAATCATCCATAAGGATAAAATAAAATTTATTTGACCTCAGAACAGTTTTGAAAATCATATCGGCAATATTGTAAATAACACAACTTAAATATAGATGGGATTCTATAGAAACACAATTATTAAAATTCTGAATTTCTTATGTAAACATTGCTTGGATTGGATAACTGTCTTTGATAATAAGAGATCTTGTTGCAGAGCTTGATGCCCTGGATTCTAATGAAGAATTGACACCTCTTGGAAGAATCCGAGCCGAACTTCCCATTGGACCTCATCTTGGCAAGGTGACGAAAACAGAGTGTATTTTTTAATAAGTTTAGTAGCCTCAGTGGTCTCTTTCTTGTTTCTCTGAGTTCCAGAGCCTCTAGAAGTGCAGTCTACAAAAGAAAAAACAATGCATCCAGATAAGCAATAAATGCTACAATTGGGGGTAGGAAACTATATTCATGAGATCAGAGAATAAATAACTTTTTGTTTAGGGAATAAAATAGTCTTGAAATTCAGAGTGACTGAAAGGGACCAGTAGAGGCTGAATATTTGCAAAGCAAGAGTGGGACTGTAAATATTAAGTACAGCAGTAAGGTAGTGATGGGGAGATGGGAAATTTGAGACCTAGACAAGAAAAAAAATGAATCCACATATTTTATTTCAACAGAAGAGAAGAACTGTTGTTTGTAACTGTGATTGCTGTAGGGTTCTTTTATCCAGAAGAAGATGGTGAAAAGACCTATGGATGGATGGGGGGAAGGGGAGAGAAGATACACAAAGGGCTTGAGAACATCTGCTGTCATGAAAGGTTTGCTACTGGAATTGCAGCTACTTTAACATCCACATTCTGAAAAGTGTTTCTCTAAAGAAGTCTGGTAGACAAGGGCCAAATTACTAAGGTCTCTAACCTCGAGTGGGAAGTTTTAGCTCACACCAGTGGCCTGTAGCAGCTGCTGGCAGCAATACTGTGAATAAACTCCATTGTGATGCCTTTTGTGGTTTCCTTCAATGTGGGACATGCCATTTGTACTGACTCTGCAGCCACCTGCTCCCCAAACCTTTCATCAGTGAAGGCAAATGGCTGGGTTATGTCCACAGGAATTTTGCTGGAAACAGGTTTTCAGATTATGTGACTTTGCTCTCAGTCTTCCAAGCCTGGGATGATGAAAGGTACAAAATCTGTAGAGAAGTTATGGTGAGCAGTTGTGTGACCAGACTGGATATGTCATTGGCTGCTCTAAAAGCTAGATGGTTGCACTTTTTCTTGAACAGATTTCTAATTCAATCTATTTGTTTTAGAATGGGTAGTGAAGAAGCAGAACAAAGATTTCGTGAACACAAAAGACTCAGCATGGCTACACTTAAGAATGACTTGGGAAACAAAAGTCCAGCTGTTAGATGCTTATTAATTCTGCTTCCCAGAAGGTGAGATTCTACTTGGACATAGTAATTCAATGATTGTGTTTTTCATTCTGAGATGAGAAATAAATAAACAAGATAAACTATGATGAACACACAAGCACAGACGCTCGCCCTAAAGCTGTTCTGCTTTTACTGCTGTGTTCAGATGAAATTTTAGTGCTGTCTCATTCTCTCTTAGCTGTCTACCAGACAGAAAACCAGAGAAGATGTGATAGCTGAGATGCAATATAGGGAGGATTTGGAGGCTGGCGTTAGGGCTGCAGGATTAAAAATATGTTGATTAATTGTCCTTAGAAGAGAGTTACCTCCCTGATTTTCTTTGTTCTTCACTTGTTGCATTCCCAAAATGTGCTCTGTAAGTGCTGTGCTTCCCCGTTCCTTTTTATTAGCCTTAGGGAGTCTGTGTGATCTAAACATTGCACTATGTGTCCTATGGTTTTCTGGGTTTGTGCCACAGGAGGGATGTGCAGTAGTGTGGCATATTGTTCAATTTTCTAAAATTGCCGATTTAAAACTATTTCTTAAAGATGACCAGGTTCTGAATTTGGTACATGTCCCTGAGGAGCTTTTTTAGTTAAATATGGCATGGCTAGGTTCTGCAGACGCTCGTCTCCTTTTTTTTTTCTTTTTTTTTTTTAAATTCTTTTAATTTTTTTCTCCTTGTTCTGTTAGAATCATTGCTGCATTTATCCCTAACTTTATTTCTGGGCAAGATGACCTGAAAACAAGCTCCAGAGATTCTGGGGAAGTTTGTAACAAATAAACTAATGAAAACATCCATTCTGACCTCCCCCAAAAGATCTGTCTCCAAAACAAATGACGGGAAACACACGGCGGTACAGCACATTCTGGGCAAACCTCTCGCTCCTTGTTTTTGAAGAGCTTGGGAGAGGAAAATACCTCTTTGTAGTAGTATTTTTCAGCTTTTTGCTCTTCATGAATTAATTGGAAACTAAATATAGAACTGAAATGCTTTGAGTGCAGAGGTCATTTGAGAGCAGATGCCGATTTGCTAGTTGATTGAATCAGAAAATGCATTGATCCTAAACAACTGCTGTGCTGTCCTGCATGACCCACAGACGCTAGCCAGTCTTCTGTTCTCTGTCAACAGAATGTTTGATGACTCAACCGTTTAACAACACTGGACCAGATAATAATCTGGATGTTGTAATCTCCTTGCTTGCTTTTGGGTTCTACCCCAATGTCTGCTACCACAAGGAGAAGGAAAATTCTTACCACTGAGGGGCACGATGTGCTCATCCACAAGTCATCTGTCAGCTGCCCTTTCAGCAGTCAGGATATCAACCATCTATCAACTTTTTTCTTGTTTGGAGAAAAAGTAAAGACTGTCAGTCAACCTTTACAGTAACTTTCAATCAACAGAACTCAACAGAAGTAGGAGTAGAGGTCTTCGCTGTAGAAAGTTACTGAGTTTTGTGAAAACAGCCAGGTTGCAGAGAAAGATCTAAATTAGTATCTTCCTTAAGACACTGCATTAGGAGCTCTACCATACTAATTAAGCACTAGAGAGTTTCTGCTCTTATCACTTTTGCTACTTGCAAATCTAGAGAGAAAACAGGAAAATGTAGCGTGGCAGTAGGGCGTTCCCTTTCCGTTTGCTCTCGTGGTTGCTGTCATTGGAGCACATGAATGCAGCTGCTCCTGCTCACCCTTCTCTGAAAGAGTAAATGAAGGCAATGCCTTTGTACAGGACGTGGGCAGGAGACAGGCTGGGGGCTGCAAGCCTGGTTGTGCTTGTGAGGTTGTGACCTGGTTGTGAGGCCCTGATGCACTCTGTCTTGTGTTGAAACCAGCTGTGCACGGCACTGGAGTTCACTCTGCCTGGGAATTGCTGTAAAGACTTTTTTTGAGAATAAGCATTGTATCAGTGAGGTTCCTTGTTGTAAGGAGAGCCTCTTTAGATCTTGTAGCAAGGGTGATATTGTAGGGTTTTCTTTCTCGTCACCTTGTCTGCACTGGGTACTTGGCTTGATACTTGGGATTTCCACAGACATAGTTCAGAGCTGTGGTGAGGCTTCACCTCATCTTCACCCAAGTTAGCCAGAGCTTCGATTTGCCTAGACCATCTCTGTAAAGTGAGCTCCCCTAAAAAGACCACAGGACTTTTGAACTCAAAATACTATGCTTTAATAAATCAAAATACATGTGGGAATCTAAGAGTGATTAAGACAGTGGCTTAAGAGTGGCCAAGAGTGACTGGGTAAGACTGGGGTGAAGGAAGGATTTATATGCAGCTCTCTTCCTACCTGTTACATACCTGCTAAAAGAGTTTCTCTTTGAGGTTTGGTTATCTTATTTCCTGTTGTATTTGGCAGTCTCTCTCTGACCTGCAAGTTCACTGTTCCTTGTTGTGGCCATTTTTCCGCCACGGTTTCCATTCTGGAAGCTTCTCTGTTTTGAGCAAATGTAGTGGCTTCCAGCGTAGGAGCAAATCTTCTCCCTGAAGACAAAAAAGTAAAACAGTTTCTGCCCACCAGGCTCCTGTGTGAAAAGAGGAGAAAGGCAGCTTTCAGGGCGGGAGGCTGCAATCCTAAGTACTGTTCTTCAGTTCCTCTTTAAAATGAATGGCAGTAGCCTGTGTGGTCAGTGCTGTTATCTCTGGCTCACGTCAGATAGCTTGTTATTGTCAGAGTGCTCACTTCAGCTACAAGCTTAAGGTCTTATTTCTATAAAATGACAAAGTGGGCACGTTTGCATGGACATGTAGCAACTTCCAAATGTTGCATGTGTGGGACCCTAGAAAAGAAGCAACATGAGCTTTTCATCACAGCCCCAGTAATGCAAAAGGTGGGAAGATAATTCAGCTATACCGTCGTCATTTTCAGACTGACAAAACGTGAGATTGCTCTTGCAGAATGTCGGCTGCATAATTGCAGACATGGAAAAATGAATACTTCTAAATGGCAGGTAGTTTTTGGTGGCTCTTTTTCTTTATACCAGCCACTGCTGAATCCCTGTAAACATCTGGCCAGCATTCCGTTTTGTATGCATGCGCTCTTGTAATTTCATAACATTATACCTAGATTTTGGTATGTGGTTTTTGTTTTGTTTTCTTCCCTCTGGTGGCCAGAGGAAGGTGTAGGACTCTGTTTTCCATTCCAAGAGTCATATTCCTCTTCTACCTGCAGATTTGAACATGAGCCGTCTCTGCTAAAGCAACGACCTTGGAGCCCGTTGAACTGCTTCAGTTTGCCTCCAAGAAAGTTCTGTTGGATGGGGAGCTCATTCGGTAGACGGCAAGTACAGACCTCCGTGATGCTAATAATGTTTATGTCTGTGAAAGACCACAGACTGAGGGGAAGCAGCTGCTAACACAGAAGTCTCTTTAGAACAGGAACCCTACAGCAAGCCATGCACTACAGGTTTACTGTGAGGGCCTCACCTTTGTTTCATATGAGGAAAGGAGGGGTTTATATTGGCAGCACTGTTTCGTGCAGATTATCTGCTTAAATTGAAGATGTGACACCGGGCAGTTTCCATGAAGAACTGCTTTAACTGGAACATCAGTAAGAGGTACTGTGTATTTTGGACCTTGCCTTCAGAGAGAGGCTGAGGGAATCTTGTTTTTAAGTCTCAGAAACATGGCTGCAGGAGAGAAATGCTAAGGATTTGTCACTTGCCTCTGGCCATGGCTAAATACCATCTGGATGTCTTTTTTATTTCCCTGACTGTAAAATGAAGGTGAAGAATTGCTTAAGTTTAGTTCACTGGTATGTTTGAGGGTGGCCTGTAGCTTTCAAGATCTTGAGGAGCCACATGGTTTTAGTTTACTTTGTTTCTGTATCTTTCTGTTTTGACAATAAGGATTATGTGTTAGTGTTACCTAAGAATGTTAAATAGGAAGAGCAAATTTAAACAGAAGGATAGTTGATGCTTTAACAATATCAAATCGTAGGGAGCTGGCAAATTTGCCTCCTGAATTTCATGTCCCTTCATTAACAAACTAGAATCTCAAAGATGAGAATATGGATTACTGGGTCAGTATGTACAGCACACAATGGAAAACCACTCCACAGAACATCTTACACAACAGGTTCTCTCCTAGAAGTTGTGATATATCTAATGTAATTCTTTCTGCTCTAGGATCAAGCTGAAAATGCCCCACAGCATGGGTGCCTGCGTCACTGCTGCGTGTGCTGCAATGGAGGCTCTCATTGTGGAAGTGACTAAAGATCCAGGGATCGTTTGGCAGCTGGGCCCAGCAAATGAGCAAATGCTGAATGTGATCCATCAGATCTCCAGACCGTCAGACACAGGCATCAACCTCATGGCTGCCAGCACAACGTTAGCTTCGTTCCGTTGGCTTATGCATTGGAGCTCCAGGGCAGGGAGCGCTCACCACTTCTGCCTCCAGGGACACTGAGTGCCCAGACTGCGGCTTCGAGCTGTCAGCTCACTGGTCATGGAGGCCGCAGAAGCTCGGAGGTGAAATCACCAGGAGGGTTTTGTCTGGTGTGGGAAGGAGCTTCAGGCTTTTTCTGCAAAGTCAATAGTCTGAGCATATGTAAAATTGTCATGTTTAGAGTCTGATGTAGACAAATCACTGCCTGTTTCCACAGGAAGGACAAACAGCTCAGTAATAAAAGCTGTCATCGCCTGTTCCAAAACACAATGACTTCCAAAGAAAAGATAATCCATATTTATTTTGGGCAAACCTCTTCATCACTGTTCATCACGTTTGGCTGTGCTTGCACCCCTCTATTGCCCTTTGTTTACATGTCTTTTGAGGCAAAGGAAAATGAACACACCTGTGAGCTGTTACTAGTTTAGAATCAGAACAAAGGACAGCTTAGACATTCATTTCACTGTGTTTTGTGAGGAGCCAAATAAATATCCCTGTGATCATATAAGCAGGAATGGGGCTCCCTAGTCATTTATGTGTGCTCCCTACTCATTTGGGACTGAGGGGAAATTTTTTTGTCCCAAGTGTAGACCTGTCTGAGATTCAGACGGGGGTCTGCTTATATGGCACTTCAGGCTTTTCTTTACTGAAGTGGAATAGATACAAAAAGTGCAACTGTAATTCAAACATCTTGTTCTGTTAACACAAAACAAAGGTGCCTTAACTGAATATCATGCCAATAGATTATTCCTGTAATACTGGGGGGGGAAGGAATCCATAAGATTGCATCAAATATATAATGTTTCCTCTTGCCAGATTCAGAGATGGTCCTCACCTTCCAACGATGGCTCGCTATGACAGTGGAGGTGGCTTCAGAGGCTGGGAAGGTTACACACGTGGCTCTGGCTACAGAGGTTCGGTGGCTGCTCTGGCAGGGGCTCAGGAGGAAGAGGATACCAAGGTAGCCCCGGGGGAGGCTACAGAGGTGGGGAAGGGTATTGAGGAGCAGGTGGTGGCTGCAGAGGCTGTGGGGATCCGGGGAGGGGCAGGCAGTAGTTACAGAAGTTTGGTGAAGCTTTTCCATTTTGACAAAAGGGCTTGTTTCTTTCCTGAATTCCTTTCTTGCTGTTACCAGTCTGTTTGCCATTTTAGTTCCTTAGTACAAGTACAGCTCTGTAAAATATCATGCCCTTAGGGAATTTACTGCAAGTTGCATGATTTTGTTCTTAGTAAAGAGTTTGGTTTTCAAGTTTTATATGCTATATGTTTAAACTGTATTTAGATTTGGATTTTGAAGCCATGTGTTGTTTGTTTTGGTTGTGGGAGGTATAAGGCATTTTGAAGAAATCTCAGCATTGTCTAAAACAATTCTCTGCCAAACAAACTTCAAATTACAGAACTTGGATTCAGTGGAGATTTTTCTTTGTTGTCTAATAAACTGTGCAAATAGGCCTTGCTGCAGTGGTTTTCTGTCTATGCTAGGCAGCACTTCGTTCCTTTGCAGCCAGCCACTGTCCTAGTGCATGCTGTGTTGCACTTCACAGCACGGCAGCTGATGAGCTCGTTTGCTGATTCAGATCATGCAGGAACATGGAATACCTTTTTGAAGACTGATGTGATGCTGCTCGTGTCTGCAGAACCTGAAGTGAAGTCAGAATTGTGAACTGTGCCCTTAATCTGAGGCAGTGTTCGTTTACATTCCTATTCCAAAGTAGTCACGCTTCATTATTCCAAAAACATATGAGAGTGATTCTTTAGTTAGAATTCATTGTAATTGTGGCTTGTGGATTCCAGACATTCAGAGCTCTGTTAACTGACTTGTGCTTGCAGAAGTATATCGACACAGAGGCAGTAAAAAAAACCTCCAGCGAGGTGTGGTTTCCTCCTTATGTCTCAGACTAGCACCTGAGAAGGGACCTGGAACAGGAGTGGTTGACACTGGGTGGCAGCAGGTGCAGATTATTCTCAAGGGTTTCCTACAGTCAGGCTGTTTTTACTGTTGTGCAGGAACACTTGTGTGAACAAGATGAGCAAAGAGCTCCAGCTTACGCTATGTACATGAATGTTTTGTTTTGGCCAAAAGTGGATTGCCTCCCTTACCTCTTTTTATAGCATGACCACAGGAAGAGCTGTGCTGGCCGGGTGCAGCAGCAGGAAGGCCCTGCTTCTGCGTGCACGCTTCGTACTGCAGGGCCTCAGCAGCACAGGAGACCACAAGACGCCTATGGGAACAGCTCTGTACGAAACTTGTTACGTTACCAAGCCCAATGAGATTAACCCCCCCGCACTAATTCAGCTGGAGTGCTTATTCGGAACCAGTAATTCATTGTATTTACAGTGATGCGGGGGGTACTGGTGTATGAGTAAAGTTTAAAGGAAGTCCAACACTTTTGTATTTCTAATGATGAGTTCTTAAAAACTATATACAGTTGAAGCAGTTTTTTTTTTTAATCAAAACTGTTAAAAGCCAGATGTCACATGAAGCTTTGATGCCTTGCTATGAATTGTAGAGAGACCTCTGATGTCATCAAACATTTTAGCATTCGTCTCCAAACATAAGTCTTGGATTAACTTGGAATGTGTATATCTGCATTGTCTAATGTGGTAAACTCCCCAGTCCCATCTGCTGATGTAGGTGTTTGTGTAGGTTGAAGAATGGTTGCTCCATGGCTATCGTTACTGAAAATCTCCACTTGGGGTCTGGAACAACCTATTAGGGAATCAGAAGGAATGGACATTGAAAGATGTGCTGTAACATTAGCCACCTTCCCTTTTCACATCTGTATTTATTGCACCCAGACAAAACTTGTTTTCGTTGGTTTGTCCCTCAACCTTTGTCCTATTCCAGTTGCGTCACTAACACAAGACTGGAAACCTGAAGCAGATGTCCAATGGTTTTAAAGAGAATTATACTTACTAATGTCAGTATTGAGCCTACACGTCTTAAATATGATCTAGTATCTATTGAAGATTTCTGATTTTCTCTCTAGCTGTTACTGGTCTTCAGACGAAGTCAGCATTGAAACAGGAGGCAAGAGAGATGAATGCAAGGTGAGCACAGAACAGAGCTCAAGGGGAGGGCCTTGTGGCAAAAGGCTGTTCAGCTCCTCAACACTCCTGTTCTTCTAGTTAAGATTTTGTTGGTCTAATCAGGTCTTCATTTGTAGGGGGCCCTTTGCCACATACTTGCCATTAGCTTTTCCCTGCTTCTTATTTATTAAGTTTTAGGCAATGGAATAGGACACCAGGGATTATGAAGTATGTGCACAATATTTTGTGATGCTAGATGAAAACAGTTTTACTGGGGGTAATGATGTTAAGTCTTAGCTAAAGAAATTCCCTTTTTGGAGTAAAGTTGATATTTCTCAAGTCTATTTAAAAAAAATGGTTCTAATTTGCAACCGTAAAGTTATTAGCTACTATTGCTGGAAAAAAGACTGTAAAATGCTACCTTAATATTAATGCCATCCAGGTTATGATGCGAGGTCTCACTGGTTCTGATGCTTTTGCAGTGCTGAAAGTATCATCTTACTCCCTAAGGTGGCTGTGCTTCTTGAGTACAGCTCGACACCAATCATGGACAAAAAGATTAAATCTAGCTTCATGTTGCTTGTAAGAATTGTTTAAAAAACTAATTGACGTTTAAGAGTATAGTCAAGTGACAATAATGTATGGAATTCTGTAGGTCACGTTCCTATGTTGCAAGTTTTTTCTGAGACGGAGCTTCCAAGGATACCCAGACCAGAGAACTGCTCAGATTGCAGGTTGTGGAGGGAGGAGGTGACATTGACTATTTAGCATCTAGAAATTACCGTTTAGTTGATTTCTTTTCTGTGCTAGTGTTTTACATATTAAGGAGTGCCAAGCATGAAAATAGTATAACAATATTCAGTCTGTTTTTTAATATGTAATCTATCAGTGCAAGTTAAGTGGGAAAGCAATAATCCATGCCAACACTTCCTGTGCCAGAAATGAATAGAGCAGTCTAGCAGTCTAAACAAGGATCGACATGCTAATGATGAGCTTAAACAACCTGGATGCAGAAAATTGAAAATTAACCTGAAATGACATGTATGTTTCCACAGTAAAAACTGAGCTTGAGATGAGTTTACTGTGTCAGCAAATTGCGCTGTGCTTTGTTTCAAAAAGCTAGCTTGTCAGAGCGCTCACATTTTTTATACAACAAATTCAATCATTTGAAATTCAAGACAAAAGAAGTACCTGAGCTCCAGCGATTGAACTGTCTGTGATGGTCAGAGAAGCCCCTGTGAGCACAGACTCCAGTTCCCTCAAACCTTAATTCACAATTTACTTTTAGTCAACTAGCCAGATTCAGCAAGCACAGCACCTCTGACTGTTCCCAGCTGCACTAGCATAAGGTGCGTTAGTTTTGTACCTTGGTCTTTTGATACCACAAAACTCTCCCAAGTGGCTTCTGAAAAAATTGCAGCTTCTTCTTTTTTTCCAGTTCCAAATGGAAAAGGAGAAGAGTAAGAGTAATATTGTCAATAGTGTCAAAATAATAATCTGAAGGATAATACTTGTCAGTTGGTTACTTTAATTTTTATCTTGCTAGTTTTAAAACTTCACATATGTGTTAAAAATGCTACCAGCAAATTACAAAGTTGCCATTAAACTAACTTTTATCTTCATTTCTTCAAACTGGACCTAGTGCTTGCCTTCCTGATTGTATGCACCATGCTGCATTAAACAGAAAACACAAACATTGGTCACACAAAACAGACTGCTGAATTTCAAAAGCCTGGTAATCAGAACATAAAGCCATAGATACGTGTATCTCTGCACAAGAGAGATGAGAAATACAGCGTGTTAACTTTTATCTTTGAGGTAATGTTCAGTGTCCTGTAGCTTGGGAACAGCCTGTCAGAGTCAATCACAGAGGAAACCTGAGAATCTGTCTTTTATTGCGCTGTTAGAGTAAATATGCAAAAGATTTGTTTCCTCTACATGGTAGTACTCAGGCAGCACTTCACATAATGTATTCCAGGGTAAGAACGGAAAATCTTCTCTGCACATAGGCAGATTTCCACCAATGGAGAGAAATTCAGCAGAACTACTATGTGATCTTTACTTGGAGAAAGCTTAAAGGAAAACTAGGAGGAGGATAAGGTCTTCTCTTGAAATCTTTTCCGTAAGCAGTATCTTTGTAGTAAGATTGTTTCCATAAGCAGTTATCTTTGTAGTAAGATTGTTTCTGTGGAGTTATTTAGAAACATTTGTACTTGATCTGTATAGCAAGTGTTAAAAGTGTCCAGATAATTGTTCTTGAGAAAACTGACCAAATTAGCATTACAGTTAGTTAAATGATCTCTTTTCCTGCCTCCAAATCAAAAATGCTGTGAGGCATACCAGCCAGAGGAAAGCTGATATCACAGATACAATTTTATAAAAGCTCAGCGTGCAAGACAGTGATGCCTTAGCTGTCTCTGAAAAAGATGCAGTAAGAGTTTAAAAACAGGAAGGAAAGATGAAGAGCTGAGCACTTCTAATCTGGAACATGTCTGTTCATCCCGAGCTTTGACAAGAAAATGATCTGAAAATGGCTGCCTGAAAGCACTTTCTCAGTTCGAACATCATCAACTCAACAGTGTTTGTTGTATGCAACAAAGAGGCACGCACAAGCTCTGACATTTTCTATTGCCTTGTTCAAAATATACCTTAAAAAAGAAAAAAAAAGAGGTGTGCATTTATGTACGTGAGCAGTTTACATACAGGTAAGTGCAACAAAACAGAGTTGGAGAACTGATAGGAAAAAAAAAACACGCTGGGAGTTCCAGGGATGGGAAGAGAAACGAAGCAAAAGAAGCTCTAAGCAATTAATGTCAGAATGGCGCTTCATTGCCTATGCCCCAGCCTCCTGGTGATTTTCTCCTGACACTGTCAAGAGCTCTGAAAACTGATACTTCTTTGTTCTCATCAGTAACAGAAAGCTGCATTAAGGCATCCTTAAAATAAGCAAGCACTGAACAAACAATCCACACCAGCAGCTTTGCGTGAGGCACTGGTTTTTCAAAGCCATACCCATGGACATTGGTTCCAGAAGGATGAGAATGTCTTTTAAAGAAGGCACAGATGCTGCCTTAGTGTTTGCTATCGCTGGCGGTTACAGGCCTTGGTGAAGCACATGCACTGTGTGTCTGGGCAGAAAAGTGGGGGATAAAAGACTGAGGTGCAAGAAATGGCTTCAGATTATCTGTACTGCTCCTGGGAGTTTTGCTTTACCGGTTAGCACAAGCCTTCATGTCACGGAAGGGCCAGCTTTAACAGGATGCATTTCAGTAAACTTTCTCACCTGGAGATAAGACAGCACACCGAACTGAAGGAGCATTTTTGCAATGTTTTCAGGATAAAGAATAAAAAATTGATGAAGTAAAAGGTAAACTCAGAGCCTGATGCTGTATTTTACAAGATGTGAGACCGTATGACAGCTTAGGCATCAACCCGAACAAGGAAATGTATGCAAGTGAATGCATGCGGTTAGATAATCAGTGCTTGCAGGCTTCAGATCTGCAAGGTATGGTTTACTGAAGCATGACTGGAAAGTTTGTTGGTGCTAATTTCTAATTAAACTTGTCACCATATGACGGCGTTAAATACGGTGCTGATGTTGACATTCTTTAGAAAAATAAACACAAAAATCACACCTTTTAAGAGACACTAGGAAAGAGGGCCTGCCTGCTTTAGAGGTGCCATTATTGATTAATTCTATGCCGATTTGAGATATGTTTTGTTAAACTGATAATTTAAATGCAATTTAAAAATTGACTGCACCATTCCTAGCTCTTTGCAAAAGCAACTGACTCCTTTTGGATACGAGGGCTGTATTTTGGAAGTGGAATTCCAAGTTTTCCTCCCACGCTTTGGTCTGCAAAGAAACATTCAGAAAGACTGTACTGGAAAATACATAAGAATTGCTTTTTTTCCTAGCTACTGGTTTTGTGCACAACTAAGCTCCTGACCTATAGTCAGTGTCTGCTGTGTAATTACCCACTGTTCCTCTTACCTTCTCCTGAAGGAATTAGGTGCTCAGTGTAGCCAACTTTGTCCCAACTGCATCAGCGCTCTGTCCAAGGAAAGACATTGAAGGAAACACATTGCAAGAAAAAGAAAGTTCTCAACTGTGGCGAACACAAAGAATAATGATACATTTGGTCATGTAGCTCTGTGCCAACTGCCACTACTACTGTAATCAATGGCCCCAAATACTCACCTAAGGATAGAGAACAAAAAGTTGAAAGTCCAGTCCTGCCTATGTAAAAAGATATGTAGTAGGTGGTACCTAGGTGTCTAAGACAGATGTGCAGTTCATCTACAGGCTCTGAAGTTACTGCAGATACACAGGGAGGTGGATCTATTGTTGTTTTATTTAGTTTTAATTATGTGCATTTACATAGCAACTCTCCTTCATTCAATGCACTAAGAAATGACATTCCTGAGGATGTTTTCTGCATCTGTTTTATACTTATCCTCTATCTTTCATTGCATTGCTCTGCCAGCCTGATCAATTCTGGGATTTGGTAGCAAGAAAGAATTTGAGGATTTAGGTTCATCCAAACCCTGCAGTGTGGGAACTGTATGAACATGGCCTGCAGAATAGAAAACTTCTGTGAGAAACTCCCAGTGGTGTAATATTTTCCATGGCAGTATTATAAGGTTTAATTTTTTTTAAATCTTGGAGTGACTCAGAAGTCTGGCACTGTTTGAAGGACGAGCTTTGCTCATACATCTGTAGTGGGTGGAAGGGTAGAGTTTGACATTAAGAGTTCTTCTAGTCCAACAGAAGATTTTTCTGAAAATGAATTTAAGGAACCAGGGTGAAAGAAAGAATCCATAGATACCAGGTGCTGATCAGAGCTCAGAAGTCTCAGGACAACCAAACATCACAGATATAAATGTTAGAATTAAAACACAGTATGTTATCAATTAATGTGAGGATACATTATGATAAAAAGTTAAAAAAATCTTTATTCTTTACTATTCTGTGCCAGGTACCAGATAGAACATTTCACCCAATAAGCTTCTGCCCACTATCCCTCTTCAAATACAAAGTATTTCTAGTCCTGAGTCCTTCTGGTACGTAATCGCTCAAGTCATACATCAGGGATTTATATGCTTATTTACATGAGAAAAAAGTTTTTTCTCCCTGACACTGCCAGATTTCCTGTGTAATTCCAAACAGAAGATTTAATCCAGTTTTACATGTGAAACATACATTCTTTATATTCTGTGTGCTACGTGTAAGGCATCTGCGTATTAGCTGGTGGATACGCAGGCTGCAGTTTCAAAGTAGTTCAAAATTGCTAAATAACCTGGAAAACAAGCTCTAGACTTCGCAACCAAAACAATCTTTTTTTTCACTGAACAATTTTGACCTTAATTCTTACCTTAAAAATGGGGACAGCAGCACTCTGGTCACTAGAGGTGTTGGAATAATATATTCATTTGGTTTTCATACTGAACCAACGTACTTCCATCTGAACACTATTAAGAAATCAAGCTGAAAACATTAAGTATACATAGTATTGCACTGAGCATATACATTTATTTATAGTAAAATGGACTAAATGAGGATGTTAATAAATCAATTGTGCATCCAGCAGGTAGCACTCAGGCTCTGCATTAACCAAAGCAGACATTTGATTAAAAAATGTTTTATGGACAACAGAACCAATGGTTTGCTTCAGAACTGAACTTAAAGTATGCAAGTTCACTGCATGTAGTTGTCTGCCTATTTGTCCTATTCAAACTCTTAAATTAATTTGAAATTTGAAAATTATCCATGAAGCTCAGCCCTTGAGCCAGTTTTACTGACGTCTGACAGGAGTTTCAGAAGCACACAGAGGACAGTGATGGACAGGCAATCTCAGGAACTGTTTTCTTAGGAGAAGGCTCAAAAGTAGCATGTCATCATGTCTGTTCAAGACTACTGCAACACATTGTGGCAGCTTCACAGGCATCTCTAGAGCTGTGGCGCTTTTAGTTATTAAATGCTTGATTTTACAATCTTAATTTAATGTCGCCTATTTAGAGTGTGAATGTATACACACGCTCTCGAAATGCAGCATAGTCCTGAAGCCACTAATTTGTTAGCATCAGCCCGGTCCCTCCAAATGAAGTCACTGAAGAATCTGAAGGATGTATTCACATTACAATACTTAAGTGAATAAAGCAGCAATATAGAGCAGGAAGAAGTTGTCTTTTTTTTTTTTTTTTAAACTAAAATGTAAAAGCTTGAAATAATTATCCTAATATGGAAAGACTGCAGATAATTAATATAGTTAGATGAGCATAGCTGTCATTTCTGGGTGGGTAGAGTAGGGAGCACTTCAGGACAGTAAAACTCACCTTCTTCTGCAGAATACAATTGGTAGCATACAAAAAAAAAAAACCAAAACTTTCTTAAAGACAAGATTTTGAGATTTGTTGCGTTATTGGATGTTTCAGGCAATCTCCCAGATACATCCCTGCAGAGGCATAAAGCTTAAGAAAATGTAAAAACGTAAAGCATGTAAAACAACTATGGAAGCAGAAGGAAAGGGCTACTAAACTTATAACATGAAAACCAATCACAGTAATGAAAATAGTGTGATTCTGTTCTTAGGAGAAGCCAAATTAGAAGATTTCTAGTAAGTCTCTGACTGTGAAACAACATGAAGTTTTTAGGCATTTATAATCTCTTGTAATGCTCCTGCCCTTATAAAGAAACAAACAAAAAACCCAACAAACCCCAGACCATGCACGGATTTATGCATGAAAGGTAAAATGTGTATTTCAGGACACAGGTTTTCTTATCTGACGCTTATCTCATTTGAACAACCTCAAAAGTCTCAAAATAGGTAGAACAACCCCAAATTAATCAACACAGTTTTTCTAATTCTCTAGTTTGTAACCTGAATTGTGAAGAGCCAGGAGAGAGCTTTGACCAACTCGCTCGCACGCACACCACACCCCCTCTCCCCAAACCACTTGGATCAGATGGGACAACAGATGAGCAGTAGCACTGGTGTTTACTGTGTGACCTTTTACAGCTGCCATAAAATGGTTCATCCTCCTCCCTCAGGGCTAATACAGACATTTAGTTTGGCTAGTGGAGCTGGCAGACTGCTTGCATGAATAGCCAGAAACTCAGCAATAGTTTTGGACTGGAGTTTGGTTTAGCTCATCGTTTGGGCAAGAAAGCAGTTTATCACAAAAAGCAGAAAGAGAAGGAGGGAAAAATAATACTTCACCTTCATCTGCAGAGGCCGGCCGTTCCTGCAGTCAAGCGGTTCACTCAAGTACGAGAGGTGTGCTTTAGTTCTCTGGCCTGTGCCAATAGAAGCTGGGTGGCTTCTGCTACGCTGATAAAAAGGAAAACGAGCAAGGGCAATGAAACAGCAGGTGGGTTAAGCCACACCAGCCAAAAAGAACAGACCAAAACCAGACGCCAGTGTACTGTCAGTGATGGATCAGCATCTACATCCTGCACGAGTCCTTCCCACAGCAGAGAGACAAAGTGCCTGTCAAAGAGCTTGCTAAAGAAATTCCAAATTTTTCCGCCAAGGCACCGGCATTTGAGAGGCAGTCAGCCTTGTGAGCATCTCCGAAGTGACGGCCCTGCATTGCGAAGCAGCAGGGTACTGGGAAGCACAGTTATCACAGAAGTTTGCTTCGGAAGGGCTTTTCTTGTTTTTTATAGGAGCTTCTGTGTTCACGTGATTACAGTGTAATAGATCACAAAGCATCTGGCACCCACAGGAGGACATGAATATTGGGCAGAATTTGAACAAGCAACACACATTGGTCTTGTTTTTATGTAAATTAGGACAAATCGTGCAGAAAGATGTTCCCCTGCATATGCTAATAACTACTAAAAATCAGCTTCAGTCAGTGGAAGTCAGAGCTAAACTCTAGCTGTAATACCAGTTTGTTCCCAACCCTCAGGGTGAAGAGCAACAACCATCTCGCTAACATTAAGCACGCTGATAAAGCTGAAAGAGGCAATCTTGTGTTGGACTGAAAGCAAAAAGTTACCGCATTTGCATTTGCTTGGGAGCAGAACCTGCATGCTCACTGTTAGCAGTAACACGATAATCCTTCAACACTCGGAAGACCATTTACAAATATGATACTTTTAATACTGTTAACAAGAAAGGCTTTACCAGAAATGAAACCCACTGTGCACATAAATGTTGCTGTTCTCTGCTGGGAGTCGTGTGCTCACTGTCTTCATCGAACTGCATGCTCAGGTGGCCCTCACCCGCTCTGCTCTGAAGAGGCTTTGCAATTTTAGAAGTAGGTTGTAACACATAAAGCGAGAAAAACAAAGTCAAGTCATTATGAGAGAAGTCTTCTTACAAATTACAGACCGCCATTTTATAATCTCTGTTCTAAGGGTAAGGCACCAAAAATGAAGCAAAAACAGCTACATGTTTTCAAAGCCTGAGGAGTTTGAGGTTAAGATTACTCTTTCTTCCCCAACTCAGGACAAAGTCCAAAATTATTGTTTTTGAAACTTAGAAAATGAGTTTTATCTTTTAGCCTTCCAGATTATATTTGCTTGACAGAAATTTTAAACAATTTAGTCATTAGGTCAGCTCATTAGGCCAGACAAGCTTCCTAGCAATGTGATGTGGATTTGCTTAAAATACATTTTCAGTTTTACTGCACTTTAGATTCAAGTTTTCTGTGTGGTTCCTCTTATACTATTACCAAAACAAAGTAAGCTTTCCAATATTTCTGCTATGGATGCAGCTTCTCAGTTAATGTTTTATCATCAGTGAATGGTAAAACAGTGCAAGAAGTGCTAAATACTTCACAACTTCCAAAGCTTGGGCAGTTCAAATCCAGCGTCATCCTGTCCCTCAACAGGGTAGGCTTCCAGCAAAGTTACGCAATGGTCCAGTTCCTCCAAAATGTTACTAAGCACTTCTCTTGGTATATTTTCAAAATGAGAAGAAAATGGTTCAGCAAAAGATATGGAAGCTTTGAGCGGAGATGAGGAACTCTGAGGCTGTTTGCAAGGAACCTATTTTAGACAAAAGGCTACATACCTAAGTACCTCTTTACATTAGTATCATCCTACACACAAGGCACTACAGAGATAGATGGAGTTGTATGATCTTGCGATTCAATTCACAAAGCTTCTGATAATTCCTGAAAATTCCATAAAAATAAATGGTCTATAATGTTAAACTAGAATATCAGTATTTGTGAGAATAGCATCTTTGCTTCCTGTAATTCTTTCCAGGCAGAATATTTTTGAGTCTATGTGCAATACATGTTAAAAATAGTAGCTACACCAGGTAGCTATAGTAACCAGCATCTACCAGTAAGCAACAGAAGTGTATTTAAGCTGTCCCGAGTGCTAGTTTCTGAATTTACGTTTTACAGGGTGGTTACTTCACTCATATATTCAAAGTTGTCTAAACAATGCAAGTAGCTTATTTAGCTTTCCAACACTATATACCTTATTCTGAGTTGCTTCCAGCTTTTTTGAGCCTTCAGTTTTCAGACTGAAACTTTCCAGGTTCAGCCTCTATAGAGGTGACCTTCAAAGTCTGAACGGAGACTCACCAAAACAGATGAAAGGAGGAGGAGTTACTGTAAACTTAAACATGGATACAGGTTTGTTTTGTTTTGTTTTGTTTTGTTTTTTTCTCAACATGTTCTGAGTGAGTGATCTTGGTCAGAAGAGCAAGTTTAGTAAAACCAGAACTGCACAGCTGGCTATGTAGAAAGCTGTCTCTAAGGAACACTTAAAAATCACTGTCGATAAGTAAGTGAACAACAATATTTGAACACGTGGTGGCTGACAAGACATACATGTATAAAAACATTTATATTACTTCTGCATATGGTAGTGGAAAGATTACTTTAAAAATATGCCCAATTCTCACATCCAGCATTCTCATAGTGTTAAAAATTTGTAGAGGGCTCAAAGTGATCACAAAATATCCAAGGCCAAAAATAGGCCTAATGAAAAGCCTTCAGCCTAGTTAACTTATCCAAGAGAAGGCTGGGAACTTAATCTTGAGCTGAAAGTGTTTACATAACAGAAGTCTTAAAAGAGAACATTGGTTTTCTTTCTAAGTAAAAAAAAAAAAATCTCTAATAACAACATACTGTGCTCCGTAATGCTCATTTTATCCCATAGAAAGATAACTTCCTTCACTGAGAGAGACCTGTGGTGAAATTCTGCTTTATTAAATACACTATCTAGGTCATTTACCTATAGATTCTACCGTGAGTTTTCATGGATCATCAGGATGGATATCATCATGGATACACAAGATAGCCAGAGAAGCTACCTCAACCAATGTTCCAACAGAAGGTGTAATAAAATCTTTGGAATTGACAATGAAATGCTCTGGTTTAGTCTTCCAGATTCCAAGCCAGTTGTTTTCTTTCATTTTCGGTTTTTCCAAAAGGTATTTGCCATTGCATCACTGGCACCCTCTCCCTGTTTTTAAAAATTCAGAACAAAAGATGTACATTCCCCATGTATTACCTCTCACTATTCCATAAAACTACCTGCATAGTTCAGTTTGTGGGCACAGATTAAGAGGAAAACTATATGGAAAAAAAGAGAGAATGGTCTAAAGAAAACACAAGAGTAGTTAATAGACAAAGTAAAAAGCAAAACAAAGCAATCTGCATGTAGACATATCACGTGGAAACTGCTCTAGTGTTCACATTGCTGGAGTCACGCCTAGGTTGTATCTCGTAATGCTCGTAACGGCGCGTCTGTGGCTCAGAGTACCTGGTTAGTCCACCGGCTGCCTCCCAGCTCATACCTTATCTTCTGCTGCTCTGCTGTTGTATTGACCAGTTGATATCTCACTGTTTCGGGACTGGTGTGCCTCTTCACTGCTCCGGGACTGCACATACCTAACAAGCACACTTATTTTCTGCTGTTCCTGCTAATCATTTTTCAAACCAGCCATTTACTGGAGATTTCAGACTCCTCAAGCTTCAGGAAAAGTGAAAAATGCAGGAAATGCGAAACATGCTGTACAGCTACAGAAACACTAACATGCTTGGAAGAGTCATGGCACTATGCAGTGCCACAGTTTGAAAGCGTGTGACAGTTCAGGTCGGGGGGACAACAACAAATAGACTCCTGGCTCTCTGTGTCCTTCTTGTGAAGACTGGGAATCTTTCCGTCCAGTTCAAAACAGCATGAGGGTAGTAAGCACAGCACTTTCTTTGAAATAGCCCATCTGTCAGCTCATCTCCTTTTTTCCACGTTGCTATATTCTAACACCACACACTGAGTTTTGATTAGTCCAGATATTCAGCTGAGTTATATCAGTTATCAGTGCATTTCGTCATTTTTTCTTTTTATTACAACCCTGGCAAAATTGTTCTGTAACGTGTCTCAGAATAAACCTGTACGTGTCTTATCTACCAAAGAACATTGAATTTGTATGTTGCTGTTGACCACACAAATCAGTTTATAGAGAACTAGCGCTGATGATTCCCTAAATGCCCACAATATATACCAAAAAAATTAATGGTGCATTAATGACTTAACAATGAGTATGACATGTTTTTTTCCAGTGCCCTTCCAGATGCGCAGGACAGCAGGAAGCATCCTTACTGAGAGCAGCCACAGGCTATATCATGCTACCTCACCTGGTGCTGCCAGGTCTTCTCATCACCCCTTCACATTTTAGCTTCCCTGAAGTAGGAATTCAAGAGAAGCTTGCAGAATTATCATGTGTAACTTGTAGTGGGATGAACAATTGCTGCATTGAGCTAAGTCTTGTTTGTACTCTGGAACCTGACTAAATTGGCAATGCTGACCGCACGATGTGAGGAGAATAACACACTGGGAAAACATCTGCTGTCCCAACTGCGACCTGGAAGGAAATTTGTCAGTGAGTACTTGGGATCAGTATGAGAAAAATGCTAACTGTCTGTTGTGCACTTCAGGGGACTAATGAAATTATCTGTCATCTATTTGTGCAGTGTTATTCATTCTTTTTTCTTTGTTTGGAAATCCAGATGTTGCTAAACTGAGACTTGGCCATGTGGCTTCCAGTGACTGAATAGTTGGTACTGCCTCTTGTCCTGAAAGATGGAATTTGTTAAAGTTGTGGACTCCTGTATTGGAGATGACTACTAGTAAAAGCTTTCAAGCCTGATTCCTTCTACAGGTGGAAACCTGAGAATTCTCCTGCAACTTGGTTCTTTTGGGACTTACAGTCTCAGATCCAGGCAGGTCAAGAAATGGCTGGAAGACATAAAGAAAATATGGGGCAAAAAAAAGAGAAGAAAAGAAAAGAAAACAACTTTAAATATTTTCCCAAATTAGGACACGCTAAAAAAAACTGTTAGTGATTATCTGAAAGCTTACCATGCTTTCAGGTGGGGAATGTGTGGGGAATTAGGTTTATATTTGCTTAGATGAACTGGAAGGGAGTACCCTGGAGGGATTCCCCTCTGGCTAAAATAATTAAATCCAATTCACCTATTTTGCAACCACCTTCACTGTAAGAAAAAAGATAGGTAGTTTGGTAAAATGAAAGCGAAGCTGAATGTGTCTATTTTGTCCGGGTTTGCAGAGCCCTGAAGTGAGTGTATAAAATGCATAAAAGTGTTATCTGGTGATGACTGATAAATCAGTAACATTCAATAAGGCACACTTCCCTACTAATATGCATATCCAGTGACACTTAATAGTTTTGAATATGTGAAAATGTGGAAGTGAACAAACATGTATAAAATTTCAGATACTGTTTCAGAGGTTTGGGAGCTGCACTGAAGTGTTGATGAAAATGGTATGCTAGGTATGTATTACTACACAAAGATGTTTATGTTCTGGAGCCCTTTTGTTTTCTTAACCTTTGAAGTTAAACAGTTCGGGTGGCAAAAACTTGGTTGCCACAAGCCAGTGGTTGAAAGGAAGTGTGAAATGTATTTTGAGAATGACTCAAGCCAAAAAGTGGACCAACAAAAAGTACATTCTAGGTTAAAAAAACACTGGGAAGTGACAATGAGGTGCTATTTTAAAGAGTATTCCGTGGTTTAAAATCATATAGGAAATAACTTTTAAGAAGCATGTTCTGGTACCTAAATCTACAGTGTCGTTTCAATGCTAATTAAATTACAACAGTCTTTAACCAACAGGCATCTGAGATGAATCTTTGCCAGAAAACAGGAGCAGGAGAGACTGACATTATCATCATATAAAGCTGTAGCCTATCCTCTGTACCCTCTCCTGGTGCTTACTCTAAGTTAACCCAATGACAAATGATTACGATTCATTTTTTGATAAATCAACACAATAAATCTTGATTTTAACTTGTTCGTATGATTTTAAAATGACACGCTAATAGCTGAGGGTAAATTAACGTGTAAAATGAATTAATAAGTATTGCAGTTCATCTACTCAGTTAAGGGCTTTTAAGTGAATTAAATTCTCTGATGTAATATTTTTATTGAGCTCTAAAATGAAAAAAATTAGTAACAGTTGAAGAGAATACAGATTTCCTATTTAAAGATCTGACAACTAAAAGAGCAGGATACAGGTTACAGAATTACCCATCCCTTTGCAGCGACTGCATTTTTCTGAACACTTGACTTCGTCTTTCTGATATTTTTCTGCTGAACTGAGTGGCAGAGATGAAAATGTGGGCAGTATGTTTAGGTTCCCAGCAAGCAAAATGCATCTTACAACTATGAAAACTGTTCTTGACTACTGAGTTCTTATTTTAATACATTTTCAAATCTCCTCCTTAGGTAGTTTGCTACCGGTACTTCAAAAGCGAAAAAAGGAGACATTTATCAGTAAACAGTCCGTTTATAAGGCATTTTAGACATTTTTCCATTGGTTATGGTATCCGCTTTAATGAGTTTAAAAATGTCATTTCCTTAATTTTTCACTTTGCTCAATAATCCATAATTAGTAGTGTGAGTTTACATAGCATTTTGCATGCTTAAAAGTAGGAGGATAAATTCTCTTATTATTCAGAAAATTGTGGCCACAGAAGGAAAAAGGAATTCATTTGCTCCAACATGTGTTTTGCCTGTGAAGGATTTGCATAGTCGTGCCAGTCAGTGAAGAACAGGACTCAACATATTATCTAATGAGGTTCCAACACTCTGCTTTATGGATCAGAATCAATTCTTAGTCCCTGCAAAATTAGCGTGTCTTCCAGTCCTGTGGTAGCTATGGATGACAACTACCAGAGAATGGTCTTGCACATTTATATTCTTCCCAGTTCCTCTTAGGATTGCAAGACTGTAAGACTTTACGCTCCCAAGAAACGTGACTTGCCCTCCTCTTTAGCTGAAGATTTGAGAGGGTAGACACAGCTACCCTGGCTACAGCCTCCAGCCTGTGCAGACTGTATCCGCTTTTGCACAAGACCCAGCCTCCTGGGTCTTTGGAGAAGCTTTTGTTGACTCAGAGACGAGGGAAGGAAGAGTAGGACATCAGAGTGCTGGCATTTCTCCCAGCTTTTTGCATCAGGAGTTGTGGGTGCTCTTCAGAAGCTCACTAGACCTATATCTGGCTGCTATTCATTTATTTATTTATTTAGTACCAACAGAAGGCTTAGCAATTGTACAAGATACAAAAGAGTCATAAATCCTGGCAGTCTAGTGTCAGAGGAAGAAAAACAGGAAATATAAAGTAATATTAATTCAGTAATGGCACTGTTACGCCACCAAGATGGTCCATCTTCTGGCTACTTACTATGCAGAGTTCAGTTTAAATAGACGTGGCAGACCATGGAGGATGGCAAGCTGCCCAAGAGCAAACAGCGGGCATAGCACTGTGTTAATGGGTAGGTATCAGATGCTGTTACAGTCAGGAATGAGCATACAATGTTTAAGTGATCTGTGAAGGAACGTGAAGTAAGGCAGCATTACAATTGTGATGCTGGTAGGAAGGTCAAACTCCTAGACAAAATTAGCATGCCTTATTTTACTGTAAACAAAACTGGTAGCATTGTCAGATGTAGCATTTTCGACCTTGACTTTTCAGCTGTTTGTAATTTTGCCAAACTTACTCTTTTTTTCACCGAAACTGCATGTAGTATGTGTCTCATTATTATTATTATGGTTGTTGAGTTTTGTGTTCATTTTCAGCCAAGAGTGATCTGGATCTGACAAGAATGTTGATGCGTACTACAGCATGCAACTTATATCAAAGCCACGCTATGTATTGCACTGTGACGCTGCTCTTTCTGAACGCTAGATCAAGGGATTGATATTTGATAGGGGAATGGTCTTGATTTCAAAAATAAGTTTTTGGTGTTCATGCAAATGTCTACCTAAAGATGGCTGTGTTACAAACGTCTGAAAATTGTAGTTCATGTATGCCTTGTAGCTTTGCAGAGACTTTGTAGGGCTTAATAGTTGTATATTCAGAAGACTGTGTTCATTCCAAGTATTTTTTTTTTGCTCCTTGGCTACAGGGGCTGAACAGATTTTCCCTGAATTGCTTCTTTTGACTATTTAGTCTTTTGCGGTAGTGTTTTCTTGAGTGCAGAGAATGTGTCTTCTGTCCTCTCAACTGGTCATTGTCTGACTGTCAACAGACATGCAGGCAATGCAGGGGAGGACGTAGTGAGCTGGGGAGAACCAAGACTAGAGATGGGGCATGCTGATAGACAGACGTAGGTATGCATGCCAAAGGCAGCTCTGTAGGGTCAAACTCCTTGCAGGTCCTCACCATTCACTGTGTGCCCCAAGTCAGGCAAAGGGGAAACAGCTCTGCTTCAGTTCATTGCCACGTGGGAGCAGAGACAGGTTGCTGAGGAGCTTTAGGTGGAGGAACAAGCAATTGGGGTGATCAGTGAATCTCCAGATCCCCAAATTACGGTAACTTCTGCTACCATCGTCCAGCAGGGCATCCAGGTGTGACTCTTCTGGCATAACAACAAATCAAACTGCAGCTTGCTAGTCAAGACAAACTATTTATTTAGCGGGAGAAACATGAGCTCTGCTCATCCAAAATCAGTCATCCAAAAGACCAGCCTTCTCAATTGACTGCCCCCTCTGTTAGATGATCGATCTGACCTTGGATGTTTGGGAATCCTGGATTTCCAGTGATGAGGCTTCCTTCTCAAAGCAGTCCAAATGAATCAGCGTCTGTTACAACTTTAGTCCGCAGTCTTTTATATAACCCTCTCCATTGCTTGGTGAGGCTTGTGGGCTAATTAGTGAGTATCCCTTTTAATTTCTTACCAATTATTTTCTGCATCTAACTTTCTTAGAGGCTGTGCTATTTTGGTTTGTTTATTTTTGGAGAGCATTGGAAAGTTCGTAAGAACTATGCTTAAAGGAGAGCTTTAAAATGAGGGGGACACTTGAATTAGGGTTGCTGTCAACAACTGTCTTCTATGAAGAAAAGAAGGGGTTTACAAATGATAAAACAGCAACATGTTTTACTATTACTAAAACAATGATCATGAGAATACCAACTGACAGACTGTGCCATGAAAAAAACAGGTTGTGGCCATAAACAATAATTAAGAATTAACTGGGAAGAAAATTTCAGCCTAGAGGCACTGGGCAAAAGAAGTTATCCAGCTGCGTATTGCAAAAAATCTTGGGAATTTTTCTGGAAACTCAGGAAGGATATTTGTTAAACAACTTCATTGTGGTCACACAGGTCAACATCCTTCATGGTGAGATACTCATGACCACCCCCAAAACATGCGCTACTTTCTGGGATAGCTTTTTATCAGCCTTGGAAGAAAACATTCTACTAGGAATGTTTTACAGTTAGTGTAAACAGCTCCGGCTCATGCATGGGAAGGATTTGTATTGCTGGGCAAGTCAGTGAAGAACAGGACTCAGACATTATCCAAATGGGTCTGGGTAAACGATTCCTGCTCTTTACAGCATGTTGGAAGCCTAAGCATTGCTGGAATTTTTTGGTGGCAGAGCATACATCAGTGGACCCTGTAGTGCAAGGACAGAGGTGACACTGAGCCTGAGACTGTTCTCGGTGAATTGACTGGCTATATATTATAGATGTAATACCGTACAGAGATAAATTTAATCAGTTCCTTTCACGCACTTCCACCCTTGCAGTGCACTGCCTGTTTATTGGTTGAGGCTGGGAGAGCTACAGGGAGGAAGAGGAGTGTTGAGGAACATCTCGTCTCCAGGAAGTTCACTGAATGTCTCAAGGCTGAATTCACCCATCCATGCACGCCCCTTTCCCAAGGCCATCACCAGTGGGCTTTACAAAGGCAGCAGTTCGTTGTGATACTGGACAGGCAAGTGGAGGTCTTGGAGAGGGGAAGGGAGTATAGTTACGGCTGTCTTGGGTCCTTCTGATGTTACTGCCACAGTCTAAAGTAGGCTGCAAGACGTGGTTGCTTAAATTCAGCAGAGGGCTACACCGCAGAATAAAAAGAGGGGGTAAAGATAGAAGATGAAAATCTTACCTGCTAGGAAGCAGAGATTACTAATTAATTTCATATACACCACCAGACAACCATTAAGCAAAAGAGTTTTTTGGTTAAAGGATGGGCTGTGTTTGAATCCACAATACGAAGATGAAAAGCTGCAGTCCTTTCATCTTTAATTTTCATTTTAGCTTATTTCTTCGCCACATTACAATCTTAAGAAGAGTAAGTTAGGATATATCCCAGACCCACTCCAGAAAGGAGATAATATAATCAGCTTATGTCTCCATTTCTCCAGGGTTTGCAGAAACTTGTAAGAAGCAGATTTCTTCTCATTAACATGTTCGGAGTTTTTTTTTTTTATTCACCTCTCAATTGTTGCTGCATGGGATTATTTAGAATAATCTGCAAAAGAGTGGCTAGAAAGTCAAACTTAAATAAACCACTTCATGAAACACCTTCTGCTTCCACAGCTATCGCTTTTCTATTCCAGTTTTATTTATAGGACTGCGGTAACTCTCTGCTTCCATAAAATCAAGATAGATATGACTTTAGTAACTAGCACAGTTCTCTGATTTATTCATTACTTTTACTGCTATTGATAGTGGACAAAGATTGGACTGAAACCTCAGACATTTACCAAAATAATTCACATTCTCTGCAGACCTATCATTGATTCTAGGTCTTCTCTAAGCACGATGGCTTTAAGCCATATTTTAATGCAGAATTGCATTTCTTGTGCATTTTTAACATTAGTTCCAGGTTGCATTTGTTGCGTTACATGTGGAAAGAGATCATTAGATCCTCAAACTAGTTCCCCCATCTGCAGATCCTGCCATCCCTGTTGAAATATAACGTGAGGTGCTTTAACTGTGCTACAACTTTTCTCTCCAGTTTCAGCTATGCCTGTAGACCACTGCATGGAGAAATCAAGCTTTTTCGTCGTTGCAGTTGATGCCAAGACTGAAGTAGCACTGAGGTGGCAGGAATGGAACTGAAATCACACCTTGTGTAGCACATGGGTGCTTTGATCATTTCACTTTGGACACTAGAAAGATGTGATGGTCAGTTGATTAAATTTTGCAGTAGTTTATATGCTTCAGTGGAATTACACAGATTATCACAGCTGGGATTCTGAGTCAAAGTATTTAATCTAATTTTGTAAAATAAAGATTTCAGCCGAGACAGAAAAACAAGGATGCCTAAAACTTGGCTTTTATCTTAATAAAAGTAAAGTGCTTAGAGCAGTTTTTTTCTGTGTTTGCCAAGACATTAATGGAGACTTCAGTGTGGTTTCTTTTCACATATACCTGTAAAACCACCTGAATCTTGTCCCCCAGCCTTTCTGAATTTTTATTCTTTTGTACTGACCCGTTGGCGAATATGCTGACTTGCTTGCTTCATTTTAAGTGTTTTTGTTTATTTGGTGGACGGGGAGTGGATGTCTGCTGTAATTACTGTTGTTTTGATTGTGTCCATTGAGAAAAGGAGACGGGCCTGTGGGAAGCCTCTGCGCTATGGGGGTCACGGCAGGGCAGAGCCAAGTGTGCTTCATCTCCCACCACTGCACACACTTCCTCTGCTGGCTGTGCCAGCCTGAGAGGCAAATTGTTCAAACGCAGCTGCTGGAAACTTCTTGCATTTCCCAAAACAGGCAGATTGTGAAAAGTAACGTAAGGTTGTTTGGGTGCCTTCTCCGGTGGCTGGTAACTCTGTGAGACTGATGGCAAGCGCAGGGCTTTTCTGTCATTCGTTTTTTAGTGTAAACTGACATATACGTACTGAGAGTGAAATGTTTAGGTGTTCAGCAGTTTTCATGTGGGGATCCTCAATCTGTTTATTTACATTTATTAGTAAATGCTCAGTGTTTTTCTTTGTGTGGGTAACTTTTATCAACCTGTTTTAATAATTGAGACCCATGGAGCAACCAAGCCCAGCTTTGACGGTCTAAAACTTGTGAGCAGTTTTCCTTGCCATAGGCATTCAAATTTTGTGTATGGACAAATGATGATGATAAATGAGTATGGGAAGGCTGAAACTTAAAATGCTTGTTGCCCTGTGATGCTTCCTAGAAACATTCTGGACTTCATAACCCCAAGTGGGTCAAGTGTATTTACTTCATTTAATTCTGCAAGACAAGCATGTTTCATCTGCTCCTTGTAGAAAAGTAGAAAGGCTTTGTATAGAGGTGGGTTAGTGTTTGTTTTGAGCTGCTGTGGAAGGATAGGGATTAACCGTGCTTTTAATTTGTTATTTCAAATTGCTTGTGGGTGCACACCATATTGTTGCAATTTTTTTTGTTGATCAAGTGGAAAGAAAATTTTCTTTTTTTTTTTTTCCTTCTCTAAAATAAGTCTATTCAAAGCGTGAGACTGCAAACCTTGGAATTTTGGTATTCTGAAAGCTGACAAAATTTCCTGTAAGAAGAGCTCTTATACAAAAGGCTGTTTCCTCTCAGGTTTTTACGGTGCTTTTCCTTTTTCCCACTTGTTTTCTTTGTTCTTACTCTCTCCCCGCCTGTTCTCATTCATTTAATCTGATCTGAGTTCTTCAAAAGAGAACTGAAGTGATAAAGTGCTGATTTTTAGAGTTAACGTCATACATCTAAAAGTTATTTCCTGACCACCTCTTTGCTAAATACAAAGCGTGTTTCCTTGAGACTTGGCATCACTGGGGTTAGTGCAATTCGGGGCAGTAAGTGCTTGAGACTTGCACCTGCTTCTGAAGAAGCAGCCGTGTCATTTTTTCACCATCGTTTCATTATCCCCACGCTGAATAAGCTCAGCACAGTTACCAACATTACCCACGAACATTATTCGTTCTTTTTTGATGGTTACCTAAAATTTTTGTTGTTGTGCCCAGTCTGAAGTCCTATCTATTAAACAGTCCTTCCTTCCTTTCAGGCCACTCCTCCCACACAGGATGACTCAGTCTGCTTCGTGGGATTTTCCAGTCGTAAGAATTTATTCACCAAGGTATTTTTACTGTTATTCACCCCGTAAGCACTGGGACCTTAGAGAAGTTATCTGGGTTGTCCTTCTGCTCAACCAGCACCAGCTAAATACTGACTTCCAGAATCACTGCTTGTGACAATGTCTCGTCCAGGTTTGAGGCCGGATTACCACGCTGGCAGCAGGGAAGGATTTCCTGATGCCTAAATGAAGCAGATTTTAGTTGTAAACCCTGAAAACACGGGGCCACGCAATTGTGGAAAAAGGAATCGTGCAGTTTCATACGTGAAGCTGGTAACGTCGCTTAAAATCTGCTCCATTTATCTGAGCTTGAAGTGGAAAGGGCACATCGGGGCTTTTTCCTGGAGCGGTGCTTTTAAGACAGTTATTTTACACGGGGAGGCTTTCTTCTGTGTTGCAAAGGCAACTATTGACGGGGAGAACGCTGAAAGGCTTCGATAGCCCCAAGGTTTCGACAGGCGGTTTCGGCAGGGAAGACGTTAAAAAGAGAGCGCAGGCCGCGTCCTTACAGGGCTACGAGACCTGATTCTGACTTCGGGGAGCTCCGTGCGAGCGCGACGGGCCCTGCCGGAGCGCCCCGGGCCCTTCAGCCAAGATGGAATCGCAGCCGCGGGCACGAGCTGGGTTCCGACGGAAAACGCGGGCGTCGGGATCCCCGCGGGGGAAGGCCCGGCGGGCGCACGCTAAGTGCCGGAAAACCACCGGCCGAGAACGCCGACGCGCTGGACGCTGCCCGCCCCCGCCGCCCGGGCAGCCCCGGCCGCCGCCGCCGCCA
>VXAL01012489.1:228211-345589 GCA_013399475.1 Chauna torquata
GCCGGGATCGCCGAGCGCCCCCCGGCCGGGCGCGCCCTCAGCTCGCCGCGCGGCGCGGGGCAGAGCGGGGTTCACGCGGGGGGGGGCCGCTCTGAGGAGCGGGCGGCGCTGGAAGAGGGTGCGAGACGGGCAAGGCACGTCTGCCCCGTGTCCTCTGACACCAGGCCGTGATGCCCTCCCAGGTACCGCCGTCTGCCCCGTGTCCTCTGACACCAGGCCGTGATGCCCTCCAAGTACCGCCGCTTGCGGGAGCGCTGGCCGGGTTTGGCAGCGCGGGCTCCCGCCCTGCCGCTGTAGAGCCAGGGAGACGGAGAAGGGGGACTGTCTGAGTTGGCATTCTGTGGGACAAAGCATTCCAGCCTCCGCGTTGGTTTGTAAACAGCTTTTCTTTTCCTCCGTTCATTCAGTTACTTAAGCTACCTTCGCAGGGAGGAAAGACGGTTACTTACAACTGGAAGACAAACCAGCCAGCAGAAAGTTAAAACCACGGCTTATATCCTCGGTGGTGGTGGTGTAACTGCATAGAGTCAAATAAAGGAAGCCACCGGTGTTCATCGCTTCTGTCCAAGAGGCAGTGTTGAACCTCCAACGAGCTACAGTTCGAGCACGCCTCGCTTTTCATTGTAGTTTGGGGGGGGGGGGGAAAGCTATGCTGGTGTCAGGGAGGTGGGTGTTGGGTTTCTGAGGCTGGGGACAGGTTGTGGGGAAGCTCCCGCGTTGAGTGAGGTGGAGGTGATCTGCTTGGTCCCCTGCCAGACATCACCTGCTTGCTGCATCCATCTGCCCCGGCAGGCAGCCACATCCTGAAGCAGGTTATCCTCTGAGGTGAGCGTACCATGTGAGCTCATGTCCTTCTGCGGATTCGGGGAGGTAGTTACTAAGGCCTCTCTTTCTTCTTTTTTTTTTTTTTTTGTACATTGGGACTTTTTATTCATGTCACTTGGAGAAAGCAGTAAGCTAAGATTTAGTTTCATTTTTTGAATAGAACGTCGTAATAACCCTTCCTTGTCGAGGTAGACCTTAGTTTGTAGGCGCGTCTGCGTTACTGCTGTGTTTGAGCCTGAGCGCCTATGTATGTGTTCTTTGCAAAACAGTCTGCTTCTCTGACGTGTGGGAGCAAACAGCGTGCTGTGTCCTGGGCTTTGAAGAAACATGCTCCTGTCCTTTGTGAAAACTGCATCTTTAACGCACTGCGGGCAAAGTGATATTGTAGCGTTGCAGCGTGATCCTTGTCAGTCGCTTGGATTTTTTTTGCAGGCTCGTGTAGCTTCGTGAATTTGCTCTGGCATATTTTTAGGTTAGAAGTACACCGTCTGAGAAGAAGCTGCCTGGCAGACTTTGGGATATGGGAATGTGTTTTTTTTTTTTTTTTTCCAGTTAGATTTTCAGATGGAGCATTTGTACATTAAAGCCTCAACCAGAAGCTTGTTCTGCGTATGGCGGTGGCAGGAATTAATTTTAAGAAGACCAATAGCAGAGTGTTAAGCTGTTTGTGCAGGCGGTATTGTACGGTTTCGTGAGCGCTAGTGAGAGCATTGCGTGTTGAAGAGATTTCAGGCACAAAAATGCCGTTTTAGTCTTGAACACCCCGAACCTCACTGCGGCGTTACTCCATTCTCCTCTCGTGAAGCCTTCAAACATCTTGGTTTGCAGGAGCTATTGCGTGCCGCGGGTTGATCTGTGCGCACCGCGGTGTGCGGGACGCTTACTGCCACCAGCAACAGGGAAGAGGCCGAGGGCTTGACGAGTATTTGTGTACTCTGCAGGATGTAAGCGCATTTTGGGGCACAGAGCCCGTTTATACAGCTGGTTCTGCGTGATCTCCAAGGATTAGACTGTGCGCTCAGCCCGTGTCCTCGTTTGATGCTGCAGCCGCCTTTATTTCTGAAAGCACTGGTATCCTGGGTGCTCAGCGCTGCTGCGCGCCATCCAGGACCAGCAGCATCACCTCTGTGCCTCCAGCACGCAAATGCTGACCTGTGCTGAGTTTTTGGCAGTTTGGGATGTCTTGGTTAACGCACAGCGATGTTCGGTCGGCATAGATCAGGGTAACGTTTCTGAGGGACGCAGAAGGCAAATACGAAACGCAAGTCTGTTGTTACCGTATGAAAGTGGCCTATGGGGGTTTGTAATTTGTTTGGAAATTCTAAGAATTTACACTTCTAAACAAGTTTAAAAACCTTAGCTTGAGGTCTGGATGCCACCAAACAACTTGGTGTAGAAAAATACAGTGTGGATCAGTATTGTTAAGTTGAAGACTTAGCGCCTGGGAGTTTTGGACGGGAGGTCTCAGCCCAGAAGTTAGGGTGCTCACGGAGGAGAGGGGAACTGGGGAATTACCCTTCTAGAAAGGGATGTCAGCAGTTATAAACGCCGTTTCTCTTTGTATGAGAGAGCATCGAGACCCTCCAAGTTAGAGTCTTCCCCAGGAGCTGTGGAGAGCTGAGCGCGTCGCCAGTTGGCAGGTGAATGGGTTGCTGGGTGGGAGCGGGAGCGCAGCGCCGTGTCCTTCCCTCCCACTTTTCCTAGAAGTATCCCCTTGCTTCCCCCAGCTGCCGGATCCTCAGGTCCAACTCTTTCTAACTGAGACTTGACCAAAGTCATCGTCCTTTTTTCCAATGCTGCCCTTCCCTTACCCCTTACCTCCATGTGTTCCAAGAATAAGGGACTTTGGTGACAGCTTTTAAATTGAACGTGGAAGCTGAGATGCTACCACACGTAGTTGGTTGCCTTTGCTTTTTTGAAGTCGGAGTGTCGCATCGCTTCTGCTCGCAGCGCTGGGGCAGTCCTGGCATCTCCCCGGCGTTTCGTGTGCGTACGTTTTAGCGCAGCTTTGCTGTTTAGACCCCTAACACAACCACGTGGTAAGGATGCTCCTTTAAACGTTGGGAGAGGAGGACAAGAAGCAGCATGGCGTATTTCTGGAGTGGAGTATTTTTGGTGCAGGGCAACGTTGCTGGGCAGAGGCTCCTGTTTTCTCAGATGGTTTATCTTTTTTTCAGAGCAGATTCTCACTTCTTCCGCCTGCAGCTCTAATCTGTTGTTGCTTCTACTGTTCCTACACTGGTTCTGTCCACCTTTCCGTGGGCTTTTGCACGTGGCCTCCCTGTTTCCTTCTTAACCAACCCTGCTGGTGTCACCTCTCATTTTTCCCCCCGCCACTTGTACTCTCTGTCCAGACCCGCTTGATTCCAGCTATCGTGATCCCAGCGTTTTGTTCCTCAGACAAAGAGGCAGCACCCTCAGCACGCCGGTGGCTTTGGGGTGGCCCTGTCTCCGCTGAGAGCAGCCGTGCTTCTGCCAACAGCCTGCGGTCCCGGAGCGGGCCGGTGCGGTTTCTCAGCGCGTTCGGGAGAGGCTTGGGTGACCGTCCCCGCGCCTCTGCGGGGCTGGTGCCCCGGAGACCTGCCTCGCTAGTGGCACTGCTGGGCCGTGTCCTCGGGACTCGCTGTCGGGCAGGAAAGCTGCTCTTTCAGGTTGGATGTTGTCAGAGGGTTGCTTCTGCCCGGTTCCCACATCCTTTCTCATTTCCTGGGAAAAGGAGCCGGCGCACAGTGCTGGAGAGCAGCCCTCTGCAAGCCTGCCTTTCAAGAAAAAAGTGAAATTGCTGTTGCCGTCGTAACAAACGTGTCAGCAGCGTTTGCGGGCCTGGGTCGTGCTTAGAGCGGAGCGCTGCTGCTCGGGAATTCTTTTGAAATCCCTGCTGCAGGCTGGCCTGTAAATGCGCCTCACCAGGACGCACGACATCTTGTAAACGTAAGATAAAAGACAAACTCGTTAAAGCTCCTGCATGTTAGGAGAAACGGATTGCGAGTCTCCTTCACCTCCCCCTTTCCTAGCCGCTCAGTCCTTTATTTGGCTTTGAGGAGAGTAATGGTGCTTGGTTATATATACTCTGTCTGCGGAGCGTGCTTTGGGCTATGACTGCCATTTGAAGGCATTTACAAGGAAACCCAGGCAAGATGCCAGTTTTTATGTTCAGCATTTGCCAGTTGTTTGTAGCAGAAAAGATTATTTATTTATTTACTTATTTTTTAGCACAGAAACAGAAAGGCAGTTTTTTTTTTTTTTTTTTCAAGGGAGGGCTACAAAATGTGCCCCGATTCAAGTATTCGGTTTATGCAGCTGGGATGCAATCAGTGGCTGTGTTTTATTCACCGCAGCAGAGCGGAGCTGTCGGTTTGCTGGTTACCCTGTTAAAACCTTACAAGGTGTCTGGTCATCGTCTTCCTAGGACCCATCCGTGAAACTACATGCAAACAAGTAGGTTGTGGGCACGTCAAGGTTTGCATGTAAGTAGTTAAAAATTTTAGCACTCTGAGAAATGGTGATTAATGCATTGGCAAAGTGTTTCTGGCGCTTGTGTTGGTGTGATAGGGTTGTGAGTGTGCAAACGCACCGCGACTGCAGTCTAAGCTCTTCCTCAGTTACTGATTTTAGCTTCCAAACCAGTGCTTTTAGGGGACTCTCTCTCTGCCCTGGTGAGAACCTGCTCCGCCAGCCGGCTCGTCCAGCGTGGTGTTTGTTGCGTTGTTCCCAAATAGCCGAGTACGGAGGGGGCAGGCCGAGCAACTCCAGGCTCCTGACCTGCGTTTCCTTCTGCAGCAGGTTTATCCTGCATCTGTAATCTTTCTTCCATAAAGGATTTTTATTGTCCAAGATCACTTAGTCTGGAAGCACCCTCCTGGCCGAGCGCGGCGACTCTAGCCCTGCAGTTTGTTGGGAAATCCTTGGGAGACGTTGTTGGACCCGGGCTGGGACCGACTCAGCCAGCGCTTCGGTGCCTTCGCTGTGGTATTTGTGGAGCCCTGAGGGGACTCTATTTTAGTTGGTCTTACAAAGGCTGGATTTCCATTTTGCAGGTTTCAACACGAGTAGTTAAGAGATCGGTTTTTTTAATGGCCAGCAGTTGTTCAGCGTGGTTATATAAAGTAGCTTTAAAGCCCTTTATCGCTTCCCACATGCCCTTTAAATTCCCAAGTTTTCTCCAATTCCTCCGTCCCGCGTCTTTCTTGGGATGCTGATGCCACTGAGGCATTCGGGAATACTATACATGGCAGAGCATTTATTTTAGGGGATGGAGAGAGTTGCGACTGGGTGGTGTTTTTGCCGCAGAAATAGCTGCTATTTGTGGTGCTCGCCCTGAATCGCTGGCAGGATTAACCACCAGGTTTGACACAGTCACAGGGCTGTTTTTGTAGTTTTAAATCTTGGGAACGATTGTTTGCTGAGCTTACTGAAAAGTTTCTGGTTTGTTCAGTAGCATTTCATTTGTAGCCTGAAGCTCTGGGGGGCTGGCTTGGCCTCGGCGAGGCTGCAAGTGAAAATCTCGGGCTGCTGCTTCTCGTGGAAACGGAGAATGTCGCTGGTCTGCAAACGGCACGGGAAGAAAATCACTTCCACTGGGTGCGATGGAAAACACGGACCTCTAGTTTACTCTAAGTCTTAAATGGCGGCATAAAGAGCGTAAACACAGGTCTGTGAACATTGTTGTCCTTAATCACACAGCTCTTGTCAGGATGGTATCTGTGCTGATACCACTCGTGTCCTTGGGGCCCTGATGCATCGATCACAGCTACAGATAACGCTGCGCTGAGTGTTTCCATGCAGGCTCGCTGCCTGGCTGTTGTCTACCTGTGGCTTAGCTGGAACGGGAGCTCTGGGGTGTTAACCTGGCCTGGTGGCACCCGGTGTCACCGTCTTTGCCTCGCCGTGACCTGCACAAGCTCGGTCTGGGGCTGCGGTGCAGCCCGTGGGCCCCCGTTGCAAGCTCCTGCGGGAGGAGAATCGGTTCCGCCTGCTCTTACGCATCTCTTGTTCATAAAATCTTGCTTGTTAGTGGCTACCACAATGTGTTTTAAAGTTGGTTCAGAAAATAAAATGAGTTTCGGAGCTTGCCCGTAGATTGTGGAAGCCGCGCTGCCCCTGTTGCCCCACTGCACGACCAGGAGTACGTTGTTTTTTCCCCCAGGTGTTGTGTCCCAAATGAAGCTTTACAGGCTTTGGGTGGAGGATAAATGTGGATGGCTGTGTTGAGGACCTGTGGCATTACTCGCGCTGTTTGAAACTCATTGCGATATGAGGACGTCTTAACGCCGAGCCGTTTGCAAAGGATGTACTTGGGATTGGTCTGATGGCCCGCGGCGTGGGCTTGGGAGGGCACTTTGGTCATTTTCTCTGTGTGCTGAAGTAGACTGTGGAAACAGATGCCTCGTTGAATTACACGTGCTGTGCGTTATTTGTGCATTGAACGTGACCGACTGCTCTCCGCACGCCTCGGGTGTGCGTGAGAGGAGCCCTTCCCCGTCTCGCTGCCGTCAGAGCGCCTTGTTTTCAGCAGCGTGCTCGTACAACGGCGATGTTGGCTGTCACATCAGCATCAACGAGCGGTTCAGGCCAGCCGCTCAACGGAACAATTGTGCTGTGAGATTAGAGAGCTGCTGCTAGCAGAAATGTATGGCTGTCAAATGGGGCCGGGAGCCTGGGGGTGAGGCTGCCTTCCGTAGCCTGCCGTGCTGCAGGTGCAAGCTGATGCTGTGCTGTTAACCTTTACGGGGTGTACTGTGTGCTTTCGAGGGAAAACATACTGATTTCTTGGACTTTTTCCTCTGTAGAAGCTTGGAAAATGATAAAAACTCATCAACTGTAAAAAGGAACAGAAACAGCAAGGAAATTTTATTTAAATTAGACACAAAACACCCAACCTCAGTCTTTAATCTCTCTTCTACTGGTCCAGCCCTATTTGAGAGATCACTTGAAAAACAAAAACCCCAACCCCCCTATGTATTGTTCAGTGATCTTCAACATTTTGTTTTGAAACTGGGTGGCAAAGCTTTTCTGGTTTCCATGCTTCTACTTGTTTTAGATATTCCAATGTGATAGTCATCAAAGAGATGTTTCCAGTGGTAATCACGCCTGCAGTTCTGACACAACACAGCTGCGTTCACTAATGGAGAATTTCAAAATTTCCTCTTTCAGAAATAGTATCCAAAAACTATTACAGGATTTTTGTGTGTGTAGGTAAGCCAGTATTATCTTG
Organism: Chauna torquata; assembly: GCA_013399475.1. Classification (NCBI taxonomy): domain Eukaryota; kingdom Metazoa; phylum Chordata; class Aves; order Anseriformes; family Anhimidae; genus Chauna; species Chauna torquata. The sequence goes on from VXAL01012489.1 coordinate 235,251, forward strand.
TATACAGGAGGTAGAATTCCAGATAGCTTTAGGGTTTATTTGTAGATTTGGTTTTGGGCATTGTTGTTTTTGTGGGGGAAGGGGAAGATTTTTAAGCCGTTTGTAGAGGAGGTGTATTGAGATCTTGCAAAGACAGGGTTTGTGGATTTGTGGATCATTTTTCTGTAATGTTCTTGTCTTTGTTGCAGAGAGAAATGCTTGGAGAGTTGCTTATCTGACCTTGCTTTGTGTTGGGTGCCGTGTCTTACAGGAGGGCACCAGCTCCCCAGCAGTGAGGTAATCCTCCAGTTCAGCATCAGGGGCTTGGGATGCTCCCGTGGGAAGATCTGGGTGCAGAGCTGCTGAATGGCTTTAGGTGGGGCAGCTGGCCCCTTCCAGTGGGCTGAACTGGAAAGCGGGCTTGGCTCTTTCCTTGCTCTTAGCCCTTTCAAACAGAAAGGCCAGCTACATCTGAGAAATCTTTTAAAACAACAAAAAAAACCCTCCACCACCCAAACCCCACGACACATCAAAACCTGCTTGGTAGCGGGTTGTTCCTTGGCACCTTTGTGTGTGGACAGTCTGCATGGCAGTGCTTGGCTTGCGTGTGGCTTGTCTGAAATGCTTGTTCCCAACCGTGCTCCAAGGCCGAGTGAGCTCTGCAGTCTCCAGCTGGCAGCAGTCCAGTTCTCAGCAAATTGCTTTCATCTTGTGATTCATTTTTTCAAGGTCTGTTCTGTAGTTGAGCCTACGTGGGCACCAGAAAAGACCCGGTTCCTGCCACGGCGAGCTGCTGCTCCTGCAGCACCTGGCACGTGGGCCGGCTTGTTTTTCGTGGGGGAAAAGTGCCAGGGATCCTGAACAGATTTGTCCTTAAAAAAGGTTTTATTTCCCTTCCCTGTATATTTTGTTCCAGTGCGTGTAGTTTTGGAAAGGGAATCTTTATAACCTTTGAATTGAAAGATAACGTCTCTACAGGGTCTTTAAGCAAGTGGTTGTGCTGAACCCCTCTCTCAAGAGGGGTGAACAGGCCCTTTTCTTCCTGTTCTCTTGCACTGTACTTCTGTGGGGTGAATTAAATGCTCCGAAAGGCTCGGTTTGTGTTGGTAATATCTCCTGCTGAGACTGATGCAATGAAAAATCATTCCGTTCTGGAAAAATGCTTCTTGGTATCATAGTGTTAAGTAAGATTACTTGACTAAGTGAAAAGAAATGTTTCTTGTCCGGGGACTTCTCTGGTCCGTTTCTGATTATGCTGGTTATTTATAGTCCTTTCATCTGCAGTCCTTTACATGTCCCATCCTGTGGGATTTGGCGATGGGACGTTCTTCCCGGCAGCTCCCTGGGGCGAGCTGGGCTGTGCAGCCAGTCCCGGGGGATGAGCCGTGGAGAGGCTGCGCTGCCTTCAAGCTCTTGAATGTGGTTTATTTGTGGGTGTTCCGCATTTCTCTGCTGTAGCTGGTACTGCCTCCTGGCTGCAGCCATTGCTGTGCACGGTTTGGTCCAGCTATCTGCTCTTACTTTGTTGCTGATGTCTCCCAGCTGCTTTGGTGGCTCCTGTGCTTCTTGACCTTCTCTGGGTTCCTTGATGGGTCTGCTGGATCCTGCTCTCCTGGTTTGAGTAGCATACTCCGTGCAGTTTTGCAGTGCTGAATCGGTTGCTTGATGAAATTTGTGAATAGTCTAACGCTTAAACCAAATGTAGTTTCTCTAATCTTCTTGCTGACCTCCTTTGGCTTCACTCTCGTGTTTTCTGGCCCCCTCCTGTGCCTGCCCCTGGCTTTCTTCTCCTTTCTTCAGTTCCTTGCAGCACGTCTGGGCTTCGCTTCCCTCCTGCTCCCGTTTCCCTGGTACTGATGTTCGTGGGCTGTGTAACTCGTGGGGCTTCCTCATCACCAGGACACTCTTAAGTTCATAGTTGCTGAATGCCCTAATGTTCTGTAGTCATTAATTTGTCATAAAACCTAATCTCTTTTCACTGCTGGTTCCCAGCATGCGTGGAGGGTTATGAAGAAAATATGAAAAGCATGGAGTGAGGAGACTTGGGGCTTACCGTTTCTCAGGGTTTTCCAAGCCAGTGCAGGAGGGCTGAGAGGCTTTGCCCACTTAATTACCGCTGGTCCCAGCAGTACCCGGGCACTCGGACAGCCGGGCATCCGCAGGAGATGACCAGGCGTGAGCTTGCAAGTGTTTCTTGTTTGCTGTGCAAACACGTGAACTCTAAGTAAACCGAACTCCCGCGATTGTTTCCTTTTTAATGAAATGCAGTTTTCTCCCTGCTTTACCTCCCAGCCTGCTCCCTGCCCTCCAGCTCCTCCTCTGCTAGGATTTCAGGCTGCGCCGGGAGGGGATGCTCACGGAGATCCGTCAGTGCTCTGCAGGCGTGAGTTAACTGATTAAATCACTGGCGTTACACAAGTCACTGCTCTTCTGCTTTCTAAGCAGAGTGACTCTGCATACATCTGTACGTACGCACTGCCGCTTTCTCACACTGGATGGCTTTTATGCGTTGGTAGTTCGTCCGTCTGAAAACATTGAAGTCGATTGTCGTGGTGCCAGAGTCCTTGACATCTGGTTGGGAATGGAAGCTTGTGGTTTCCATGAGGGATTGATATTTCAAATCATAGTAAATACCTCTAGGAAACAATGAAATGACTTGCAGAACTACAGATCTGAAACTACAGTTCTCTTGCAAGTAATTCGTGTCAGTTATTATCCTAAAAAGGCAGTAGTAAACAATGCGTTTTTCTGTTCCTGGTTAAATTTCTTAACATTGGAGAGTTGAGGCTACTGGATAAGGAAAAAGTTACTGGAAGCTGCCTAAGTAGATGATTTGAAAAGAAACACTTATTGACCCTGTGTTCGCCGTCATTGGCATCCCGTGCGAAGGGTTTGATGTGTCACCGTGAGTCACCACGGACCTTTATAGTCCTGCTGCTGTGAACTGCGTGTGAACTGTGAGCGTCTGGCCAAAAGCCTCCAGGAGGAGACTGTGTTGCTCATCTACCCATGGCAGACAGGGAGGAGTAGTGGTTATGGCACAGCTGGTTTGGTCAACCTAAGGTGTATTTTCTTTCCCGCAGATCTTTTGTAGCCTTACTTTTCTGTACTTCCATTCTTTGCAAGATGCAGGAGCTGCGTAAGGATACGTCCGTATCGGCTTGGAAGATGCTGGAAGGCTGGAAATCCTGAACTTGTGGCGCACACGGCACCCCAAGCCAGTTCACTCTGTTTTCTGGCATTGCTGCCAGTCTTTATTTAGGTGCAGAGCATGCAATTTCATGAAATATTATCCAAAAGGGACTCCTAAAAGGCCTATAATTTGGTATCCACTGGTATATTTAGAAATCTCTGGGAAATTTTGTTTGACTCTGAAAGTATGTGGGTAGCACTGGGGATGAACTTCAGAAGATTCCCAAAATCAGGTTTGTTGCTTTGATTCTCTGCGAATACAAGCGAAAGCATGACAGTAAAAATCCTGCTTTTTGATGACAGATGATGTTTTGCTCCTCGTTCGTAGCATCTCAGAGCAGTGTCTGAAAATCGTCTGGAGCAGCTGTGATGCAGCTGCAGCACTGGCTGTCGGTGAGCACTGCAGTCGCAAGTGGAGGCTGAAAGCTTGGGTCACAGCCCTCGTGAAGCTGTTATTCGTGTCGGGAAGAAGCTGGTTTGGTTTTCGGGTGCGCTTGAAGTAGTTGGCTCTGGTCTCTCCATATTAACCAAATTAATGTTTATTACCGCCAAGGATTCAGATGCGCTCTTGCAACAGTGGTGGGGTCTGGGCCGCTGACACTGATCTCTGCACGCATAGTGTCAGTAGCTGTTGCGTGGACGAGGCCGAAAACGTTTATGGGAAGCTCGGTTCTTCCTATTGCAAAGCCTTGCACCAAATATGTCTCCTCATTAATTTGTCTGCGAATTAATTGCCTTTTTCGTGTCATCCAAACAGTCTGTTTCGCAGCTTCAGGGGCTGCGGCGTGTTCTTTTGTGAAGTGCTTGGTAGAAAATTAACATGCTGCTCTGGCAGATGGGAGGGACCCCGTTCCCCCAGCCTTTCTGTCTCGCAAATCCAGCTTTTCTGTTTCTTCCCCACCCCTAAACAGTCTACATTAACTTGAAAACAGCGAGAGGGAATTAAATGTGTTTTGAAAGGGTGATCCCATGGGTAGGAGCGGTATTGAGTGCTTACACGGGGTATAGAAGGGGTTTGTGGGAAGAGGGGTTGTTCAGCAAAATGAATGGAGTTCAGAGTTGTTAATCTGTGTCATTAGCAGTGCGTACCAGAAAGTTTAAACTGTGCCTGACTAAATAGCACGAGTCTTTGAAATTCACAGCGGTGCTGGCAGCCCCACTGGCTTTTGTCCTTCCTGCAAGCACACAGCTGTTCCCTCCGAGCATCCTGCATGTTCCCCAGCCCTCCGCTTCCTCTGGTCCCGCTGCCGAAAGCCACAGAAAGCCATTCATGGCTTTGGGGAAACCACAAGGGACTGGCTTGAGGAAACCTCGGGAAAACGAGTCGCCATCGGACCCGTGGAGGACGCGGATGTGAAAGTGAGCATGGGAGGCAGTGGAGGGTTCATTTCGCATCTCTGCTCCCTGTGCATAATTAGCATAACACGGGAAGACTTTTTATCACCCCCCCTGAGGCATGGTGCGTGTCCAGACTTGCTCGAGAAATCTGTTGGTAACGGTCCAGAACGCAGACTGAGCGTGCGCTTCTGCAGCGGTACGCAGCCTGCAGAACCCGTGCCCTGGTCAGGTAGCTGTGCTGGCTGCCCGAGGTGCTTCGAGGGAAGCTGGCCTCGAAACGCGTGGTTGCAGTAAGACAAGCGGTGGGGCAGACACGAGCCTCCAGGACAAGCGACGATGGTCTTGGGTATTACAGAGTGGAACAGCAAATGCAACAAAACGAGTTAATGATAAGCTAATTGAATTCTAGTAGCTTAGACCGTTGCTTTGAAGTATAAACAAGCATTCATAGTTGAAAGGATGTTTAAGTCCTAGCTCAGTGTGCTTTTTTCATGTCCCTGAGAAAGGTATGTTTAAAGATATGAACAGGAGGATTCTTCAGCGCATGGAAAAGATTGCTTGTCATTTTGAATCAGCAGCTAAGAAGGAATTAATAACAACTGGTATGTCATTCCAGCAGCATCTTCCATCTGCCATGCCTAAAGCACACATGACACTTTTTCTTTGAAGAGTGCTAATAAGGTAAAAAACAAAACAAGCAAATCCTTGTTAAGCATCTTCAAATTTAAGTACAGGATGCGCTGTAGGAAGCCTGGGCTTTCACTTCTGGCTTGACTAATGGACGGCGTTGCTGAGTTGCTCAAATCCTTGCCCGGTCTGTACCATTTTATCTTGCGCACCTCCGTCTTCCCCCTCCCTCCTCCACCAGCCCCGGGGCTTCTGTGCTGTCCCTGTGCTCGGGTACTGTGACGGCAGGTCGCAGGGCAGGAACGTGCTGCGCGCGAGTCACGCGGCGTTCTTGCAGTGGCCGTGTGCGTAGTTCCGGAGGCAAGAAGCGAAGGTGCGGCTTCCCCGTCCCGCCAAGGTGCTCCGGCTGCCCCCCGGCCTGCTGCGCCGCAGCTGGGGGACGGACCCTGCAGCCCTAGGCTGAGCTGACTTGATCGAAAGATAACCTTTTTGGTGGATTTGGCGATAGTGGGATCACAAACTGCTGCCGGGTGCCTGGGGCCGTGCAAGTGCTGGTGGAAGGGGAGGAAGCACTGGGAATGCACAGCCTGAGGCGGGGGCTGGACGAGGCTTACGCCAGTTTCAGCCAATTTTGGAAACACCCTAAAACTTTTTTACAAGGAGCCTTGCAGCAAGACTAATCAGAAGCGAGTCCTTTGGTTTATGTGAAGCTACTTTGAGCTTTTGATGCTCAGACTTCGGTAAAAGGAAGGAAATGAGCAAGCTGAAATTTCCATTTTTGTGCCTTGCACGGGGATGCAGCTCATTCAGCTGACAGACCTGGGAAAAAGATTGAGAGATTGTAGAGCCTTTCTGGGGGAGGGATTTCATAAATAAGACATTCATGTATGTGTTTTAACTTAAACACAGGACTCTTACATCGTTTTACTTTATGCAGAACATCTCCATTTTATTTTGAGATTCAGCCATCCTAGCTTGTTCTAGCTGACTTTGCATAAGCAGATTTTTAAAATTAATAACGCACTAAAATAAGTGGGCAAACTGATGTTTGTGCAGCTGCTTGACTCTCCGGAAGGCAGATTAAAGGACAATGGATTGATCTATAGTATCTTTTTTAAAGCTGTTCATCATAATTAAAAAAGAATCGATATGAAAACTAAACCTGATTTTCACAAACAGATGCTGAAGTATCAGCTGGTGTGCATCCAAATGCAATTAAATTTATATACTTAGTATTAATAACATAATGACTTGCTTTTTGTTTTGTGGGCTTGGAGTTCCTGTAGCGACGGATGAGATAGAGCCCATAGGAGACTCCTGCGCTGCTGGTAGTCGTTGTGTACCTAAGAGCTGAACAAACTGCCGAAGGACGGATGGAGGCTGAAGATGTCTATAGTGTCTCAGCACTTCGGGTTAATTACCCGAACAGCTCCCGCAGAAGTAGTGTTCTTAACACGTCAGGTTGGCCTGACTGATCTGTGTCAGCATTTCTTTTATTAAAAACCTTCCCAAGAGATGCAAAGCTGGCGCCCGCATCTTCTAGGAGGACGCTTCCCTGCAAGTCATCTGCACAAGCTGCAGAGCTGCTCCTCCAGCGGTCAGCCGGTGGACGCGACACATCTTTGTAGAATACAGATGCAGAAACGGTTATGCCTTCTGTTTTTTGGGGAAAAGTGCTCTTCAGGCCAGCAAATGAGCTGTATTCTTAAGTCTTAAGGAGAGGTTTTTCTTGACGCAACTTTCACCTACTTGCTTAATCTGCAGCTGCCTGGAGGAATGGAAAATGAGCTTAGCATACCTGCGGGCTTTTCTTAGAGTTCTCCTTTAATACGCGTCCTACCCACACAGCGCTGAGCAAGCAGACCCTAGAGCGATGCATTTTTGCGCAGGTACGCAGCGGTTCCTGCCCAGGTGACTCTGGGTGCAGGAATCTGGCGGTGCTGGGGGGCCAGCGCTGGCTCCCTGACCGGAGCCGCCGTGCAGGGAGCAGGAGCCGGCTGCGCCTGCAGTGGGGTTTCGGGTCGCGGGGGTGCTGGGACGGAGCCTCCACGCGGGCGGCTTTCATTTCTCCCAGCAAGGGGTGTGTGTGTAGTGATGCCTGCGTCAGAGCACAGGAACAAATGCTCTGCCTTCAGACTACCGAGGCTTCTTTGCAAGTGCAGGCAGCGTTTTGTAGTGCAGCTTCATCCTTTTGGTTTTTCCTCCCGTTTGGGGGAATGGTGGTGAATTGTCCACTCTCCCCTGTCCGAATAACGCTCGAAAGCTGCCCAAAAAGGGGCTTGGCTTCAAAAGCAGCGTGAAGGTGCTGGGGTGTGTAAGCCGCAGAGCCAGTGCCGTGCTCTGCTGGCAGTTCTGGGGTGCTCTCGGCGCTTCCTGCTGGCAGAGGGAGAGGCTAAAGCCTCCGTGTAACTTTTGTTTTTGATGTGAAACGCATAGTTTCCTCCCAGTCTCCTCCTGGAGACTGTTTTAGGGCAGGGTGTCCTCAGCCCGAGCGCAAGCCGAGTTCCGCCAGCGGGGCAAGCAAAGGCTTGTTTGCTAAAGGTAGCATGTGGACCTCGTCCACGGGGCGTTGAGGTGTGCTTTGTGTGCTCAGAGTCAGTGCAGTCCTCAGCATCCTAAAGAAAAGTCAGGGGATTAGATGCATCTAGTGCCTAACGAACTATTTAAGGTGATCTTAATCCCTTACAACACCCATTCTGTATAGCAGCCGTGCCAGGTGAGGTTTACTCCGGCACACAAGCGTATTGTGCACGAAGCTTCGTGTTAGATTCAGCTCTCGCGTGCTGTTGTGCGCCCAGGTGATCAGGCGTCAGTTTGCAGCATCTCTCCCGTCTCTGAGGCCGGCACACGATGCTGATTCAGGAATCCCTGCCATGCATTTGGGCTGCCAGAGGTTATAGCTTGTGTCCGTGTTAGTCGGGCTGGCTCTAAAAAGTTTGTTCAACTCTTTCAGCTATATTTCCTTTAGATTTATTAAATAGCTCTCCTTTGGAGAGATGGAAAATGTTAAAAATAGAAGCGCTCAAGGCAGGGCTATTGTTTCGGTGTTGGCGGGTTCACTGGAAGCTGAGGCACGCATTGCGCTTTTAAGAAGCGCTGGGTTTTTGAGGTGTTGCTGTCTGATGCCTTCGTGACCCAGCACCGAGGAGCTGCTTTTCTGAGCTACGATAAACTAGGTTCTCAGTGTGCTGCCATCCATTGTGTAGCGTGATTATTGCAAATAATAGCCTGAGCTCAGGATTTCTGAATAGTTGTTGCCTTTTGCGATGAAGAGGACACCAGCTGTAAAGATAGGCGATGGAAGCACCTGAAATAATATCTAATAGACCAGCTGCTTTTTGGCGTGATTTTGTCCTCTACTAAAATCCTTTTTCCCTTGTTCCATCGCTCTGCAGGCAAGCCCATGTGTATAAGGGAATAAAGTACCGGTAATGATACGGAGGAAATAATGTTGCTGATTAAATATGTGGGTGCTAGGAAATCATATCATCTGTCACGGTTTTAGATGCTTGCTAAACCTAAGTAGGACGGAAACTCTGCACCTTCTTCCCCTCTTGCGCTAGTACGCTGTCTGTCTTGGACAGGCTTCTTGAGCTGTTGTCTCAGAGCCGCTGCTGGAGCTGTGGCTTCGCTGTGGGAACGTTGCCAGGACGTGGCAGCGACTTGGTTGCAGACCTCCCACCTTAGGCCCCCTTCCCAGTAAAATCAGCCTCGGGGATGAGATGAGGTTGGATTGCCTCGCGTCCGTCCTGGAATAGAACAAAACTTGAAGGAAAGTGAAGCAAATACGTGAGTTTGTATGCTTCCCACCCTCCTACCACCCATCAGAGTAGTTGTAACCGCGGTAAAAATTGAATTTTTCGGGACTGATTTTGTTTTTTTCAGGACCCCTAACTTTGCTGAGCTTGCCCCAAACCGAAGGCAAGCTGTTCAGAAGGAAGGCAGAGGCAGGCAGGACTGTTATTTGGTGGGATTCGGTAACTATGGAGTTGTGTCCCCAAATACAAACTTAAACCACAGGCAGCCTCTCCTTGGCTGTTGCTATTGCAAAGATGAGCTTCCAAATGTACACAGCGCATAAAATGATGGAGAGAAGTTTCCCGATCCTCCAGTCTGAAGTTGGCTTCTTTATAGTAGCAGTCAGCTGTCGGCATCTGCCTTTTGTCATTGCTGAAATCTAACGGTGACCACACAGATTTTATTGTGCTGTTGCTGGTTGTTTCAGCAGATATATAGGCTTATCTCAAGCTTGCACAGCACTTGCCAGGTATTATTCTGTATCCAGCTGTCTCTTGTACAGCTGTGAAAGTCATCTGTAACTCGTGTGGAACCACAGTGCTGCGAGAAGTTAGGACATAGGGCAAACATAAGAGAAACATAAAAAGTGTATTTTTTTTCTTTTTTAGCTTGCCTAAAATGGTCAAAGAAAATCTGGTCTGGTGAATGTATAGTTGTGGGAATAAGGGAGGGTTTTTTGCTGACATTCAGGTTTTTGCAAGGTAGTGATTGCTCCATTCTTTCTTTTTCTTCCTTTGCATTGCACAGATTTTTATCCCCCCCATCATTAGGATTCCCTCTATTTTCAATCTAATTTAATAGGATCAGCTAACTTTCAGGACCCAGTCCAGCAGCAGTATGTGCATTTCGGTAAGGAACAATTATTATTGCTTTCCTGCCCAGACTTGGGATGACCCCCAAACCGGCATTGTACATCGTAAGGAGGATGCTCGTTTCCACGTGACTCAGCAGCACCTTTGTTCAGCAGAGGACTGTACTAATATAGAGAGATCCTAAAAAGTGTATATATAAAAGACTTCATAAAAATAAGTAGCTGGGTCAGTGTCACTTACTGGTTGTGCTTTGTTCCTAACGTGCGGAAGTTTTTCGTTTTCTCGGGCGCGGCAGGTACGTGACCATACGGCAGTGCCGGTGCTGGAGCCTGGTGGGGATCGCCCCGTCCTGACTTCACAAGGTGCGTAGCCAAAGTGCTGATGTTTAGGTGGAGTGCATACGCTTGCTTTCTGTCTTCAAAAATTAATTGTAAATGCTGGCAAACTATTTTAATATTTCTGGAGGCTAATGGAGAATAGCTTTTTTTTTTTTTTGGTGAGAAAACTGTTGCACTCCAAGGCTTTTTTTGGAGTTCAAGTGAGTAGCATGCTTCTGTTAGCCTTTTCTTTTTTTTTAAAGTTTCTATTTCTCCTTGCGGTCGTAACCTACAAAATGTTCACTGTCATAGGTCACAATATTTCTGGGCTAAATTTGGGAATATAGCTGGCAGCTTATTCTCAGGGAACTTTCATGCCAGGTTGGTGTAGAAAGCTTCAGATACTTAGCTGTGGGGGAATAAAAGGTCCTTAGTTGTTTGTTTTTAGCTTTTTTGCTTCCTTTTTTAGAGTTTTTTTTTCATGGCCTTTTCCCCTTTTGTGGAAGAAATTGAGACTCGAAGCGGTTGAGCTTTCACAGCAACTTGGTTTTCAGTTTCATGTTTGCATTGCCTCTTGTGTGCGAGACTCCATTTCCTCTCTGTTTTTTCTTTTTTTTTTCCCTGACAAACCCCTGTATTTCAGATCTGCTTCCTGCTTGCAGCTTTGTACCAGCTTGGGAATCTCTACACAGCAGCTCTTCGCTCTTGGTGTGCAATAGAGGCACAACCGCGCTGGGTATGAAATTGTAGGAAAAAAATGAAAATCTGTCAGTGGGATATAACCAAGGGCTTTCTCTATTTCTCCCCAGCATTTTTGCATGTAATGATTTTGTGTGGATAAAAAAAAAAATAAAAAAGACTTGAAGTTTTTTTTCATACAGTATTGTAGCCAGTAATAATTTTTATTTAAAAAAAAAAAAAAGAAAAGGCAGATCCAGAGGAGAGTGGTGTGCTTGTGCTGGCACGCGCTCCAGGGCGGGACCGCCACGGAGGGTGATGCGGCTTCGCCTGTAGAAGCGGTGGCAAGGAAAGTCAAGCTGCTCTTCGTGCCTTTGTCTTTTGTGTACCAGTGATGTGTGTCACCCGCAAGTTCTATGGATTATTGTGGGCTTGTCAGCTTCCAGTTGTTTCTCTCCCTCCCCCCCCCCCNCCCCCCCCCCCCGCCATTTCCCACGTTAATTAAATGGATACCTCATGTAAGTTTTATGAGCAAAATAATAAGGGAGAGTGATTAAAAGGTGTTTCCCCAGTACTGGTTGTGACTAGATCGACCAGCCCTGCGTGTTAGGTAGCCTGGCTCTTGGGTTGCTCGACTCTGCCCAGGCAGGGGCTGGGCAGGACGCCTGGCAGCGGCCGCGAGCTGCGTTCGTGGCTTCAGCTGACGCACGTGGCCCAGACCCGAGCAGGCTGGGCTGCGGCTCGTGAGCAGCCTGAAGTCTCGGGGCAGATCCGTGCTGTGCGGGCTGGCACGCCTCTGTCTGAGCGGAAAGCAGCCCCCTTCCCTTTGCCTTGCCGCTGCTCGTCTGTCTTGCTTGCCGCGGCCGGCGCCTTGCAGCGCTCGGGGCAGGTCGGTGCTCCAAGGCTCTGCTTCCCAGCCCAGCTGATGGTGATGCTTCCAGCGCGCTGGTGGAAGCTGATCCGCTTCTTCAGGAGGGTTTCTCAAGCACATATACATTAAACTTCTCCAGCCTCTGCGAAAGTGCAGGCAAACAATTGGTGGCAGAACCCAGAAAGGTGACCTGGCTGATCCTATTGTTTTCGGGGACTGCGGCTTTCCTGTTTATGCAGCCTGGCTTTGATGTTCATCTTGCTCCTTACGAGTAAAGTACTTTTGCATTTATCTCCAGGGTTCTTGCATGTCCCTCCCCATGCAGTTTTTGGTAGGTCTCCTGTTTTTTGAAATAGTCACATTAATTTGTAAGTATCAGAGGGAAACCTCCCCTGTCTTTGAGCATGTAAAACTACGGCACTGGGAAACTTTTTTTTTATCCCCTTTCTAGACCAGCAGCCCATTAGAGAAATGAAAATGGTATTTAGTTGCTTTTCCCTATTTTTTTTCCCAAGTGTTACATCCTCAGTGCAGCGCGGCCCCTTGAAATGAGGGTTTGCAGAGCTAGGAGTTGCCAGGAGCTGATGGTCAGCGTGCTTTTCTGATCGAGGCTTCTTACCTTGAAGATGAATTTGAGTATTTCGAAACTGTGCTGAGTTAGAAAACTGTGGTGGTGGTAAGTAGGAACTGACAGTCGAGACAGTCCCACCTTCTGCTTTCACGTGATTCAGCGGAGGTTGCGCGAGAGCGAACAGGAGGTAAGCAACAGTCTACAAACTACTCTTTGAAGGCAGTTATAAAAATAAACTTTTATACCTGTGTTTTAAGAATCGACCTATGGATTCATTGCCTGGCCCTGCTGCAAGAAGTTCAGTGGCCCAACGGAGAGTTAAACTGACGGATGCGTTGGTTGTGACCGGGAGGAGGGAACGAGTGGCTCGGAGTTGATGTTCTAGCGGCTGCTAGGGCTGTCGGTACCCTGCCATCCAGGCGGTGGTGTGGCTCCGATGCGCTCCGTGTTTTGTGAGGAGAAGTTAGGGATGTTTTGGTGGAGCTGGGCACGGCTCCAGCCGGCAGCCCTGGCAGAGGCACACGGCAGCACCGCTCTGCCCGAGGGCTGCTGCCCGGCGGTGCTGCCCCGGGGAGGCTCTCAGGCTCGGTGTGCTCTTTAAAGGAGATTTTTTTTTTTTTCCGGCTGAAGCTGGTGCATTTTTTCAGAGAGCAGAGGTAGCTGGGGACTCTCAGCTGGATGCTTCCTTTTAACTAGCAAGAGAGCAGGCCACGGTACTCTCAATTAAATAAAGTTTTGCCAAAATACACATTTTTGCTTAAAGCAGTGTGTCACCAGGAACACTTCTCGCTTTCATGCTTTAGGAAGAGAAGTTGGTCTGGATGCTGCAGCCTGATTTTTTTTTTTTTTTTTTTAAGAAACACAGGCCTGGATTGTAGAGGCAGTTTCAGGTTCTTGATCCAAAGGGAACTGGTAGGGAAGATGCAGAGTGATTTCTCTTGAATGTGAAATATTTTGCATCCCTGCCCAGCGTGCTCGTGGGGTGATGCCACTGGTGTGCTGGCTGGCCCTCCACGCACACAGCGGTGATCTCCGAGTCTGATAACTCCTTGCACTTTGTTCCTGAAAAACGTCGGGGGCAGTTTATTTCTGTCCCCAAAACAGAACAAACTAAAAACCTCGGAGGTTGCTATGAAACAGAACCACCTTCCCGTTGGCTCTGTTAGTAAAGCATTTACACGCGGTCCTCGCTGAGCCCCCCTGCTGCTGCTGGGGGCCGCGCAGTGCCGCACGCGTCAGGTGCGTGTGCGTCCGGTGTTGTAGCAGAACGTCTGCTTGGCTGTAGGTTCCCTGAACTGCTCCAGAGAGTTCGGGGTGCTGCTTCGTGCCCATCCTCAGGTGTTCGTACAGAACAGGCTTGTCCTCTCCTGTCTGGTGCAGGCAGGGGAAAGCGTTTATAATGTTTGAATCCTTTCAAACTTTTGGAAAATACACTTATTTTAGAAAATACAACTCTGTTGCAGATGACAGGTTTTTTTTTTTTTCCCTCTGGCTTTCACAGTTTCCTTACCTAAGAAAAGGCTTTCTGATTTCTTAGTAACTTTCCTACCAAAGTGTTGATGCTGCTTGCAGGCAGGACTGTGTACTAGAGACATCCCCCTGTCCGTATCCCGCGAGGTCCGTGGTTACGCTGCTGCTCTTGCCTCTGCCACGTCTGCTACGCAGGGTGCAGAATTTATCTTTCTGCAGGTGCAGAATTTGTCCGAGGGATGTGGAGCCGGCGTGTAGGACTGCAGCATCTGTTTCCATCTGTGGAGTTCAGCAACAGTCCTGTTCATTTTGGATAATTTGTGTAAAAAATCAGTCTTGGACAAATCCGTGCTATGAAGAAAAACAGCCCAAGTGAGGACACCTCTCTGTCCATAATTAACTGGGGAAAAAAAAAAAAGAAAAAGACGCTAAATCAGCGCTCTACTGGCTCACCCATTTGCTGTAGCTGGCAACGTGGGAGCATCCCAGTGGTTACGCAGCCCCTGCTGTTCCTCTGGGTGGGACGTGCTTGCGTTTGAGGTCTGTGGACCTGGTGCTTCCCTACATGTAGAATTTCCTGATTTGCAGCACTTCTTACTTTCTTTCAGTTGACGAAATAACAAAGCCCCGTTAAGAAGTGACAAGTGCTCATCTGATGAGGTGATTGGCAAACCTGTTGGTTGAAATTAGAAGGGGGTAGGTAGGGGGAAAAAAAGTCAAATGAAATTTCTTCTTAAGACAAAAGCGAAGCCCTTTCCCTATCAGGTCATACCAGGATTGGTTTCTACTACTGCCGGTTGCAAGTTGATCTCTTTTTTTTTTTTTTTTTTCCCTTCCCTGTTTTGTAAAGCAGAAATTGCAATGGAAATGTATCTCGAGTAGTCCGGAGGGGCTGCGTGTGTGCTCCAGGTGCCTGTGGGGTTTTATATAAAATTGGTGTGTCCTTTTTTGTCGTGCTCCCTAGTGACCCTACATACAGGTGTGGGTTATAATCACCATCTCGGACCTACTAGATGTATTTGTTTTAATCTTTCATAGTTCAGGATGTCAAGATATTGAAAACTAAGAATACATCTAACGTGACTAAGGCTTCTGTAGCTGAAGTTACAAGTAAGCTTTTTTTTTTTTTAAAGGGTAGGAACACGTGTTGCAGGACTACTCAGACAGCCTGTAGGTTTTTACCATTTAATGAGAAGTGAGACTTCAACATAGTAAATCCAGAGTGCTTCTGTGTTTTGCCACATTGCTTTAGGGGGCGTCGGGCAGAATCCCAGACTGGCTGAGGCCGGCAGGGACCCCTGGGTCCATCCGGCCCAAGCCCTGCTCCAGCAGGGCCACCCCGAGCTGGTGCCCAGCACCACGTCCAGGTGGCTTCTGGAGATCTCCGAGGAGGAGACTCCACAGCCTCTGGGCAGCCCATGTCAAGGCTCAAGTGCTGCCTGGTGGTCAGGGGGAACCTCCTGGGCTCGTTTGCACCCACTGCCTCTGGTCCTGGCACTGGGCACCACTGGAAAGAGCCTGGCTCTGCCCAGAGCACGGCTCCATCCAGGCAGCTGGGTGCTTATGCCTATTTTTAACATTTACCTCTGCAGATAGGATGTGACAGCTGCTTTCAGTGCTTCGTGAATGGATTCTTGTCCATATAAGCTGTTATTTTCTGTAAGTGTGTGAGGATCAGGGTGATGGCAGAAGACAACTCTCCTCTTTGCTTTGCTGAAGCCGGGTCCAAAGAATTCATCAGAGTTGGAAGGGTGGGTAGGGGCTGTCAGGAGGAACAGATGGTTCTTATTTCTAAATTTACAGTGTTTTCTCCCCTTCCCCCACCCGCTGCGGTCAGATGAAATGATTCCTTTTATTAATTCCAGCGACTTTTGTAAACAGTGTGTGTAAATACACATAAACAAATGCCTGATCTGCCTCGGTTTGCACATTTGAGAGCAGTGGTTTACAAAACTTGCTCCTGCCTCTGGGCAGAGGAGGAGGAGTGGGAGGAAGGCTTAGGCACGGGTCGCGTTTTATCTTTGCTGGAGTAAAGCTCTGCCCTGAGCTGGTGGGGTGTTCCTGGCTCCCAGGGGCAGGGTCACCCCAGCAGTCACAGCGGTGTCTGGGAGGCTTAAAGCCCACCTGCCTCTTTTGGGACAGAGCTGGGAACAGCATTCACTGCTGCTTTCCCAGACTGCTCTGTGGCGGCTGAGGTTTTGGTTTTTTTTTGTTTTTTTTTTGTTTTTTTACTTTTTTCTGCTTTATTTCCCCAATGTTGATTCAAGGCACCGATGGACCTTGCTGGGTGGGGATGGACCCTGGTCGTGGTTTCATCTGCGTTGTTGGGTCTGTGCGGTGGGCTCACGATGGGCTAGGCTCCTGTTCAAGGGCAGCATCCTCGCTTCTGCTGGAACTTGGTTTTCAGCTGGCTGCGATGACTCAGAAGGAGTTGATGTTGTCACTTGAGTTGGTGTCTGCGTGGAGGTGCTGGGCAGAGCCCTGCTGAGCTCAGGGCTGGGTGTTCGGGTTGCTCCTGTGACCATCTTGTTGGAGGTTTGAACTCGGTAGGGCTGGTGACACAAAAGCCGTTTTCTGCTTTTTGTTGTTGAGCCTCCGTGGATAAATTCTGCCAAATCCCAGCGTTGTTGAGGAGGGGCACTCATTGTTTTTATAATTCTCCTTGTGTGTTTAACAGGCAGGGCTTGACTGGAGTCGCCCGTCCCAGGACAGCTGCGTTCCAACAGAAGCAGCAGCGTGGCCTGTGCTGGGGGCAAGGCGATGTACGGCAGGGGCACGTAGCCGTGTGGGACTGAGCTGCTGAGAGGTGCTTCAGGCCTTGCAATCGTTGTTCCAGGGGTTGTATGGTCTTCTCAAATTAAAAAAACAAACAAAACAAAAAAGCACAACTATTAGTATTCCTGATCAGCAGCCGGGAGGATGATTTGGTGGCTGGTAGGTTTTCTGGGAGAGAGGGAGGGAAGAGGCTGGGCCGCGTTGGGCTGAGGGTAGAGTTGGGACAGATCAACACAGCGATTCTCTTGAACACCGCTCGCCCCTTTTCAGTAAAAGAAAAAGCAATAAGCTGTCTAAGGTACATTCTTGGCATTAAAAAAGGAGAGCATTTGCTAGAGTATAGGGGAGGCCTGAGCAGCTTTTACACTCCAGGATTTCCTTGCGGTGAGGTTTTTTTTTAAAAAAAAAGTGAAGTCTGTTTTCATCAGAGGTTAGCAGTGGGATTTCTCAAGAACCTCTGTTAGCATCTGTGGTTTTTAATCTCTTTAAAATGTGAAGAGGTAATATTTGCAGATGACACAGCTGCTGAAGCCAGTGCTAATGAAGTTGGTTAGGTGGTTTCAGAGGCATTTCAAAAGGCTGCAGCAGGGTTAGGTTATTCGGTAGCACAGCAGCAGATAAAATACTCCATGGGTGTGTGGAGCATTGCACGCTGAAGGGAGATGTTTGACCTGCTCGCTTCCATTGATCTGAATTAACTCTTGGCTGCTCTGGGGGAAACAGCCATACGTCACTGGGTGCGTCTCCACTGGCAGGTGGGATTAATTGCATCTGGGTTTTAGTAATGGAAGATGTAATGAAGTGAGAATGGGAATGCCCGGTGGGTGCGAAATGCTTTGAGAACACCAGTGAAGACAAGGTAAAAAAAAAAAAAATTTCTGCTGAATGTATACTCATCTATATACATTTGATTTTAGCAGCTCCAGTGGGAGAAGGAGAGACTGAGGGGAGGACAAATGGCAAGCTCTTCCTCCTGGAGCAGTGGCACTCAGGTTTCTTACCCTTGGCCTCTTCTCCACTCCACCCCTTGCAAAACACTTCCAGGCTCATCTCCCCCCTCTTGCAGCAGGGTGTTGTTGCTGTGACGGCCTCTCCTGTGGCAGCTGGTGAAACACCGGCGTAGCTGCACGGCAGCACCACCTTCCCGTCTGGGGTTTCCCTTCTGTCTTGCCGCACCTTCTGCAAAACGTGTGTGAACTAAGCGATTCTCGAGACCTCTGCTGGAGGTTGGAATTGGCTCTTGAATTTAGAAGTTATTAGAGAAATGAGAGGGGGACTGGCGTCATGGATTAAATTTTTAAGAACTTGGAGAAGGGGAGGAAAAATTTTAGAGGTGGAAAGATTGGGACTGAAAAGTTGGTACAGGAAATGGCATCCTTCGTTGTACATACAGCAGCGTAAGCAGTGCGCTGCAGGATGCTGGAACCAGATGATCTTTAAGGTCCCCTCCGACTCAAGCTGTTCTATGTGTTTTGGGAAAAGTGGTGAAGCTGGCTGTCTGCAGGTGGAGGTTGATGGGCTTTAGAAGGAGCACCTATCTTCTGCTCTGGTGCAAAATAGTCTCACTCAGCATGAGCTGCTGCTGTGCATCATTTAAGCTCTGCTGTCTTTATGCTGAATATCAGTTAAAGCTCCTTGGATTGGTTTTGAGACTATATGTGTCCATACCGTCCCCAAACCCCTGTGTATCCTTTTCTGAAGTAGGGATAACCTCGATGCTTTCTTAAAGGAGCAAAATGTTCTAAAACACTGAACAACTCTATTAGGCCACCAATACAATGCTTTGATTTCCTGCTGGATAGAGCCCTAATAAATTTTTTAATACTTGAAGATTAAGTTGGTCAAATGAATACAGAAAATGCCCTTTTTGGGGAGGGCTGGAGGTGGGGATGTCAGCTCAGCCACTCTATGCAAACCATTTTCCGTCAAAGCAGTTGGCCATCAATTGATGATGGGCAAGGACAGATACTTCTCTCTGGCTATCTGGCCACAGATCTCGGTAAGGTGCGCACCTTGGGGACCTGCAAGCTGGAGCAAGAGGAGGAGAAAAGCAGGTGCTTCTTGTGGGCAGGAGAGGGTTGGGGCACCTGGTTCGTGCTGACATCTCATTTAATCCCCGCACGTGTGCTTTGAAGCACAGGTGATTCATCTGTGGCTGATTGCACTCAGCTGCCTTGGGAACCGTTCCTCTGCTGCCAGGAGGGTTCCTGGAGCCTTCCGCTTGAAGCTTGTGACCTTGCAGCTTGGCGGGTGGGGTTGGCCGGAGCTGGAGTTGTTTTATGTGCTGTTCTGCAATGTGTGGCCCGGTGGGGCTTCTGAGATGGGAAGGAGAGGCTGCTTCTCTGCAGCTGCAAGTTAAAGGATAAACAGGAGGAAAAACAAAAATGTTAGTACAGTTTGTGCTTGGTTGGGCTGTCCAGACACTGAGCAATGAAAACAGACCAGATGCGGCGTGTCTGGTGTGAGTGGTGTTGGCAGTCCTCTTCGTGGAGCATCGTCCTTCCCCAGGCTTGCACGCTCAGCTGGGTGCAGGACGTGGCGGGCTTCCCGCTTGGGGCTTCACTGTAGACCTGAAATTTATTAATTTTTTTCTTCCTTTCTTGATGCGTTCCCTTTGGGAGATGGAGAGTGGTGGCTATCGAGCAGCAGTTGTGGTTCATCTGAACAGTTTCCGTACTTGCATGGAACAGAAAAAAACCCTAGCTCAGCTTCCCCGAAGCTGTGCAGGTACGAGTGTAAGGTGGTCACCTGTGCCCCAGTCTGTAGCAGTGCCAGAGGACTTCAGAGTTAGTGCAGGTGTTAATACTCTTCTCTTTTTTTTTTTTTGATTATTTGGGATGTTACTTGAAATAATGCAAAAGCTGAACATGTCCATAGTCATGCAGCTTGTGAAGGAGGGGAAGAGAAGTCATGGAAACATGTTATAAAGGGTGTGCTGATGCCTTGTTTTGGGAAACAAACCTGGAGTTTAATTTTGACTTTGAATTGAAGAATGTATACGTGTTACCTTCAACAACATAACCACGGACGTGCTGTTGAAGATGATACACATACACAAATCACTAAAGAAAGGGAGATTCCTTGAAAAATCTTTTAAGACCTTGACTTTAGCTGGGAGATTTCCAATTTTTTTTTCCTCTTTCACTGTTTAGAAAAAGAAATAGATTAGATCAAGGGTTAAGTCAGCTCTTTGCCTACAGGTTTCTTACCAAGCTTTCTTTATTTCATCATTTTCTTTTATATAGGTTTGAAGGTTCCTTTTTTTTGTTCTGAATGATGTTTTGTTTGAATACACTTTCAAGATCCACAGTTAATGGTGGGTGTTAGGATTGAGGGATTATCCTGGAGCTGCTGTAGCGCCTCATTGTTCTACAGGGAAGTGGGAACTGGGGGAATTGGCTGCTTCTAAAGGGATTTAAAAGGGGTGTGGGAAAAGGGAGAGCTGTAAGCTTCCTGTGTGCTGGCAGTGAGTGTCCATCCAGGCCTGGAGCATAACCTCAAATATCTCAGAACTGGGAATTAGTGGTGGTGGTTTTTTTTTTTCTCTCCTCCAGTGCTCATTTAAACCCTAGGCTGAGACTGTTCTATAGAAATAGAATTGGCACAGCTTCATGTTTGTTTGCTATAGAGATACAAATATTTAGGGAGACTTTGCTTAGCAAATACATGAGTAAATCCACGTTTTTCAGCTCTAAAAATATATTTCTGTCAGTGGGACCTTGAAATATCTGAGAGCTCTGTCTTTTGAGGCAAACAGTTGACTCTTGAGAAGAATTGATTGGGGGAAAAAAAAAAAGATATTTTCTGTGTTGCAATGTAATATATGAATGCAGTTAAACAGCACGTTGATTTTCTTCTTCTGAATCTTCATGGTCACAGCTTTACTGCTGAAGCGCATCTTGTTTCCAAAGCTTATTGGCATGTCCATGAAAGGGCTGGGAACAGCCTGGCTTTGTTTTCCCAGGAGTTGGGGGGAAATAGATTTCTCTTCAGCCAGTGAGTCTGGGGGAGGATATGGTCACGTTAGGCAATGTGGTTTAAATCTGAAGGCCATTGCTGTTTGGTCACTTGGTTGATGAAGCGTTGCATAGTTTCTGTATTTAATGTTCCTGGGAGATTGAAATGCCCTTAAAAAGCAAGTCTGTCCAACAGCCCTGTCTTTCTGCAGCGTAAATTAAAGTATGAAGTAACTAGATCTGGCTAGGTGATCAGCTGAGTGTTACTGGAGAAAACAAAGCAGCATCTGGTCAGCGCACTGATTTGGTTTTGTGCTCAGTTCTGGAGCAGTGACCTCTGCCTGGGTAGAAACTACTTGGCTTGTACAAATTTTTAACTGAACGCTCTCAAATTTTGTTTTTGTTGCTGCTCGCATTCACTTAACTTCAGCACTTAGGGTTTCTAGATAAAGGAAGACTGAGGGGAGGAAGGAAATTGCACGCTTGCAGCTGAAGGACGGAGTGGGAGTTCAAGCATGAATGCGTCGTAAAACTTCCTAAAGGTCTCTTTTTTTTCCTTAGGCCTTTTGTAAAGTAATCTCTGCTTACTGTAGAAGTACTTTACCAGCGTAAATACTGCAATGTAAAATACAGGGCAAGCTGCTGCCTTATTCTTAGCAAAATCGGCTATTCCAGGAAAACAACCCCTGTCCTTCCCCAGGCTGTCAGCACTGTCAATTTTTTGCCCAGGTTTGTGCCTTTTTCCCCACTGTTGTCACTCTTTCAGAAATCAGCAGCGCACATCTGGATTTCTTTATACACCTATTAAATAATAATAATAAAAGTACCTTGCTGTTTTTTAATCAACTGAAAATTAACTTTATGCTGCTGTCCTTTGTTTTGCAAAGAGCAGTTGAGATAAAAAGCTCAAAAAGCTTCCTGCAGAAGTAGCCTGGTTTGATCTGGAAATGATTACGCTATTGTTAGCGTGGATTTAAGTCTGTTATTGTCATGTGTGTAAAATCTGGCGTATCTATCTAATCATGGGCTGATAGCTTTTTATAGCAGCCCTTTTTTTTTTTTGGCCTTGGTTTTTGTGGGGAGACCTGAAATTAAACTGTGTTGCATGCACTTAAACAGTTTTTGTTAAGTTAAGAAAATTCAGCATGTCTCTGGCTGAGCACGCTGGTAGTGGAAGTGTTGAATGAGCTTAGAAATGACTTTATCTGACTTTAAAGGAAATAAAATATGTATTTCATAAAAGGACTTCTTCAGATAAAAATAAGTTTGTTATATTCATGCACATAATCTGCAGCAAAATAATAGGGTTGTTAAACCTTGGTGAAAGGAGAGCTGAGCGTGCGCTCAACCTGCCCATGCGTTTGAAGCTCTGAGTTTTGTTCTGGTTTTGGAGCAGAAACTGGTAAGGAAACCATTTACCAAAACCGCCCACCAGGTCTTCGGAGCAGTGAGACATCTGAGAAGGTTATTGCCATCCATTTGCTCACGCGGAGGGAGGAGGCCGTTATATCTGATATCGTTACATTCGCTTTGTATGTTAAAGCTTTTTTATGACCGTGTCACAGGAGGCTCATGGAAATTTTCGTAGTGACTCAGGAGACCATGGCTGTTAGTTTACTCGTTGCAAACAAGAGGCAGTTGTGCTTCTGGTGCTGGAATGCATCTTCCTATGGAAGTAAAACTCACCCAAGAATTTGGTCTGTGTCCTGTCATGCCCCACATAGTTTCTGAACCCTTTTCTCTGTTTCTGCTTGGTTGGATGGAAGGAGGAAGCTCTCTGCGGTAAAGACAGTTCTTGTTTAGTGTTAGAGAAAATGTCAACCAAAGAGGGAACCGGGATTCAAGCACGCATCTTCACTTCTTGCAGATTTTGGCTTCTGCAGTCAGATGTGAGATATCCCTTTCAAGGAGATATGGAAGGGAGGTCTTGCATCTTCTTATCTCGAGAGGCTTGCATATAGGAAGCCATATGTTATTAATTCCTCTGCTCGCTGGGCTGCTTCCGTCCCACCCTTCCTGTTTTATCAATATTGGGAATGGTGTAGGACTCTGGGTGAAGTGGCTTTAAATGTCTTGCTTCACCCGAGAAGATATTGACAGCTGTTAGTTGTCTTACTGCCTCTCTTGTGTTCATCTGCTGCTCTACGCTAACGAAACACGTTCTGTTTGAGACCAGAGATGAAGTCCTTGGAAAGGTTTTAATCTCTAGCAACTCTTGTTTTCAAGCTGAAAACACTAAAGTAAAGTTTTTCACTTTTATTCCGGTGTGAAGTTCTGTAACGGAGAGTCCAAGTGGATTTGAAGGTTAGAAGGCAGCGTTGCTGGTACATGCGTTTTTGAGTGAAGATCCTTCCCCCACTTCTCCAACACATTTACAGTGTTTCCTTAATGTGGACGGATCCTGGGGTTGACTTCTTTGTTCTTTCAGAGACCCATACTACTGCTGAACCTCATTCGCTAAAATGTTTTGTTTGCAAATTTTGTTTTTAAAGTGGAGACCCACCATGATGTGCATTGTGCCACAAGAAGATAGCTGCTGTCATTGTGGCTGATGTGCCCTGCTTCTGAGGTTAATTGGTTTTAGTTTTTGGTCTGTGACTGGACCTATTAATTGCTTTGAAGATATGTATTGATGCCTTCTTTGGTATCAGAAGTTTAGTGAGAAAGGGCAGGCTTTTAAAAATAATTATCTGGTCGGGCTATCAAAGAAGCAAACCTGTAGAGTTTGTACGATTTGTTTTTTTGGGGGTTTTTCTCCATTTCTGTTGCACTGAGTTACAAAAATCCATCTTGGAGTGATAAATGTATTGATTGTTTTAGCTAGGTCCTTGTTCAGGAAGGAATGGTGACAGTATTTAGGAGGATAGAGGTAAGAAGCTTATCTTAACGGGTGATGTCAAGCAGATTAAATTACTCTATTTTGCAACCGAAGTAGCTTTGGTTTTCCATGAGCTGCCAGTGCTTTTTCCAAATTTTGATTTTTGTAGACACCTCCATTGTTTTAGTAATGGTGAAATCTGAAGAGTAACATTTGGGGTTGTGTGGTGGTAGTTTCCCTTGACCTCTGAGTGAGGAACCTATCTGGGTAACAAGGAGACATGGTTATACTGTAGGGTCTTGAAAGTCTGAGCTTTTGGAGAAGCAAAGCCCTCATTGCTGTAAGTCAATGGTAGATTGAAGAGCATGATGCTCTTCAGCTCTGGGGTGCTTGTAGACTGAAGGAGCCACAGGTAGGTTGGTTTGGATTTGGCTATCACTAAAGGAGATGGTGAAAACAAAGGCTGGAGAGTGCTGGATTCTTTGGGACTTCACTTTACAAAGGCAGCAGCTTTACAGATAGGTTTAAGTGATGGTTTCTTCTCCTTCCCCGTCAGAATACTGCCAAAAGAGTCAGTATACTTGCTGAGGACACAAAAGCAGAGGGAGGAAGAAACATCTCGACCCCTACTTCATGGGCTGCTGCTGAAGGTCTGCGTGTTACGTAAAGTTTTAATGTGTGGTAGTTAATGTTATTAATTGAGTTAGGATAGTTATCATCTTGAGACTTCAATACAGGCTTTTTCAGGAACTAGGTATTTACTGTTTTTAAAGGAATGTTATAGCTTCACACGCTGCCTTGGCAGTACTAATCAGAAAATGGATTTTTAATAGTCTCTCTCCCTGAGAAAAATATCTTGTAGTAGAGTTTATTTAGGCTTCACAGCGGTGTAGCATGCCTGAAAGAGTATCTCATGGTTTGGCATTGAGCGCAAATGATTAAACTAACTTTCTGTGGAATCGCCCTCTTTTAGGTGGTGCTGTTACCTAAGGAAATCTTGAGCTGTTCTTGTGCTGCCGAAGAGCCTGTGTGCGAGTGGGGAGGATGTGGTGTGATCTAACAAGTCGTAGCATGTGCCTCTCAACACGCAGCCCCGGGACAGGAGGTTTGTCTTTGTGTGCAGGATGCCTCTTAGGCAATTGCTGGAAGGCTGCACGCAGGGGTCGTCTCCGGCACCGACCTCGCTGGAAATGTTCAGTGCAGCAATCCAGGGGCTGATGAACCTCCTCTTTGTGAAGTGAGTGGGTTTTCTGTTGCCTTGTCTGGATTTTGTTCTGTAAGTGTTTCTGCAGCTGTTCCTAATCCACACTTTTTTGCTTAAAGGCAACTCTGACTTCTTGAGTACCATGACCCCTGACCATCTGGGAATTAAATGTATTTCTTTGCGTAGCTTCCACCAGCTTGCTCAGTCTGTTCTTCGCAATGTAACTGCCTCCCTGCTCAACTCCTAGTAATTCCCTGATTAATTCACCTTGTTAGGGTTCGCTTACATTCCTGCCACCAGGAACCAGTCGCTAACATTTAGCTTTATACCAAGTGCTTATATAGCCTGTGTGTCAAGACCAGTAGATAAGCTCAACAAATTGAAGTCCCTGCGAATGGTCTTTTCAGGTGTTAACATTTCGTATTTGGTTTCCATTGGGGCTGTTCTAGGAAAACATGTTTTGCAGGACACTTTTTTGACCTTATATCATCTCAGCGATGTCCGAGGAGTTCAGTCTCACTTCCGACAGCAATGTCAGTAGCTTCTTTTCTTTCTTTAGAAAGGAGCAGCAAAGTTATGTGCTTTCAGTCTGGAAATCTCCCCCTTAACAAAATGGTAAGGAAAGCTTGCGCGCATGCACATACACACACACACATATATATTTTTAATCCAGCCTGTAGCCTAGATAGGGAGGAGTTTTGGTCTACAGATATCCACACCAAACATATATTCGGGAAGTTGTCTCCTGTTTTTTTGGAGCCCGACATAAAGCAGACTTGGCTTCGTTCTAGTCCGTCCTTGCATTGAACCAAGGACTTCAAATCTTTCGGCTGGCGGTATTGAGAAGCCTGGAGTTAGTAGCGTTCTCTTTGAAGTGTCAATAGAGAGCATCCAGTTTCATTTTTTGTTAGTGGTGTTCCAAAATAATCCTATCGAGTTGTTTCTGTGGGAAAATGGTCATGCTATAGGTCATCCTTCCTTCTCAAGTATGCTTTTTGTTTTTGCTAAATTATCTCTCCTTAGAAATAGTCACTGCGTCTAGTGCTTGTCCGTCATGTGTCTCCAGAAAGAATGGGTAGATGACACGAACTTGCGTGTTTGTGGTTTAATGCACCTTTGTAACTTCCACGAGTATTTCCAGTTTGTGCATTTTATTCTCCAGATGCAGAGCTGAAGGCACACACTAGCTGTTGTTGTGAGTTGAGAACTGAAGCGCAATTCCCTCTCTGCTTTGAGAAAAAAATTTGGAAGAAGCTTTGTTTCTGACTTTCCAAAACATATTTGAAACATAAGTCAGTGGCAAGCTTTGTTTTGGAAATGGCCTCGCTCCAGCGATGGTTTTGCCAAGTCTGTTTATCCCAATTCCTTCCTCAGCGTAATAGGCTGAGAAAGTAAAACTGTTGTGTGGGTGGCTGGTTGAAAATGGTCCTTGCGGATATTGCTGTAATTTGTTTCATAAATAATGATAGCTTGTACATAAGCCTGTAATTGACATAAAATGCATTAAAGGATAGTGTGAAGGCATGTGAACTGCTACTTAAGATCCACAGCAGGACTCTGTCAGGAGCAGAGACAGGCTAGTGGAAAAGGCAGAGATTTCTCAACGTGATGGAGAAGCAGAGGGCGTGGAAACTCTGTACCGTATCAAATGACGTGATCCACGTGTGCTAGAACTTAGTTTTCCTAAATGGTTATTGAAGAAATGCAGAACTTCCTAAATACTAGAGAAAAGAAAGCTGAGCCAGGTGATGGATGAGAACAGCAACGCTGTTGTTTCCAGATAGTTGCAGTGTTAATTATGGCCTGTGTCTGAAAAAATCTTTGGCTGGTGAGTGGGAGGTGTAAGGGCAGGGGCGGGAGGGAGATGAAACCGTCCAAATTCCAGACAATTCAGTGGTTTGGGTTAGGAAAATCTGTGGCCTCTTTCTGGTAGTGAAGACAGCAGTGTGCTGGCTGGTCCGGGCGGTCGTCTTGCTCCTAGAGCAACCGATGCTGCTGAGTTTGCTGCTCTCATATAGTCATATAATTTATTTTGTTTGTAATTAGGCTCGACAACGCAAGTTGTATGTTTTTGATATCTAATTCAGATAGGAGCAAAGCCAGGCGTTAGAGCTGCTGTGGGTTATGAGCACATGTGGGAGGATGAGGGCGAGGGGGGAAAGTGCTGCCTTTCAGCAGGCAAGGGAAAAGCCTTTAAAACATAATTTAGTAGAAACTTGCGGCTGATGAACAGCCGAGCTCTTGGACCGGGCCCGGAGATGGGAGTGCTGGGCAGGGAGCGAGGGCTGTTTGGTGTCTCACCTGCACGTGCACACCTGGTCCAAAATCCCCTCTGCGCTGCCTGTGGCCAGGCTGCTTAGACTCGTCGCTCGGGTGTGCCAAACTTCCGAAACGCGCGTTGCATGCGCGGGAGGTGTGCTGGTTGGAGGAGCGAGGGACCGGCACCTAGCTGCTGGGGGACGGGGCTCCTGGGAGAGCTCGCGCTGCCGGAAACAGACCTCAGGGAAGCCTGTTAACTTTTCTGCGTTAACTTCCCCATCTGGTAAAACACTTTGAATTTGGATTGATTTTTTTGTTGTTGTTGTTACAAGTGAGTAAAATCTGCTTGTCCTTTAAATAAATGGTTTTGCAGTTCTCACCAGATCGTATGATGTTTAAATTTACTGTTTGCAAGGCACTGCAATATAGTCCAAAAAGTTTATTTTCTTATTACAAGGAGATACATGTTTGCCAGTTGGCCGAACATCATGTTTAAAGAAGCTACAACTTCGTATTGTTTTTATAAGCTATTTAAACTTTTGCTTTGGAGCGCAAAAGTAATTTTTAGTCATTTTCCAGTCATTCTTCCCTCCTTGCCTCTCCATCTCTGAACAGATATAGCTGCAGCTGAGCATCAGGAACGTTCCCTCTTACACCTGCTACTGTCAAATTAAAATATTATAGCAGAAATTAAAATGTATTGTGATTTGCCCTTTTTTTTTCCACTTTATTTTAACTTGAATCCTATGAGAAAGACTTTGAAGGTGGGTAAGATTTGTTTTGTCCTGATTCCTTTGGAGATACGCTCTTACCCAGGAAACGTCTGTAAGAGGTGTCGTACCCCACTGCCGAGGATGGAAGTACTGCCTTCATACAGTTCAGTCGGAAGCTTTTCGGTGAACCTCCTCTGCCCTCCTGGTGCCTCCAGTTCCGATCTGCTGCATGGGCTGTGGTGGTAGTTGCTTGCTTCGGTTGTCACCGGCTGGTAGCTCCATCTCCTGCAGGAGGAAATTCGTAGGAAAGCTTGACCTTGCTGCGGCTCCAAGGTCCCAGAGTGGTTTGGAGTGGGTGGGAATTGCGGCACTTAAGGGATTGTGATGGCTGAAGTCACTGGTGGTGGTGTCATTACAGACTACCAGTGATGAAATGATTGCTTCTTGGCAATTAATTGCCCTGTGTTCTGCTGAGAATAAAGAGCAAAAGACAGCTTTTTTCCACATTTTGGGGAGAGAGAAGGAGGAAGCCTCAACTCTTCTGTACTTCTTGAGCTGGGGGAGTAACTTGGTTTGAGCCATACCTGTTGAGCACAAGCCATGGAGCGGTTTCTGGCTGTTCGATATCAGCAGATGAACTTCCCAAGGATCCCAGTCGACTGTCACCAGATCTTCTCATCTTGGTGCTGATGCTGGTGGCAGGAGGTAGCTTTGCAGCCCGGATACTTGAGTGAAATGGAGCCCTTCCCAAAATGGCATGTGGAGCCCTTGATCATCTGTGATCTGCCTGCACTTGCCAAGTGTAAAATGCCTTTTTAAAACAAGCTTTTATCGTTACTGCTGAAAAAGGGCTTTGAGGCTTCCTGTGCAGATAGGACTTTTGTGTTTTACGTGGTGTCTTTCCAGTCCCTAATGAATAAACACAGCTGGCGGTTTTGGGAAGTTGACTTAACATCTTTGCATCAAAGCTGTACAAATAAAGCAGCAAGCCTTACTGAATTATTAGATGTTTTCTGATTTTTATGCTGGTCCGCACACTGACTTAGGAGTGATCAGATGAAAAAAATGCTTTTCTTGTGAGGCTGCCTTCAGCCCATGCAGGGGGAAGCAACTTTCCCCTCCTCCCCCTTTGGAAACATGGCTGGAACAAGCAGCCTTGATGACTTATCAATGTTGGATTATCATGCAATAATTTACTAGGCAGCCTTTTGGTGTCCGGAGCCGCCTACACGCACAAGTCAATGGTGCCTTTGTTCAGGAGTGCTTGGAAGAATGCATGACCTAATGGGGTGGTGGGAGTTCACGTTCGTTCCAGTGTGCTAAAGGCTGCGCTGGTTCTCCGAGTGTCCCAAATGCGTTTCCTTCCTCCTGCCCTGTTTCGGTACGAGTGCCTAGAAAAAGCAACCTGTATTTATTTCTCCAGGGGGCTTTCTTAGAAACGCAAGCACCCATCTCTGGCGGAGCTCTGCATGCCAAAATCTCTTGTGTGGTGGAGAGTGGTTTGTAGTGAGATTATTAAAATCCTTCAGACCTTGCTTGCTCACGACACGTGTGCCTGAATCCCTAGGTCCTTTAGGAGAGGACAAGAAAATCAACCCAAGTTGTTGTTACTACCAGTTTTCACAATATGGTTGTTCCCATGAGGGCCACCATGCAGAATGAGAGCTATCATACGTGATCCTGCGTGGTGGTGGTGTCCCAATGAAGATCATCAGAAAAGGCAAATCCCGCGTTTTCCTTTTTTCAGACTCTGGCTATTCCATTTTATGTTCAATACCAGTGCTCTAATCTTCCTCCTCCACAAGTTTTCCCAGAAAAGCTAGGGTGTAGTTATAATAGACATTTGCTCTAGAACTATAATTTCTTGCTTTTTGTCATAAGTTTGGCTATTTCATGTGCGTGTGATGCAAGCAACATAACTTACCAGTTATATGTCTTGCAGGTGTTGGGCTGATGTTTAATAAACCTTTTTTCTTCCAAGACAACAAGTTGCTCAGGAAGTTTCTCATTCTCCCCTCCTTATAACTTCTATCCTTCTTTCATTGCTCATCTGCATGCTGTAGAACCCTTTCCCATTCCGTGGGATGGGATAACTCGTTCTCCTTACATATTCCCTTCTCACCAGCGGTCCCTGTGCTCCAGGAGGGGAAGCCTCCCAGGAGGGTTTCTAGCATGGGAGGCTGCCCAAAATACAGCAGTAGCCAAGGGTCTGGAGTGGTTGACTCAAGAAGCAGCAATCAGTTTTGAACAAGAGTTTGCTAACCTGCTGGCTTCTGTCTTGTAACGTCAGTGTTTCTGTCCCTTGCAGTTGTCTGCTCGTGTAAACCTCTACTACCCTCTGCACGTGGTGGAAGCCGCTGCCTCCTGCTATTGCTGGTAGTTCTGCGTTCCTCAGAGAGGAGCAGATGAGTGTTTCTCTGCCCTGAAGTCTTTTAACAGCAGTGTCTGCTTGTAGCTGCTTCAACAAAGTGCTGGGTGGGGGAAGCTGAAGAAGACAGAATTGAGCTAGGAGTAAGAACAAGAGGGGTGAGTGGCCTTGGGCGCCTTCCAGTCCTGTAGACTGGCAAATCTGGCCTTTCGTCCTGGGAAAGGGGGTGAGACAGGTCAGATGGGACAGGAAAGCAAAAGGAAATACCAGGGAAATACCAAGGAAATGCCAGCTTGCTGTTAGTCTTGTCGCTGTGAAATGGAAATGAAATCCAGTCAAAAAGTAATAAATATGCTGGTATTTTTTTTGTTCTGTTTTCAATTCTTTTAAACTTTTACATAGAAATGTTGTCAGCAGGTGTCTGAAAAACGCTGCTTGAAATAGGAGCTAACCAAAAGAGACGTTCAGAGCAAGGTTTAACTGTTTCATTACTATTTAGAGAATTTTGTTGAAAATAAAAGTGCAAAAATTTGACTCTTTGCCCAATACAGTCTTCTGAGGTGGACTTTTTTCCTCGGCAGCAAAACTTAGCAGCTGCATTTTAAAGCTTTCTGCTAGGAGGCTCCTCCGAGGAATTGCAGAGAATGAAGAAGAGGGAGCGCGAGCTCTTTCCGAAGCTGTGTAGTGGATGTGAGCAGACCGATAATGAAGGAGGCGAGTGTCGGTCGGGGCTTATCTCAAAGGCATCTGCTCACAATCCAGCGCTTGTAGTCAGAGTGCCAGCTGGCGGGATGCTTTCCTGATGTAAATTATCCATCCCTTCTGAGGGGTCTGAGCACAAGGAAGCCTTTTGTGTGTAGGGATGAATTCCTAACTTGGGGGGAAAGGGAGGAGTTTCTCGCGAAGATCTAAATAGCATTTATGTAAAGTTTCCAGGCTGTCTTTATGGTTTTCAGCACGATGCGTTTCCTGCTGGACGCTGGGATGCAGAAGTGGGTGACGACCCTGCTGACGTCCGTCAGCTCGCCTGGCGGTTGTGGCCGGCTTGCCAACGCAGTCAGGTTGGTGGGGGCAGTGTCCCTGCATCGAACGCTGCTAAACCTCTCCGAGACCGTCACTGCCCCCTCTCCGGGCACCCGGACTCGCTCACTTGTTCGAGTCTGCAACTGCAGTGCTGCCTCGAAGGCTTACGCAAGTGCTTCTTTCTTAAGAGAATGGTGCTACATGAGACCATGTAGACCAAACTGAGATCAAAAAAATAGTCAATGTCTAGAAACAGAAGAACAATGACTTTTTGTCTTCCAAATTAAACGTTTAAAACTACCTTTCACCTAGTTATTGCGGTGGCCGTTTCTCAGGGTAATAGTAGCATGTATTTATTTAAGCCCTGCAAGACTTGAAGGCAGCCTAGAAGGCTTATCTTTGCTCTGCGACCTTGAAGAGCCCTGTTAGCTGCTACGCTGCTAAGCACAGATTTTACGTTCAGTATAAATGGGGGAAAACGTATTTCAACACTGTGTCAGCTGGTCTTGGGTAAACGCTATTGTTCCAGCAGTATTTACCCATGGCAAGCTGATACAGTGCTGGAGCGCAGCCTCGCTGTGTGCATTAACTGCATTCCTGTGTAATACCATTAGCAGGGCTTCTCAAGTAGTTTCACTGCCAGCTGAAATAAATGTCTCTTCACCTGGGCTGTTCAGTTGGAAAGGTTTCCAGTGCGTTTTCTTTGGCCTGTGGTGGAAACCAAAGGCGAAGAAGGGAGTGTGCTTTCCATTTAGCATGAGGGATTTCTATGGAAAAATGTTCTTGTGCTGCCCAGAGTGCAGTTTGCACATGTTGTACCTTTAGCTTAGCTGGAATTTTTTGCAAGGGGCTGTGGGAAACCTTATCAGGGCACAGAGATCATAATCCAGTAATAATAGAGAGGGGGAAAAAAAAACCAGCAGGTGATTTCCATGATATGGAGATGGTGTGGTCATTTTTGTTTGGGTGTCCCTGCAAACTTTGCAATCTGTGTATTTTTTGGGGACGTGCAGGCTGTGAACTGGCCTTCCTGCTGGAGCGCTTAGTGTTTGCAGAGTGCAGGCACAAGCCTGGTTCTCTTCTTCATTCCCAGAATTCTTTTGCAGCGTTTCCTCCCGGAAGTCATCTTGATGAAGCCTGAATGCAGAGGTTTTGCTTCTTGCTAGAGAGAGGCTCTACTAGTAGAAGAAAATTAACCTCCCCAAGTCAAAGCAGCAAGGTATTCTTGACGATTGAGTTGACACAGAGAATTCACTCAGGAAGGTCATTCAGATAACCTTCATGCTGTTGGCTGTGGCTGCTCTAGCCTGATGTCTTCAATGTTTTCACTTGTCATGAGAATCACCCAAAGAAATCCCACCAGGGCAGTGGCTTTCAGCTTCGTATTTTATTTCAGTATGTGAACTCTGAGAAGACTTTCCCATTAAGCTACTGCTGATAGTTTTATTAGCTGTAAAACGATGATGATGAGTCTGGTTTTAGATGTTGCTCATTCATGGTGTCGGTGAAGTTCTCAGATGGGCTGGCAAGGTGCAGGTCAACGTGTAGACTAGTGTCTTCCTGCAGTAGAAGGAGGAAGCTTCTGGGGTTCCTTGCTTTTACCCGAAATAATTGGGAGAGCATGCCTTGGGTTCTTTTGAAAGATATTTGTGCATGTCTGGCCTGCTGGCTTGTGTCTGGCGTGCTCGCCTCAAGTTTCTGCTTGGCTGTGCTCTTCACCTTCGCAGTGTACTTGGCCTTCAGTGAGGAGCTGTTCTTGAGAAGAGACCGCATAGCAGGAGGAATGGGAAACCCGTGAGGGACTGATTTAAACACCTGACGTGTGCTTCTTCCTCCTTGCTTTGCACTGAGACTCATAAACACTTCTAAGTAGCAACGGGATTACTCGTCTCCTACTTGCACTGGGCGGCAAGAGGAGGCTAAGCCCAAGCTGTGTTACAGTGTTGAGTGTTGATGCTTGGAGTTTCAGGCCCTTGTGGAATCAATTTGTTGTTAATAGCGTGAGTGCTTCTCGTTTGTTGCCTTCTGTGTGTAAGGAGATCCCATAAGTAACTTGACCCCAAACCAACAGTGAGCTGGTATTGAGGAAGAGCCCCAGACTGTGAATATCTGGCTTCCAGTCTTGTGCGTAGGTCATCCGTAAGCTCTCACGTTATATAAATAGCAGTGGGTATTTTCTGGGAAGTGCTGGGGGGAGAGGTGGTGTCTGTGCAGTGCCCCAGTTGTCTTCCATGGCATACCCCAAAGCAGTACTTTCGGTAGATGGGAGTGTTGGCAGATTTAGCCTTTAAACACAAGGTTGGTCTTTTTTTTTAATCCTTGCGACATGCTAGTGTACATTTTTCAGGTGTTGTATATCTATTATTTATTTTTGCTGAGTTCTAGACCCGTTATCATGCTTTTCTTGCTATTTCTGTGTTCCCAGCAGTCAGAAAGGACAAAGATTCATTTCCCACACTGGCCAGGCACTGACTGTGCCTCGCCTGGGACAGTCCGAGAACTGTGACCAGTGACCTGAGCCCAACCAGCTGGTGTTTCTGGCCTGAGTACCATGCACGTATCTCGTAGCTGGTGTGACCATGGGAGTGGGCTTCAGCGTAAGCCTGGGTCAAGGCTTGCACCCTCAAAGCAGCTCCTGCAAGCCTCCTCCTGTCTCATCTGGAGTCATTCATTAACTGCAATTCAAAGCCTGACTTGCATGAAGCGGAGCTGATTTAAGTAATGTTAGAGAGATATGAAAGGACTTAAAATGCAGGTGGAGTTTCATTGCGATCCGGTTTTCACATATGTGCTTTGAGGCACGCACTGTTCTTGTTGCCTTGTGCTGCCTGGTTTGCTTTAACTTGTGCAGTGAACCCCTCTTCAGCAGGTGCAAAGCCCTGTGTTAAAGTTTAACACGGTGTATAGCAAGTTCATTTTTACAAATTGAGGTTAAATCTGCATGACCTCTGCAGGCAGAGAAAACCTGTTTCTTATTTCTTGATCAGTTGAAACTGCTCTAGTAGCTTTTTTTTTTGTAAGTGAAGGGACCAGCGGCTGCTGCAGGCTGTGCTTAGAGCGGTGTTTTTCTTGGAGGTGGTGGGAGTGTATAAGAGTGTGGCGGAGACGAAACTCCGGAGATTTTGTTCGGGACAAACCTCGCCCTGTTCTTGCACGTTCCCTACGTGTGCTAGTGGCTGTGCCTTTCACGTTTCCGTACGGCTGTTGGCTGCCCAGGGTTTATCCAAAAATCCAGCGTGCATTTAGCTCCAGGATGTCTTGATGGCCCCCAGTCTGCTTGCCGAGGTGGAGCAGCAGCAGCCAGCGTGCAGCTGTGCGCCTCGTCCAGTGGAGGAAGGCGGCTGAAGCATGTTATGGTCCTTGTCTCCCGATGGTCTTAATTGCTTGGGGCAGTGAGGAGGAAACTCTTGCAGGTGCGTTATGAGCCGTATGGGTTCGTGGTGCTGCTATTCCCAGTGACAAAGTCCAGTAAGCCCATGTTGCAGGTTGTTATTCCTATCGTTTTAATAACGTTAGAGGACAGTAGTTATTACCGTCCCGCCACCTCCACGGCTGCCCGTGCAGGTGGTGGTTCTCAGCCCGGAGCTTCGCATGGAGATGGCATCCAGTGAAACATCTGCGTTCCAGCTCCTGGTGCAGGAATGTCAGGGTGAAGAATGCGGCGATGGGGAGAAGTTACAGGTTTTCTTGGGGACGTGAAACCCCTGGGTGGTTGGCTTATGTGCGCAGGGGTGGATGCTCAAGTCGCCGGAGAGAATCCGTTTCGGAGGATAATCTGCCAAAGTCTGCAAGCCTGTTCGGAGATGAACAGAGGGCAGGGAGGTGTGTTTTCATTTCTCCTTTTAGGAGAGGGAGAACATGGCTAACTCGTAAATCACTGCACTTTGATCTGAAGAGTGTCTTGGAAACTTTAATCATGGGGTCTGGGAAACTTAAACCTTGTTTTGTCTTTCCCAGGGAATATGTAGAAGAGGGTGTCCTCAGTAGTTCGGTGCTGGAGGAAAGGCTTCGTGAGTAGTGAAAAGAGTTTGGGCTCCTGTCTGATCGGGGGGAAGCAGAGGTACAAAACGGGCTCTGCAGTGTGACTCTTACCTCTGGTTAATACTGTTTCTCCCATACATGTATTTGGAAGAAATATCAAATCGCGTGATTAACTTGGACCTGGCCTTAGATATACGCAAACTGTTCATGCATCTGATGTAACCTGTGATCCTTTTGGGATAAGGACATTTTCAGTGATGCCTGCAGAAGGGAATTACAGCTCATGATCTGTGTTTGGTTGCACTGAGATCTGTAGGTCTGTTTGTTCATCTGCTCAGCCTTCCACTTGACCTCTGCCTTTGGTTCCTTCACCTTGTCTTTGCTGGGAAATACGGTACTGGTGCTACTGGACGCAGCTCATCCTATTGGTACTAGAGGAAATCCTCTAAACAGTGAACTGCAGTGCAGCTCTTCTCAGTCTGTTTTAAGTCATTTGAGTCTTTCTCATGACTTTCTTCTCTAACCTGCAGGCAAGGCCTTCGACATCACCTATGTGCGGCTGAAGTTTCACACCAGTCGGCCGGAGAGCTTTGCAATCTACAAACGCACCAGGGAAGATGGCCCATGGGTGCCCTACCAGTATTACAGTGGGTCCTGTGAGAGCACCTATCACAAAGTCAATCGGGGTTTTATTCGGACTGGGGAGGATGAGCAGCAGGCACTCTGCACGGATGAGTTCAGCGACATCTCCCCTCTCACTGGGGGCAACGTGGCTTTCTCAACGTTAGAGGGGCGACCCAGTGCCTACAACTTCGACAACAGCCCTGTGCTACAGGTATGTGAGCAGGACAAAGTCTGTGAGATGGTCTGAGCTGAGTCCTTCTGTTTAGTTGTCGTGGGTGGTAGCTTCGTGCTGGCTGTGGGCTGTGCTACAGCCCTTGTTTGTACTGAAGGACCGTTGGACAGGTGAGTTGGGTTGCACAATCCAAAGAAACGCTTTTGAAGAAAGAGTGAACTCTTGACTCTATCCTGAGTAAGTTTATAGTAAAACAATGACCAAAAAAAGAAAAAAAAAATTTAAAAAATCAGTGGCGTTAAAGACAACTTGTCGTAGGCATCGTGGAAATCTTTAGAGGATGGGTGCTTACCTCAGCCAGCTTAGAAAGCAGCTGTGGGCATTTTGCTGTTCTTTCAGAAATGAGAAGAGGGGATGGTAAAGATGGATGTTTGAGGCATCGGCATGTATATTTTGAGCACGAAAGTTTAAGAAATGTGGTATTCTTCTAAACATGTGAAGGGTTGTTTGAAACCCCAACTTGTTCTATTATGTGTGTGCTGGGGTGGGGGGAGCTTGGTTTTGTCTACAGCATTTAGTTTCTCTTACAAAAGGCTTGGATAAGGGTTTTGTTCGGGGGCTTTTTGTTCTTACATTCAC
Source organism: Chauna torquata (assembly GCA_013399475.1). Lineage (NCBI taxonomy): Eukaryota > Metazoa > Chordata > Aves > Anseriformes > Anhimidae > Chauna > Chauna torquata. The sequence goes on from VXAL01012489.1 coordinate 271,436, forward strand.
AGCGCTGGCTGGGCAGTGGTCTGGAGCCTACCAGGAGCACCAGTTTATCCAGTTTACTTGCCGTTTTCTCTGTGCCGCTTGATGACTTTTCCAGATTATGTTGCAACAAAGAGCTAAAGCTGTGGAATTTGCCCCACTGGGGCTTGTCTCCTTCCTTTTGGAGCTGTGATCGGCACGCCCTCGCGTCAGCCGTCCTTCCCCGTTCTCTTAGATTAGCAAGAGCACGCTGAGATGTGGGCACCCAGCAGGTTTGGGGCTTGCCTGTCTCTGATCTTCAGCCAGTGGGCAGAAAAGGAGGATCTGGTGGGGCTCAGTTATACGAGTGAAAGTAAAGGTTAATGGGAAAGAGAAGAACTCATGAAATGGAAGAGAACCAGTTTGGCCACCTCATTTGTGCAGCTAGACCTTGATGAGAACAGGGTCTAATCCTTAAGGTGAACAGGGAGATTTCAGGTTAGCGCTATGGTGTATAATCTTCTGATAAACTCTGCATGAGGAACAGAGACCTGACCACTGGTTTCCTAAAATACATGCAAACCTCTGGCAGTGCCCTTCAGAACTGAAGTAAACGTGTGTTTTGTGCTCAGCATTTCCATGTGTTTATGCCAGTGTTTGTAGTTCAGCAAAGCTTCTTATTGTACTGGCTAATCAGCAGCACAGCTGCAATGCGGTTGTACGTGCATGGATGTTTTTCCCGTTTTTCCTGTATTCTTTACAGCGTTTGAAGGAAAATAGTATTGCAAAAGCTGTGATAAGAACAGCAAGGTGCTAACAATAGTCACAGGCTGAAGGTGACGTGAAGTCTGGGGACAGGCTACGTTTGCTGGCTGGAGGAGAGTAGGGTACTGTGTTGAAGATGCTGTGTAAATATTATGAAAAGCTCTTGTGTTGTAAGTCAGATCTGCCTGCCTGTTTTTCTTCCCACCCTCATTCATCTGTCTGTCTGTGTCATTTTGTCTGGAGGTGTAAGTCTGCAGATGAGTGTTCCCTGAAGCTTTTTCCATTCTTGCTTTGCAAGAAAACTGCTGTCAGTTAGATATGTGAGGGTAGCACACCTGCCCCGTGCTCTTTTTGCTGAAGATGTTGCCCACGGCTTCCCAGCTGAGAGCAGTCAAGACCCGGGGAGGCACTGGGAGGGGTATGCAAAGATGGTGGAGTGTCTGGAAAACTTATCTGAACCAAGAGGATATGATGTAAGGCTTCCTGGGCAGGGACGCGGGAGTCTCAGAGGTGCAGAGGGGGAAATAATGAGGAAGGAGCGTGCTGACTGATGAGTGACTACTGGCGTGACTTACTGAATGTAAATACAGCTGCTAATGAGACGGCGCTGACGCGCACTTGAGGGGTACATTTGATGTTTGCTCTGATGGGATTTCTGTCTGCTCTAGGAATGGGTGACGGCTACTGATATTAGAGTGAGCCTCAACCGTCTGAACACGTTTGGAGATGAGGTTTTCAATGACCCCAAAGTTCTCAAGTCGTATTACTATGCGATTTCGGATTTTGCTGTGGGTGGTAGGTGAGTAAGCAATAAACTTCTGTATTTATTGGAAGCTTTTGGTCAGGATTACTGGAGTGCTTTAAAGATTTTGATTATACTCACGTGGTGCCATTAGGTTCTGGTCTTTATTGACTGTCCTAAGTCAAAAATGCAGTAGAATGAGTCTTGTGAAGCTTGCAAATACTATGTATAACCTCTTGAGGCTATAAACCACAGAGGTAGAGAGACTGAATGTTTTATTTTCCTCATTAGATCAAATGTGAAATGACTGGGGAAGGGGAGCAAAAAGAGTGACAAGAATGTAAAACAAAAGGGGGAAAAAAAAAGACTTTTTCTGTGCAGTGCTTTGTGTGGTTTTGCTTTACATGTAGCCGAGAATACGAGTAAGCCGAAAATCTCAACATCTCTGCTCCCCCTAAATGTTGGGGGCCAAATCCTACAAAGATCTGAAGCACCGTACAGTACCGTGGTTCTCTGTACCCTGTTCCTTTTGCCAAAGCGTATCACAGAGTGCTTTAATGTTACTTTGCTGGCGATAAAATGTTTTCATAAATAGAGTTGGGACCAAAGGATTGTTTCAGGCTTCTTGCAGAGAGCAGTCCTGAGACTGGGCTTTTGTGTCAGTCACCTTGTGCTAATTGATTTCTTACCCTTACAAGAGGACGTGGCCAGCGTGCATACCTTTTCTTGGACTCTCAAGAGACAGAAAATAAGAAGATGTATACTCGTCTAAAGCCAACAACATTTTTGCTTCTCCTGCTCAGTTTATTCTACCTTAGTAACAGACTCCAGAGGAGGCAGATGAACCTTCTTGCTCTTCTAAATGCATGCCTTGAGCATGCTACACCTGTTGGCTTCGTAGCAGTTTTGTTACTGATTTTGTCGAGATCTCCAAATATGTCTTGTCTCAGATTTTCAGATTTGGGCTTTGTTTTCTGGATTGCTCTGTGGGTGATCTGGGTCCCTGGAGTTTAAATACATGTTCCTTGTCTCTCGTTAACCAGGTGCAAATGCAATGGTCACGCGAGCGAGTGCGTGAAGAATGAGCTTGGGAAGCTGGTCTGCAACTGCAAACACAACACTTTCGGGGACGACTGTGAGAAGTGTCTTCCTTTCTTCAATGACCGGCCGTGGAGGAGAGCGACAGCAGAGAGCGCCAATGAATGCTTGCGTACGTGGCTGCGCCTGGCAGGAAAATCGCTCGTGGGTTTGGTCCCCTGCCTCTGTTACCTGCTGACTCTGCATGGTTCTGAGTCTCCGCTGCAGTTAGCCAGTGCTAAGGGCCTTGAATATAGTTTCCCCAGTGGCTTAGGAGCACATAAACAACAGACTGGTCGTAGGATTTGTGCTCCCAAGCTGGAGATGCTTTAAACCCCTGTTAATGCCTCTGGAAGTATCTCGGGTTACGGAGACCGTAAGTGTGAGTTCAGATAACGTAATAATCGCTAACAAATGTCTGCCCGCATTTTCAGAGGAGGGAAGACCAAAGCCTTCTGTTGAGGCAGATCTCGAACTGGAATGACCAAATGCTGTATTTTATCTGGCATTTAAACAGAACGTCCTGCTTGTTCTCTTGATGAAGCGTATGGTTGCAGATGGGCTGTTACTGTTATCGTGTCAGTGGAGGCATTCAGATTCTCCTCAGGGATTTGCATGCAAAAGGCACTCAGTGAGCTCAGATTCCTGTCTCAGAGTATAAGCTGATGAGAAAATATAGCAAAGTCCATTTCCTTGTGCTACTCTGAGCACATCCAGATCTTTAGAGGAATGTTGCCTTGGGTTTGTCATTCCTGTCCGGTAGGAGCTTTCTTGTGGATCCCTAGAAAGGGGCATCTCCTTTCTCGAGAAGGATGGGAGCGACCTTTAGGAAAGAGATTTGCTACAAAAATATACCAGCTTATACTAGAAAAAAAACCTTGCATTTAGTATGTCGGAGTATAGCCGTCCTTTAAAAAGCTTATTTAGTATTCTCTGACTTCCTCTTGCATTTGGATTATTGGGTTTTAGTTACTTGTAGACTATTTCATCCAATTTTGAGACTGTTGCAACAGTTCTGGGCTGCAAATGCGAATCTCTGGGACCGAATGCCAATTTATTCTTCTTGGTTTTGTGTCACAGACCACAGTTCCTGGTAGTTTACTTTATGGGGAAGCTTTTTCAGACAGAAAAGCTTTCTTCCTGTCTGACCTCTGTGTGTGCTGATAGCTCCCAGCTGTCTGGTGGAGACCTGTGGCTTCCCTTGACAGGACACTGAAACCTGGCTCTCCTGCTCCCTGAGCAGAGGGAATCTGTGATCCGTCTGTGCCCGGGGAAGAAACTCTTCTTGCAGCGGGGAGTCAGCCCTTGCTGTTATCTTCTCGTGCTTGTTTGCGTGACTGAGATCAGCGTTGCTGTGTGGGAAGGCAGCATGTCGGCTGGAAATGGCAGCCTGGCTTGTAGGGGACCAGAAGGGACAACGCTGGTTATCTTCTGGACGTGTGTTGGTGGTCTCGGGGAACATTTGTGTTGCCAAGAGGTGCTTCCCTCCCCTCGGGGACGAAGGGAATTAAGTGCTTGAAGTCTGTGCCGATAGCTGGTGCGGCCCTAGGCTGCTTTGGTTCATCGAGCCCATTTCATAATTACAACCTTGCACCTTCAGCCGCCACGAAAACTTGTTTTCCCCTTTTTTTCCTCACTGATGCACAAGTGCCTGCATGCCAGTCTCAGGATGGTTAAAGGTCCCTTCTCCAGCATGAACATTCAGCTTTGCGTACTGGGTTTTGTGACCGTTGGGGTCAGGATAGCTGCCCGCACTACTCACGGATGATACCCTTGCGTTTTTCTGCAGCTTGCGACTGCAATGGGAGGTCACAGGAGTGCTACTTCGACCCCGAGCTGTACCGCTCCACAGGCCACGGTGGCCACTGCGTGGGCTGCCTGGATAACACCGACGGTGCCCACTGCGAGAGGTGCAGGGACAGCTTCTACCGCCTCGGGAGCGAGGAGGGATGTCTGCCCTGCAGCTGCAACCCAGTTGGTAAGTAGAGGCAGCAAATATTTGTGCATGGGAGTTCACGCAAGCTCTTCTCTCAGTTATGCATCTGATTGCAAACTGTGGGGGTAAAAATACTTTTTTTTTTTCCTTTTTTTTCTTCTTTTTCTTTCAGCCCACACAGGAAATGTTTATTGGGTTGTATTGTGGTTCAAATTATCCTTGGATCTAACTGGGGATGGGGTGGCAGGGACAGATAGTTCACCACTGCAGCATTTACTCCTTCAAATGTGCTGCAAAATCGTTGTCTTTTTTTTTCCACCACTGTGTATGTGTTACCCTGGACACACCCAGCTCTGAAGTGCTCATTTAAATTCTTAATAAACAAGATTACGCGAGCGGATATTTCTGGAAGTTGTTTGTACTGAAGAATGGTAGTGAACTTTAGCAGCATCAGTTTCTCCTACTGAGTATCTAAGCACTATAAATATAAACCAGTGAAACCTTAAACACAAAAGGGGGTGGGAAAAAACAAAGTCAAGTCAAAATATGTAGACAGACTCCTTTAAAAAAAAAAAAAAAAAAGATCGGAAAAAATTCTGGCAGGAGAGCAAACCTTTTGTAGTCAAGGGAACCACTTGACCTGTATGGAGCGATGCCATAACTACACCAGTCCCACAACAAGCACGGGTGAAGGAAACAAAAGGGTAACAGACAGTAAGATATGATGTGAGGTTCCAAAACAGAGTAGATGGAATAAGTAATTGCTTGCGGCATGTCCTAAAAGCAGCCAGCGAGAGGTCTGGCAGGGTACATCTCCTATCTAATTTGGTCAGAGAGTTGTACAGTTGTGAAGCTTTTGACCAAGAAAGGCCTCTTTCTTCCTCCCTCTGCTCTCCCTGGTTCTCGTGTCGGACCTTATTTTGAGACGTGTTTGTGCTGAGGGTTGGTGTCAGCGGGTGGGAAGAGGCAGTGAGGTGACTTCGCAGGTATTTAAGGACAAGTTTCAGAGGGCTTTATAACTTAGCCATCAGCTTGTATCCCACGGCACACTGTCATCCAGTGCTCGTTTGAAGCCCCTGGATTAGTTTAGATGACTGTTTCTCATCTGAGTACTGTTTTTTCCTAAGTATTCATTAGTGGGACTGCAAAGGGGATTTAAACTCTGTATATGGTGAAGGTTTTGTGAGTTCTGTCCTGTCCGACCTAATCATCTTAAAACTTGTCACTTTGCTACAATCTTCTAGTGTGGACTGAAGTGGAAAGAAGCAACTATTTCTGTATTTTAATACATTTTTCTCCTGGTAGTTAACTGTCACAGTACTGACAGCTTCTAGTCTGCTGGCTGCATTGGTGCTTGGTAGAAAGCATTTTGTCCGCCGTGGATTAAAGAAGTCTCCGCTGCTGTTTGTGCAAGTCCTCGTCTACTTTTGAGCAGTACTTTTGAGGAACATGTCCTGCTAAAAATGAGAATTTTGCTGTAGAATTTATTAGGGTTAATTGTGTCACATGCAGACTCTCTCCGAGAAGAAAATTCAGTCTTTAAATCCAACTTGAGAGTCAGTGGAGAAAACTGGAGCATGAAGGGGAGAAGAGGTCAGGATACCTCCTGTCAAAGGGGTGATGATGATTAGGGAGAACATGGGATTTAGGGAATGAAATCTCAGAAAGGATGCGTTGCAGGGAATTAAATAGGCATGCAAAGGCGGCATTGAGAACAGAACAGGAATAAGGAAGAGAATGCAACTAAAAGGTAAAAATATATTTATATGTAAAAAGGGTAGTTGGAAAGAATACTTCAGGCTGGATACAGTTTTGTTTTTGGAAGCCTAGATTTGTCTCTCTGGACCTGCTAGGGAAAAACAGTGAGCCATCACTCATCAGCTTGAAGCTATGCTTCAGGCATTTTTTTGGTATTTCTTGCACATTTCATAAAGCTGAAAAAAATCACAGGCTAATACAGTCCTGTGGGTCTGTTAAGGTCCCTGTCCGTCATTTCCCCGCAGGCTCCCTCAGCACACAGTGCGATAGCTACGGCCAATGCAGTTGCAAACCTGGCGTGATGGGTGATAAATGTGACCGGTGCCAGCCAGGTTTCCACTCCCTCTCCGAGGCTGGGTGCAGGTAAGGGGAGCTGCTGCTCTTTGGTGGAGGAACAGCTCTCGAAAAGAAAAAACAAGTGCATTTTCAAAGCTGTGTGCAATTTTGATGAATTATTCTCTCTCCTGCCTCTCTCAGGCCCTGTTCTTGCAATCCTGCTGGCAGCACAGGTGAATGCAACGTTGAAACAGGACGGTGTACTTGCAAGGACAATGTTGAAGGCTTCCACTGTGAGAGGTGAGTTTCTCTTCCTATGGCTGTGCTTCAAGAATGACAAATATTTGAGCAATGGAGTAAATATCAGGGAAATTAATTCTTTTTCCTTCACATCTTCAGATGCAAACCTGGGTTTTTCCATCTGGATCCCTCAAATCCAAGAGGCTGTACCCCCTGCTTCTGTTTTGGACACTCCTCAGTTTGCAGCAATGCCGTCGGCTACAGTGTCTACAGCATCACCTCCAGCTTCCAGTTCGGTAAAACTGAGCCTTTCTTTGTTTCTCAGGTTGGGCTGTAGACCGAAGTGTGAGAAGTAATTACAATCCTGCTCCTTCCTCCCGGTGTGAGATTGCAGGCTTTGGGCAGGCGGGTACGGGATCCCTTTTTTGGAAATGCTGAGTTACTGAAGTCAGAGAGAGCTTCCATGTCTTCAGGTTGTTTTTTCAGTTGGGGTGGAAGGAATTTACCGCTTTGGCCTCAGGCACTCAGTCCATGCTGTGTTAACACATACCACGCAGTTGTAAGTGGGTGTTGCAAATGTAAAATTTTGTACCTTAAAAGAGAGGTGCTGGGAATGGGGACATTTTCTTAATTTTAGAGCTGAATCGGTAGTTTGATTGAGAGGATTAAAATCACTTTAGATTTTGGGTTATGTGGCTCTGAACAAAACATAGTTGTGTTTCCAATGGATGTGTAAGCTGCGCAGAAATCTTTTTTATACAGTCAGTTTCCTGCTTTCCTGCATATGAATGTTTTCATTCTGCATAGTCTGAAAAGAACATCTTTTTAATTAAAATTCCATGGGAGAACAGCTCTTACGAAGGCTGAAACTTGCTTCAAGTGATAGGTGACTGCAAGTTTTCCAGTCCTTTCCTAAGGTCTTTAACATGCTGAACAAGTATTTTCTGTAGGGTTTGAAGTTCAGAGGTTCAAGTCAGCACTCCAGCTATGCTATCTATGTTCTGCACAGCTCCTTTCTAAAGTCAGTTAGAACCAGTGTATAAAACACAGATGAGTTATGCAGAAGTAGCTTGCAGTATGACGTGAGCAGTGTGTGCAAAGCTGTTCCTTCAAAGGGTGTTGATTCTTGCACGTTTGGGTTTCAGGAGAGGATGAGTGGCGTGCTGAACAACGCGATGGCTCAGAAGTCCCCCTCCAGTGGAGTGCAGAGACCCAGGACATCTCTGTCATCTCAGACAGCTACTTCCCCATGTATTTCATTGCACCACGTAGGTCATTCAAGAAGCAAGGTTTTCTGCGCTGCCTGTGGCCTTCCCATTCTCTGTCCCCTGACTGTGAGGATTTCTTCCCGTTTCAGGCAAGTTCTTGGGCAACCAAGTTTTGAGTTACGGTCAGAACCTGACCTTCTCCTTCCGCGTGGACAGACGGGACACACGACTCTCCGCAGAGGACCTGGTGCTGGAAGGGGCTGGGCTGCGAGTGTCAGTGCCTCTCATTGCCCAGGGCAACTCGTACCCCAGTGAGAGCCCGCTGACCTACACCTTCAGGTGAGAGCAGTCCCAGCCCGGTGAGAGGTGGGAGAGTGTTGGAGCAGCTGGGACCTAGCCTGCCATGCACGCTGCACTCTCAGCTCTTGAGAAAACAAACAGCATTAATTTTAGCTCACAAGAGCAATCTTATCAGGTTAATTTGAAACTCGCTGTTCAGCAGCATTGCATAAGCGTATGCAAAGTATGTGGCAATCGCATACCGTTGTTGGAAATGGTGCTTTAAAAGGGCACAGCTGTTAGCATCTGAAAGCTTTGCAATTGATGCACGCCTCTTCTCCCTAGGCTCCATGAGGCTACCGATTACCCGTGGAGGCCTGCTCTTACTGCATTCGACTTCCAGAAGCTTCTCCACAATTTGACTGCCATCAAGATCCGCGGGACGTACAGCGAAAGAAGTAAGTTGCAGAGCAGAGCATGACAGAAAAGAGGGATGGACGAACCCATTTGTGTAGTGCTCCAGTTGCTTTATTGCAGGGCCTGGTCATAAATAGTTGTGGCGATTTATTTGGCAAAGCCATGCAGAATTGTTTTCCACGTTGCCTTCCTGTGTAATAGCTTCTCAGGGCCCTCCTGGAGAGGAGATGGGGAGGAAACATGCTGCCTTCGAGAGTCCCAAAGCTGAGCACTCGTCACCTGCTGATGCTCCTCTGTGGAGCAGATGTGGTTCCTCACTTCTAAATGTGGGGTTTTGCTGTGTTGTGCAGCCAGTGTCTTCCAGATTGGTAAAAATATGTAATGTAGAGTCCTGAAGGACATAGTAGGAGAGATGTAGGGGGTCTAAAATGAATTCCTCTGGGAGCAGTTACCTTCCCACCGTTTCCTGGTTGTGCCCTGGCAAGACCAAGTGTTGAGGACGAGGTCTCGAAAGCGCAGCGTGTGCAGAACTTGTGCAAAAGTTCCCCATGATGAGGATTCATGAAAATCAGGCACTAATTAGCGGCAAAAATATTTGAGTCTTTGGATATCGTCATGCGAAGGATTTTCTGAGTTAAAAACAAATAAATACAGTGGACGAATTTGCATTTGGGGAAGCTGCAAGCGTTTTAAGTAGAGGTTGCTCACAAAGAAGAGCACAGGGTGATGAAAAGGAGGGGAGGAAAGGTATGGAGCAAGCTGTCCCCTGGGCACTGTAGCTATTGCTAATAACACAAAAGCTGAGGCTCTGCTCAGTGCTCTAGAGCTGCCACAGTGCTACAAACCTACTGCTGTAACACAAGCACCTGCTGTTTTGTGTCCAGGCACGGTTATCCTCCGGGGAAGGGGCTGGGAGGAGAGGGGGGAAGCTTTCAAATGCTGAAGAGTTTGCTCCAAGGCATGGTTTGCAGACGCTGTTTAGAGAAGGTGCATTTAAATTCCCGGAGAGACGGTCTGTGTTCCCTAGAAAGACAGATTTTTTTTTTTGTATTTGATTTGGAAATGGAAACCATATGCGTAGTGAGAGTACTTACTCGCATGCTGTTCTCAGCATCCTCCTGTCTTCTTGTTCTTTATAGCCCTGCACGTACCCTTTGTGAGCTATATTGCATCTTTTCTCATGTCTAAACTTCCCTGGAGGATTTTGCTTCTTGTTTCATCTTACCAACTGCAAGCCTGTGCCTGTCTGTCCCTTGCGTAGTTCAGATGCGTTAGGTGAAACACTGATGAAGTATTTCCCCTCTCTGGTTCCTAGGTGCTGGTCACCTGGATGATGTTACCATCACAAGTGCTCTCCCCGGGCCTGGTGCACCTGCGGCGTGGGTGGAGAGCTGCTCCTGTCCGGCGGGCTACGAGGGGCAGTTCTGTGAGCGCTGCTCCTCTGGGTACCGCAGAGAGACACCCAGCCTTGGGCCCTACAGCCCCTGCGTGCCTTGCACTTGCAATGGGCACAGCGAGACGTGTGATCCCGAGACGGGTAAGAAGGGATGGTGGATTAGAGAGCAGCAAGAGGGCTGTTCTCCTTGCTGTGTTGAATGAAGAAGCAAAAAACCCCTTGTTCTCCATTCCAGGTGTGTGCAACTGTAGGGATAACACAGCGGGTTCTCACTGCGAGAAGTGCAGCGATGGGTATTACGGAGATGCGACAGCAGGCACGGCCTCAGACTGCCAGCCCTGCCCGTGCCCCGGCAGCTCCAGCTGTGCCATCGTGCCCCGCACGAAGGAGGTTGTGTGCACCAGCTGCCAGGCTGGCACGACAGGTGAGTCCTTACCAGAAAGGGCTCTGTTCTACGCCCCGCGTGCCTGGGGACGTGTCTTCTACCGGTTCTGCTGCTGTGACCCGCAGTGAGCGGCACTGAGAACTGCTGTGTCTCCTGGTTCAAACGACATTTGTTTCTCCCTTTCCCTAGCCCTAGTTTCTCTCCCATGCAAGGCTCAGGGCTGAAGAAGCCTCTGTTCTTTGTGCCCTTCTCTTAAGAAGGAAAGGGAAACAACGGTTTAATCTGTATAAAGTCTGAACTGTATAAAGTCATGTGTGTGAGCCATGCTAGCTTCTAGTACAGATCTCATAATTGCGTGGTGTTGGGCTGAAAGTTCGATAGATCTAAAAGAGCCAGGAAAATGGGTCAGACTGAAACAAAATTAGAAGAGGCACCTCCTGCTTGCCAACCAGAGAGGCACAGTGTGATGCCTGCAGCGGGAGGGCCAGTGTCTTCCGCAGAAAAAGCAGGAAGGCTGCAGTGACTCATGACACCAGTCCAAAAGTACAAGACCAAGTTATACTCAACAGTTTTAAAGAGAAATATGTGAACAGGTGCTGATCTTTTTTTTGTAATGGTAAACCATGAAGTCTGAGTGTGCACTTGAGTCTTTAAGTGAAGCCTTTTGTTCTTCCTGCCAACAGCAAATAAGACTTAAGATGGTTGGCAGCTTCCACGCTTCTCTGTTGATTTTATGCTTGGCATGAAGGAGTCCAAAATACAGAGTACCTGTAAATGCTTTACATGCTTAGGAAAGCCCCTGATCAAGCACAGAGGCACACCATCGAGAGCAGCTCTTGGGAGTTTCCATGGGTGCCACTGCTTGTGAACTGAAGCAGAGTCCAGGGGTCTGAGGTCCGAGCTCCTTGCAGCTCAGGTGTCAGTACAAGCTCATCTTTACTTGTAGCTAACATGATTGCACGAGAGTCCCTCCTGCCTCCCATGTTCCTGTATGCGGTTGCGATGCGGTGGGAAAGGTGAGGGAAAAAACGGTTCGTGTGTGTAAGAGCTGCCTAAGAAATAGCTTTTAGCTGGCTGGCAAGGTTATCTGCAACAGGCTTAGGGAACTGACTGCTGGGTTGGATGCTTTGGTGGCTGCCTGTGGAGGTTCAGCAAATCTCGTTGGCAGCGTGACTTCGTGGAGCAGTGATGCCCCACTGAGTTCCGCCTACTTGAACTCTTCAATTAACAACAAATTACAGCAAATAAGTTTTACTATGGATGGTTTGAGGGGATAGGAGGGAAGGGGGAAGCTGAAATAATTCGTAGTGCAAAGTTCCAATGAAAAAAAAACAGATTAAATTTAGAGATTGGGAGGGATTCTTGTGTAGTCTTGTGCACCTTTCTGGTCCCTTCGCGAGGAGGAGAGGGAAAGAAGCTGAGGAGTGTACTTCTCAGGGGGGCTGCGGAGGGAGGCTGGATGAGACTGCAGCAGTGGCTTTCTGCTGTAGCACGTGCGCTTCTGTCCCGCCCCAGGCAAGAGATGCGAGCTGTGTGACGACGCCTATTTCGGAGACCCGCTTGGTGAAAACGGTGCTGTGAGGCCTTGCCGCCTGTGCCAGTGCAACGACAACATCGATCCTAACGCCGTGGGGAACTGCAACCGCCGGACGGGCGAGTGCCTCAAGTGCATCTACAACACGGCCGGCTTCTACTGCGACCGCTGCAAGGACGGCTTTTTCGGGAACCCCCTGGCCCCCAGTCCTGCCGACAAGTGCCGGGGTAAGAGCCTTTTCCTCTCACGTTTAAGAACCATTTTGTCCGTGAGAACTGCCTTTGGGTGATGTCTCCCATTCCTTTTCTTCTTCAGCTTGTCAGTGTAATCCCTATGGCACTGTGAATCAGCAGACGAGCTGCAATCAAGTGACAGGGCAGTGTGAGTGCCTCTCTCACGTCACCGAGAGAGACTGCAGTGCCTGCGAGCCCGGCTTCTTCAACCTCCAGAGCGGACGCGGCTGCGAGAGGTAACGTTCACCTTGGCATGGGGCAACGGGCCTGGTTTTGGAGGGTCTGCACTTAGCAGGTGGAGGAATGTGATGTTTGTCACAAGTAACTGGTGTTTTTTGTTGATGCTGGCAAGGATGGGGAGGAGCAAGAGTTAAGGAGCAGCTCCAAAGGCTGTGCAAAAAGCTCAACTTATAAATAGCTTTATAAATAGCCTTAAATCAGAGTTTTAAATAGAAAAGTGTCACATGGCTGCATGATCATTGGTAGCAGGGTCTCATGGGTTCCTTTTTTAGTGCAGCCACCAAGTGACCTTGCATGGTTCAAAGGCTCGGTGCCTTGTCCCATGTCTGCACTGCGAGCGAAGTCACTCCCTTGGCATGGAAACTTCCAGCTGTGCTCACTAGGGCTCCTTCAGATGTGCTTCACCCATGCCTTCTGTCCGTTGTCACCACCTAACGCGTGGCTGTCTCCTCCAGGTGTGACTGCCATGCTCTGGGCTCTACCAATGGCCAATGTGACATACGAACGGGGCAGTGCGAGTGCCAGCCTGGCGTCACTGGCCAGCGTTGCGACAGATGCGAGGCCAACCACTTCGGGTTTGGCCCTGAAGGCTGCAAACGTAAGTGTGAGATGCTCTGCAAATGGCCTCAGTTTACAGATCCAGTCTTGAGGAGCAGCGTACCTGGCAAACATGATTGAAAAAGAGGATGGTCCAAACTTTCCTCCTCATATCCTCACCCTTCAAGAGCAAAAAAAGAATTAAGTTGGTTACCATGCAAAATTGGCATGACAAAATTGTTAACACAGTCTGACATGAGATGAGAGTTGTGTCCAAGTAGATGGTGTGCCATGCTGTGCGTGGCAGCACCCTGATGGGGAGCAGGGCTTCAGCCATGGGTCGGTGGGTCCTCTGTTGCTTTTGCAGAGAATGGCCTGCAGTTTTAGGATGTTACTGTGTCCCCCCTGCTCTGACTGAGGTTTAACTTCCCTGCAGCATGCGACTGCGACCCTGAGGGTTCGCACTCTCTGCAGTGCCGGGAGGATGGTCGCTGCGAGTGCAAGGAAGGCTTTGTGGGGAACCGCTGTGACCAGTGCGAGGAGAACTATTTCTACAACCGGTCGTGGCCGGGCTGCCAAGAGTGTCCTGCGTGTTACAGATTAGTGAAAGATAAGGTAAGGCCATGAACACTACCGTTTGGTTTCCGGAGTCGGTGGCCTACGCCATACCTGCTTGCCCAGTGGCTCTGACACAGTGTCTGAATGACACCTGCTGAAAGCAGAAAGGTTGACCTCTCCTTGCTCCGTCCCTCTCACGCAGGTGGCAGAGCAACGAGAGAGGCTGCAGGAGCTGGAAAATCTTATAGCAAATCTGGGTACGGGAGAAGAAACTGTAACTGATCAAGCCTTTGAGGAGAGGCTGAAGCAGGCAGAAAGAGATGTTATGGAGCTGCTCCGAGAAGCACAAAGCAGCAAAGGTGAGCTGAACTGACCAGACATGGACTAACGTGAAATGAGCTCTTTGCTTGATGTTCATATTCCCTTAGGTTGCGAAGATTTTTATTTCAAGCCTGTACTGTGCGTTAGGATAGACAGCTATTTCGGATAGCTCTGAGACAGTATACATTATTATTGAAAAAACGAGGGCTGTGATTTTATCCCTGGTGTTCTCTGTGGTCTTTGTTTATATAAGCAAAGTGAAAATCTGCCTTTGGCTCTATACAATAGATATAAATCTTACCCTCTTCTCCACGTCCAAAGGAGGTTTTTATTTACTTTTTAAACAAGCAGCAGACTTTCCAATATACGAACAGGTACATCTCTGTGTTTCTGCAGATTTCACTGGTAGCAAATGCAGCTCAAGCTGCTTACAGACTTGCTCAGACACCTTGGGAAGTGTTTCTTGTTGGGATATCATCAGTGACTGGAATGAAAGCTTCAAAGTCCTACTGGCAAGCTTTATTGTCCCACCATAAAGTGTATAATGTTCTGAAAAGTGATGTGGTGGCCTGTAGGTGTTTTTTCCTGTTAAACTCTGCTTCAGAGAGATTCTTGTACTGTCACCTTTACCATAGGATGCCTGCGAGCAGGACATTTAGTAGTATGACGGTAGTTTTTGCTGAGTTTTTTTTAACATGTAAGCTGGTGTGTTCTGGAGAAGAGCAACTTGAAAAAGACTCTCGATTTCACAGTAAGTGGTGTTCCCCCGCGAGTTTGTTCACTGATTTGAAACCAGTTTGGAAAAATCTGTCCCCTTTGCGAAACTGGGAAGAGCTGGCACAAATCTGGCATCACGTGTCGTTTGCTTGGAAAGATTCCCGCTGATGGGAATGGTTACTGAAACTCTCCTGAGTTCGAACTGGGGTAGCTTTATGTTCCCTGCTTAGCTTCTGCACCTAGATAACAGTAGTCCAGTGTAGGAGGTAGGAGGGTGGGCACTGAAGTAAGGTTAGGGAATGGATTGGGTTTTGCAGTGTTATTTTTCATCCTTCTTTCCACATCTTCCCTCAATAAAAGGCAAGTTCAATGCAAAACCTACCCTTGCAAAAAGCACACATGGTATTTATTTGTGCTTTTCTACTTGATATGTAGTTTTTCTTTTTTTGAAATGCATTGAAGGTATGCATTCAGTACATAGGATGTGCTGCAAGGTGAAGACAATGTATCAGTGAAAAATCTTAGTTTTGGAGATGTGCAGGCTTCTGCTTGTACTTTATTCCCTAGGACCCGAGGGAATGGAGTCAAGCTGCGACAGGGGAGGTTCAGGTTGGATATCAGATAGAGGTTCTTCACCAAGAGGGTGGTTGCGCACTGGAACAGGCTCCCCAGGGACGTAGTCACGGCACCGAGCCTGTCAGAGTTTAAGAAGTGTTTGGACACAGCTCTCTGTCACATGGTCTGAATTTTTGGGTAGACCTGTGTGAAGCCAGGAGTTGGACTCGATGATCCTTGTGGGTCCCTTCCAACTCGGAATATTCTATGATTCTATGATTTATCTCTTAAGAGCGCTCTCACCTTTTCAAAAGTAATTCCCTCTGGACACGAGGCATGTATCTGTGCTTTATGGCTCCGTTATTAAGACATTGTTGGGGGAGTTACCTGGTGGTCAAGAATTTGGGGATTTTGGGGGGCTCATAGGTTCTACAGATTGAAGAACCAAGGCCTAGTTGTCTGTCCTCCCCAGTCCAGAGGGATGATGAAAGCTGGGAAGAGTTAGCGTGGGTTTGCTGTTCTGCACGTCTTCCAGCTGCTTTGTCTGGAGGCTGTGTCTGGCTCGGGGAAGCTGCCATTCCATTCCCCAAAGAGGAGGATAACGTACAGCTCCTCTATTCCTCCATCTCTGCTTACACTGTAGTAGTTAAGATAAAAAGAACTAGCAAAGCAGATGTTTCATACCTTCTGAAGGGCACTTCTGTTGTCTTTTTTAATCAATGATAGAGGTGAAACATGATTTTGAACACAAATCTCCTGTTACAGCCCGTTCAAACACCCAGCAGGACCGTCTTATTAGTAGTTAATGACTTATGCACATTCTGATGATGACTTTGATCTCAAGCTAACTGACTTATGAAACAGCTTTGCTAAGTCCCCTTTCAATAGGGGATTAACCTGCCAACCTGTTGCCTTCAATGGTAAGCTGCTGCTCCAGCTTCTCTTCCTGCTGTAATTAATTTCACTTCCTCTCTTTTCGTATTCTGTCTTTCAGATGTAGATCAGGGCCTGATGGATCGTCTCAAAGACATCAACAGCACCCTAGCGAGTCAACTCAACAGGCTGAGGAACATCCAGAACACAGTGCAGGAGACGGAGAACCTGGCAGAGCAGGCTCGGGGACGGGTGGAGGACACGGAAGACCTGATTGCGTTAGCTTCTGATATGCTCGAGAAGGCAAAGATGGCAGCTGACAATGTGGTGAGTGTGCTGTGGAGATCCGCGGGGGCAAGGAGAGGACAGGGCCTTTCCTTGCTGTGCTGTCTGGGTGTGTTTCTCTGCTCTTTCTCTCCCTCCTAGCAAATTTGCTATGGAAACATCTTCTCCCTTACTCAGTAATGTGGAAAATAAATAAAGGAAGATCACAAGTGTCTGTCATAGATTGCATCCCAGCCCCTGCTCAAAGAAAAATACTTAAAAGCTAAGTTAATACAAAAACATTTGTTTTTAAGGGATAACTGCTGGTAGAAATTGCTTGGGCTTAAGAAAAAGTACAGAGAGGTCAGAAGTAGGTTACACACGTCTCAAAGCATTTAGATCATGACAATAAATATTTAAAGCATTGATGAATAAAAGATGAAAGTAGAGCTTCAAGGTATTTTTTTTTTCTTTTTTTCCAGTCCATTACACCCCCGGAGTCGAGTGGTGACCCTAACAACATGACTCTATTGGCAGAAGAGGCCCGTAAGCTGGCTGAAAGGTAGCCTGTGGTGCTGCACGCTCTTACCAGCCCACATCAGGGCCCTGCATCCCCGCAGAAGGCGGGGAACAAAGCTCTCTTTGCTTGATATGAAACATGTCCTTTGGCTGAGTAAGAGATTGCCTGGCATTGCGGGTGCACGCCTGTGTGTCAGGGCAAACGCTGGATACGCGCGCGCTAGGGACACGTGTGACCATAGCGGTGCTGATGGGCTGGTCTCGTGGGCGCTGCTGGAGTAATGCCCGTGGTTGCAGAGACGCTCTCAAACAGCATCTTCCGTTGCAAATGTTGCAGCTGCACAAATCTGGGTGAAGGAAGAAAAACTAGGAGAGAATAAAATTGTGGAGCTGAGGATAGAAACTGCTGCTTGACGATTCTAACAGCATTATTTTTCTTCTGTAATCTTGTCCAGACACAAGCAAGAAGCTGATGAGATTGTTCGCATAGCCAAGGCAGCAAATGATACTTCCACAGAAGCCTATCAGCTGCTGCTGAAGACCCTGGCTGGGGAAAACCAAACTGCAAATGACATTGATGAGCTCAACCAGAAGTGAGTCAGCAACAGAAAATTGTTCTTTACTTCCTGGCTTTAGAGCAGTACTTAAAATTAAAACGACTCTTTAGCATTTTGTGCTTTGGGTTTTATGACAGTTGTCTTTCAGTGTTTTAGTCTCTCTACTCTCTCGGTAAGTTCAATTCTGTAAAAAAAGTTATAGAGTAACTGGATCTGTTGGTGTTTTGTTTTTTGTTTTTGTTTTGTTAGATATAATCAGGCAAGGAACATTTCTCGGGACCTAGAGAAACAGGCCAAGAAGGTACTGGCAGAGGCAGAGGAAGCTGGAAACAAGGCCCTTCAGATCTACGCTAATCTCACCAATCTGCCCACGGTGGATTCCACGGGGCTAGAGGTAAAAGTGAAGCATCATGCGTAGCATCTTCTAAAGACCAGTGTGGACAGTCATTAAAGCAGTGCGCTAGGTTGCTGACATATGTTGCATGTGCTCTGTTAATGTTACTCTGCTCTAGATCCATCTGTGGAATTTTCATCCATCTAGGCATCATCCAGACTTCTATATTCTGGTTTTTATGCAGGAGGCTTGCAAGCAGGAAGCTATGAACATAGACCCCCACCTTCCCCAAACTCGGAAGGACAAAAAAAGAGTCAGATGCTGTTTGTCAAACTTCGTGACTTGAATCAAAAAGTGCAAAAGATTGTGTTCCCCCTGAAGTCTGCAGAGCTACTCCCTCTCCTTCATTCACTGTAGCAGAGTAGACTTTTTTACACACAAAACTGTTTGCATCCCCTGTCCTTCATTGCATAGACCCTTGTGGTATTCGGAGCTTTGAAGGTGCAAAGTTACAGCTGTAATTATAAGAGATGGGAACCTGTCATGGATTCTGCCTGTTTTACCATTAGAAACTATAATGTCGTTCGTCACCTGTTCAGAAATTCTTTAATGTTTGGAGAATCTGCATTTGTTTCTGATTTCCTCATGCAGAATGAAGCAAATAGGATCAAGAAGGAAGCGGAGGAGTTAGATCAGCTAATAGCAAGGAAGCTGAAAGACTACGAAGACTTGAGGGAAGACATGAAAGGAAAGGAGCTGGAAGTAAAGAACCTCTTGGAGAAAGGCAAGACAGAGCAGCAGGTCAGTTCTGTTTTGTGCAGACTTTTGTTCCCTGGAAAAAAAACAACAAAGGGAAACAAGTAACTGGCCAGATACGAAAGATTTGGCCTTAGTCATATTTCAGTGGTGTTTGGTACTTACACAAATACTGAAGAATGGTTCTGGAAAGGAAATGCAAAAAGCTGCTAAAAGCAATGGCATCGAGGCTGTGTTGGAGTGTTGGTGTATTTGCCCGGCGTGCTGTCTTGCTTGTATTCAGGACAGTGTTCCAAATACCTGATTTTACTGTTTTCAGAGGAAGTACCACCACACTTAGGGGATGAACTCTGTTCAGTGTTGCATTGGTGTGTTTCATGCTGAGTGATGCTTTTTGATAGCCTGGATGGTCATCCATCAAGGGATGAGAGTGTGTTGATAGATGTCATGTCTCCTTAGACTGCAGACCAGCTCCTGGCTCGAGCAGATGCAGCGAAAGCCCTGGCTGAGGAAGCTGCTCGGAAGGGCAATGGCACGCTACAGGAGGCTAATACCATTCTCAGCAACCTGAAAGGTAAAGAGAAGGCACTTCAGGGAATCCTGGAGTTCCTGTTGGACAGGCCGCTGCAGTAGGGCATCTTGGTTAAATGGTTCACGCTGTTGCCAGTACTTGAGTGTTGGATGGATTCTTTTGGCTTTTTTAAAGGAATAACAGAAGTCCTTTCAGGGACTAGAAATCTCCTTTTTGTCCGGCTTACTTATTTAGCCTCAGATGATGTGTAATAGGGCAAGCTGCAAGCGTATGCACCCCCGTAATCCCAGTTTGCTCTTCTTCCCTCTGATTTTAAGGAGGCAAATCCTGGGTAGTTTGGTCAGAGAACCATCCCCAGGCTCTGCTGGAGCAAGTGATGAGCATCTGTTTTGCCCTTTCTTAGATTTTGATAAGCGGGTGAACGATAACAAGACAGCAGCTGAGGAGGCACTGAAGAAGATTCCTGCCATTATCCAGACCATTGCTGAAGCCAACAATAAGACACGCCAGGCAGAGCTGGCGCTTGGCAATGCTGCTGCTGATGCCCGCGAAGCCAAGACTAAAGCAGATGATGCTGAGAAAATTGCCAGTTCTGTTCAGAACGTGAGTCCCTTGCAGCTCTGGAGCCAGCCCTCTGGAGTTATTGGCACATAGGTGGGTAAATTCTGTTCCAGTAAGTTCCGCACCTTCACCACCTATTTTCATCCTTTTCCCCATGTCGGCTGTAGAGTGCTGCTGCTACCAAAGCTGAAGCTGATAAGACTTTCTCTGATGTGACGGGGCTGGCCAAAGAAGTGGATGACATGATGAAGCAACTCCAGGAAGCAGAAAAAGAGCTGAAGCGGAAACAAGATGATGCTGATCAGGATATGATGATGGCAGGCATGGTGAGTGATGGCGGCAGCAGTGGCAAGAAGGTGCCTTCTCCCTGCTGCCCTGCCAGTGCAAGCTTTTCTCCCGCTGCTCTGTTGCAAAGACAGCACTGGGTCCAGTTAGTACTCTCTCTCTTCCAAGTTTTAAGTGAAATTGAAAACATGAGACCAGCAAAGGAGTTTCTAGAGCAGCATTAACGTAGGTTCATTGCTGGACTTGTGAGAGCCAGTTTTCTTAACGTAATTCTTTCCTTTTATTTTAACACAAACCTGGCTCTGTTCTGACTTTTCCTGCAAAATCCTCAGTTACTGGGGATCTGCATCCTTTCTTGTAGAAAACGGATTATTTGAAGGTTGTCTTTGCCAGCACTGTGACAGATATCTCAGCACAGAGATCATTGTTGTGCAGAGAGAAAGCCGGGATGTGCACAACTGCTTGGGCAGATGTGTGAAAAGGAGAGGCAGTGGCTTCATAAACCCTACAGAGTTTTATTGTGCTCTCATGATTTTTTATCCTGCAGGCCTCACAGGCAGCCCAGGAGGCAGAAGACAACGCAAGAAAAGCAAAGAACTCTGTGAACAGCTTGCTTGCTGTCATTAATGACCTTTTGGATCAACTAGGTAAGGCTGTCCTTACACGTGCCATGTTCCTTTGAGAGTTGTCCTGTCTCCTGGCCAGGAAGTGCCAGCAGCCAGTGTGCTGTGGTGCTGTGCCAGGAATCAAATGGGGCTGTTTCTTCTAGAAATCGGGTTTGTGACTTTGGCAAGTGTTTTTTTTTGTTTTTTTGTTTTTTTCCTATGGGGTAGCCCCAAAGCTCGTTGTGCAACGTTCAGTGCCACTTTCCCACAAGCCGAGGACTGTTGTTGAGGCACTGGAGATGTAGCCCATTCAGTTGGTCGTGTTCCTAATGCAAAGATGGCCCGGTGGAGATCTTGGGTCACTCGTCCAAAGTATGGGCTCTGCTGTGTAAGCACCTGCAAGCAGTGCTTCAGAGGCTTTTAATGGTCTTCGCTGTTTGCTTCTGGCTTTTCAGGGCAACTGGAGACGGTGGACTTGAACAAACTGAATGAGATTGAGGGTACCCTGAACAGTGCCAAAGACCAGATGAAAGATAGCGACCTGGACCAGAAAGTGTCTTTGCTTGAGAGAGAAGCCAGGAAGCAAGATGATGCGATACAGGCCTACAACAGGGACATTGAGGAAATCCTGAAAGACATTAGCAACCTGGAAGACATCAAGAAGACCTTGCCATCTGGCTGTTTTAATACCCCGTCCATTGAGAAACCCTAAGGGTGTGCTGGGGGTGGAGGGTATTCCCCCGGTGACCGGTGGAGCGATTGTTTGGCTATGGAGTGCCTTAACACACGTTACCTTCTTCAAATCCCCAACTCTTCGCTGCTCGCAGCCACTGTTCTCTTTTCAAATCAGGATAAGTTGAAAAGGATTTTTTGTTTTGTTTTGTTTTTGTTTTCTTTTTTCTTTTTTTTTTATTTTTAAGAGAAGCAAATTAAATATCCGTCTTTGGGCATCAAAGGGTTTTTTATATAGATTGTCTTCCTGAGCACTCCGCCTTTGCCCCTTTCTCAGACACAGTTTCCCTTTGATTAGCGCAAGGATGAGAAATGCTCTGGACTCTTTATACTGTGGTTCAGAAATAACCATGTGAGCTGTATACAGCAAGGCAAAACTAACTCTGCTTTCCTCTCTTCTCCCCTTGACTGTAAAATCCTTGGTCCCGGAGCTCTCTGTCCCTGTGAAGGAAGGGGGTTGGCTACCAAAGTATTACTGTAATGGCCAGTATAGCTGCACTCATTCAGATCCCTGTTCCCAACTTCTAACCCTGTGAATTTTTTGTTTTGTTACGTTAACTAGTGGCCAATCAAAAACGTTGGTAGCCTTCTACGAAATATCCTAAGCCTCTTTCTGAAATGCTTTCTGTGATGGTGCATCTGCATCGCTCTGAGATAACGCAGCCTCTGAGAGGAGCTCTCTGGGAAGATGGGATGCTAGGGGAGCGGTAGGCCTTGCCAGCACTGCTGCTGGCCTGTGGAGCAGAAGTTGTGTGCGGTCTGCAAGCAGCTGCCGGTCGGGTAATCCAGGCTGGGGAGTCTGGAAGTGATGAGCTGAGTTCCCATCTGGAGGTGTTGCTTTCAAGTTGCCAGAGGATCTTTGTTTTAGGCTACAGATGTCTGATTGACAGGTTCGTTTGTTCAAGCAGCAGAAATCTTGCTGAACAGGAGAGCTGCCATCCAGAGAGCTCTTGACAGCTGGTCTGAGCGTCAACCTGAATGTCTTCGGGTGGGGAAGGAAGAGGGCTTGAAGATGTAAATGAGAAGGTCTTTCTCCCCATCTTCTTCCTGGAGGAGGCTAGTAGCATTTTTACATTTTCTGGTATTGCTCTCGCCTTTTCTTTTTTTCTTTCATTTTCTTTTTTTTTTTTTTTTTTTAACCAGGCTGAAAGAGCAGTTTTCAGGTTCCTCCCCAGGTAGTGCCTCCCACTGCCGGCTGCTCGTGGTGCTGGGAGGCAGCGGTGGGAGCCCTTCGGGCCTCCCTCAGCCCTCCTCTGAGACGAGAGCACCCTCTGCAGCTTCCTTTGTGGCTCCAGCCCGGCATCCCCTCTCTCTTCCTTGAGATCCAGTATATATCTATCCTTAAACACTATGCAACTTTGTACGTTTGCGTAGCGGGGAAGAAATTATTATCTGACACACACTGGTGCTATTAATTATTTCAAATTTATATTTTTTGTGTGAATGTGATTTTTTTTTCTGTTTTTATCATGATTATAGTGTGAGGAAGTCTCTCATGTGCGTGTGTATGTGTGTGTAAATATACTCAGCCATATTTCCAGAGTGGCACAGCCTGGCCTCCTCTACGTGCTTTCCCCTGTAACCATCACGGCACGTGCAGCGTATTTTGCTTCTGCCCATACTATTCCCTTAGAGCCCACTGTTTCCTCTGCCTGGGCTCCCACTTTTTTTCCCCCGCCACTTGCATTGCGTGGGTTCAGCAACAGCCGCTCTGCCTGTTGGTGCAGCCGAGGGACGGGGCACTTTCTGCCCTTCTGAAGCCCCCCTGGTGCCTGCCAGCCCGCAGCAGCCGCCGCTGTGTCCCCCCGGTCATGGCCGGGACGATGCGCTGGGAGCGGCCCCGCGTTCGCAGCTGGGCTGTGAGGAGCTGTAGTGCTGTTGGGACCCAACGTCGAGGTGGTCAGAGCTGGATCTGGGCTTCGGACCACTGTGCGAGGCGCGAGGACTTAGCGGGAGGCTGAGCGCACGCCCAAGCAGTGCTGCTGGGCAGGGGGATGTTTCCAGCAAGCCCTGCATCTCTCTTGTACCCATCTTAGAGTCTCTTGCAATCTACTAAAAACTGCCTTGGGATTTCCCCCACCTGTGAACATACCTAGTCCTCCCCCGGAGGAGTTTCCCTGTGCTCCCCCACACTCGTGGGACGCTCCCATCAGTGTTTTCTGGCTGGCTGCTCTGGTCAGATGGCTGTCTAACCACGTCACCTCTCTGCCAAGGCTGTGAGAAGAGCAGATGCGAAGATGCGCGCATGCCCTGGCTGACCTCAGGCCTAAGGTTTCCTGCTTTCTCCTCTTTTTTTTTTTTTTTTTGTTGTTGTTGTTAAGCTGTTTTTAACAGAATTTTATTTTTAAATAAAAAAAATCTTTATAAGCAATCTCTTAATCACTACTGCATTACAGCCATTATTCATTGTATAAGTCCAATTATTTCTTTATGTAATGTGATGATGAGACAGCTGCTGGTGCAGTGCTGGATGTCACGGGCAGCGTGTGACGGTCACTTCATCACTTGATCCTGACTGTGGCCCCCTCAGTACGTGCCTTCACTTCAGCTTTTTTGCCTTAATCTGTGGTCTCGCTGTCTGGGGCGGTGAACAAAATGCAACACTTGCAGTTTTTATGTATAAAACAGTATTTCTTATTTATAATAAAGTCTGAATATTTGTAACCCCTTATACACTGGCAGTCCTTTGAGTATTGCTTTTTTTTTTTTGGTGCTGGTTGATGTGGGTCTGCCTCTGTTACAGGGTTCTTCTCTTGCTCAGTCAATCAGATGAGCAGGGTGAGGGTCAGGGGAGGGAGGAGAAAAGCAATTTGCAATAGGGCTGTGGATGGGCGCTGTGAACATGCTTTCCCTGTGCGCAGTGCTCAGTTGCTACGGCTGCAATGAATTTTATGCTGCTGTTTTTCCAGTCCTTCAGAAATAAGCGTGCTGTCAGTGTGATGCTGTTGGAGCTGAGCTCTCCTTGTTGAAAGAATAGGAGGGTTGGGGGGGGGGTTCTTTGCGTTTTAGGGGTCCAATCTGGTTTGTTAACAGCTGGACAAGCTGAAAAGGGAAGGGGCTGCTGAGGTGAAAGGACTGTCTCTGGAAGGAAAATGGAAACTCGAAATAAAAGACCTGAAATTTCTTCAACCGGAATTGCCAAAAATCTGGATGCTCTGTGTTGTTCCTAGGTCCTGTCTGCAAGAGCAGAGAAATTTTATTTCCAAATTGTTTTTGAGTGTCAGGACAGATTACTGTGATAACAGATGACTTAGCTTTGAAATCAAACCAATCTTACGGCTGCAGACTGGATTTCTTTTCTTTTTCTCGGCAGAGGAAAACACATGTCTCGTTTACTTGCATCGTAGGTAATCCCTTCTCAACTGCTTTGTTTTGTTCCCCCCGTTTCAGTTTCACTAGTTTCAGCTTTTGTTCTTAAATTGTAATGGCCAGTAATGCATTCCCAGTCCTAACTGGGTCAGGATGCAGAGAAGTGGTGTTACTGCATTCGGGTTTCACGGCCCAGTGTTGAGGTTTAGTGTGTATGTACCTGTAAGTACACCAATAATACTGCTTTGGGGCTAAAACAGCTTAAGAAGCAAGTCTGTGTTTTATCTTCATTTTATCTTCAGGTCACACAGCGTCACTGCTTGTCCTGTGAAACCTGGGCAAGATCCTGATTAAGGTAAGGCTGGGTACATCAGCTTCTGTAAATTCGTGCTGAGTCTCTGAAACGCACGTACCACAGCGGTCTGCAACAGCTGAATTTTCCTGGAGTTTTTTGAGAGCAATTTGCACTACTTGGCTCCCAAGCACCACCTCTTTCTTTCCGTCATGCTTTAACCTTGGTGCGAAATGTCTGTAGCTAATGGTGCAGACCGATATAATTCAATCTTTGCTTTTTTTGAAAGAAAAACGGAGATTTCTCCCGTTTCCCGTGTGGCCAAGGCTGCGGTAAGAGCGACGGGCTCGCAATGCCAGTTGTGCCTGCGTGGGAGGAAACCTGCGGATGCTTCCAGATGTCCCTGGGTGGTATCACCAGCATGGGGTGGTGTCTCCGGTGCAGGGGAGCATCTGTCTCTGCCCAGGGCCATGACTTTCCAAACCATTTCCCCCACTCTGGAGAAACTGTGGCAGCACTTCCGTAGCCTCGTTAGATTGTACTGTGCCTTATTTTGACAGCCCCTTGCCAAAATCGATGGGAATGGAGTGCCTGGCCATGGCAGGAGGTGTCACCACAGTCGGTGAGGAAGTGCTGCAGGGAAGCGGGGGCCTGAGGGACCTCAGGCCTGGTGAGGGACCCTCACCAAGGGCCTCTCTGCAGGTTCAGTGCCTTGCTGCGGCCTGGCAGGCAAGATGGTGCACAAACAACAGAGCTGAGGCAGCATCTGCTCTGTGGAGGCAGAGGGGAGCGCACAGCAGGACAGAAATGCCAGTGTCCCTTATCTCCCTGCGTGTCCGTCTGTCTGTGTCACCCCGTCGCGCGGGCAGGGCGAGGCCAGGCGTGACGGCGTTTCCTCGCTGCGCCCTGCCCTGCTTGCTCACCGCCGCGGCCCCAGGCTTCCCCCGGAGAACGGCGGCCCTGCAGCGATGATCTTCGCAGGGACGCCATCACCGGGGCCGGCTTTCGTCTGAGCCTGCCTTGTAATCCAGGGGGAATTTTTAGCATATGGAATCTGGCTTCCCTGAGCCAAGGGGTGCTAAGGAAAATCTCAGCAGCACTATCTTTATGCCTTGTTGGCTTCAGGAACAAATTGGAGGTGGTGGGACTGCTGCTGGGGTCTGGTTGGGTGCTTGTTCCTCCGACCCCTCCTGCCCCGTGGTGCTGGGGGTCTCACCAAGCCCCCGCTCAAATCCTCCGTCTCTTTTCTGCTCTGCGTGGCCGAAATGGGGAGTTCTGCCACTCCTGAACACCCAGCTGTCGAGCTGTGGCTCCAGATACACCAGAAATGGCCGCAAAAGCCACAGAAGTGCCAAAAGGTGCTGTCTCCTGAAGGAAGCCCACGTGCTCCTGAGCAAGGGGATGTTTTTAAAGGATTAACCGATAACACTGGCGTTCCGCTTTAGGTACTGGGTTATAAAACAGCTCCCCCAGAGGGCAAATGCCTGACTCCTTGGAATTACACCGTACCGGGGAAATTCCTCCACACAGGCCTGGCGAAGGCAGCTCTGCGTGCCGGCCGTCAGCCTGCTGCAAGAAAGCCAAAGCACCCGCCTGGCAGGCCAGCGACTGGAGTCCGTGCTTTATCACCGTGCCGCGCACTTGGTGACACCAGCCCAGCAGGCTCCTGCGTCTTCCCTGCCGAGGAGGCGGCCCCGACGGCAGGATGGAGCTCTGCCGTGAGACTGGAGGGAAGCTCCTTACGCTGGAAGATGTTTGCGGCTTGTGGACGTGCATAGGTGAACGTGTGCTTGCGGCGCAGCAACGGCTGGAAGGAAAACAAGCGAGCGAGTAGCTGAAGGTAAGCCACTTCTGCATAAGCCCTGAAGGAGCAGCGAGGCCCCCCGCAGAACATACCCAGCACCAGAATTTTGGGAAGGCATTGCAGTTCACAAAGTCCCTACAGGGGGAGGCTTGGGGGCTGCTGGGGCATGCAGAAGGTTGAGACCTGCCCAGCAGCCAGAAGGGGCGTGCTCCTTGGTCACATCAATAGAACCATGGCTTCAGCGCCTTCGCGGGTCTAGCAATCGTCACTGGCAAGCATCAGCACAATTCAGATTATTTTGTGGATTCAGCCTTTGGAGTGGCTCATTCTGCTGTGGTGTCCCTGCAGAAGCAATTTTAGCTTTCTTAGCCCTGTTATAGAGAACGGGTGTAGGACATCTTCAGAAGGACACTTCTCACATTGTAGAGTGAAAGGGCAAGCCCAGCTTCTCCAATGAAGTAATGCTGCCTCACTGCAGCATCTGATGACTGATTGCCACTCTTTTTCACGCTTTCATGTGCCTACCATCACTAACC
Source organism: Chauna torquata (assembly GCA_013399475.1). NCBI lineage: Eukaryota > Metazoa > Chordata > Aves > Anseriformes > Anhimidae > Chauna > Chauna torquata. The sequence continues at coordinate 298,524 of VXAL01012489.1, forward strand.
TTTCCTTTGCTCTAAAAGGCAACATTTCAGCCAACCATGTTTGTATGAGGCCTTCTCCAAACAGTGCTGCTGTACTGATGGGTCACGACGGGCAACTTTTCTTCTGCAATGGGTGGCAGGCATCAGTTTGTTCTGGGTCTGGTGCGTTTTGAAAATCATGGCCTTGAAACTACGTTTTGGATAGTGTTGTGCATGCATTAATGCAGTTTTCAGAGGTGACTCTGGATGGTGGTGGAGGATGATGAGGTAAGAGTAACCAAAGCAAATATGCAGAAGTGACTAGAGAGAGAGCTGTGTCAGTGCTTGTTTGCAGAAGTGAAGTCAGAGGCGGAGTGAGAACAGCGAGACAGAAGGAATAATACGGAAGAGCCAGATAAGGGAAAATAGCAACTCTTAGGAAAAGCTTCCTCATGATGACAGCTGGTCTTCTAAGAGAGAGCTCAGCCAAGAATTTGAGTTTGGGGGGCAGAAGGGATTAAGTGCATGTCATTAAAGGAATAAACAGACCCATAAGAACTCTGCCATACTGGTGGTAACGCTATGTTTTTGTCTCACGTCTTAAAAAATAATAAAAGAATCAGATAAGACAATCTTGGTTGCCAAACATCAATATGCCACCAGCGTGTTTGTGAAGCTGGTTTCCTTGTTGTGAGCTATATTAAGACCCAATGTATGGAATTAAAAGGGAGCAGCCTGTTTATAAAAGGGACTTGAATCACTCGGCGGAGGCAGGTAAACTTGGCAAAGGGAGTCACAAAAATTTGGGCTGGTTGCACCCATGGGGTCACCACAGCGCAAGGAGGCACTGAGGGAAGCCCTGAGTCATCGCTGGGCACATGAGCATGGGAGGCTGTTGGGCACCTTAAAAGGTTCGGAAGGAGACCTAAATGTTAATAACCTCGGATCTGTTAGGTCTGGAATGAGCAGTGTATCAGCACAGTTTGGGATGAGTTTCGGTCCCTTATGCAGAAAGGTAACCAGAGTGTTGGGCCGGGGGCGACTTTGTTGGGCACCTTCACCTAAAGGCGTTGTTGTTCATGGACCATTCGCGGTCACAGATCAAGACAAAAAGCAGGGGAGATCCTGAGAAGTGGCACAAGGGCCTGTCCTTCCTCGTGATCAGCTTGTGGTCTGCTTTTGCACTTATCCTGCATATTTGGTGTTGGGCAGGGCCAGCAGGCCCCGGTGTGGTGGTTTCACACTGATGGTTTCACTAAACTCCACCACTCCGCTCTCTCACTCCTCCTCAGAGGACAAAGGGGAGAAAATATGATGGAAAAGGGCTCAAGGGTTGAGATCAGGACGGGGAGACTGCGCACTGATTGCCATCATGGGCGAAACGGACTCAGCGTAGGGAGAGTAATATACCTTGCTGTCTATTGCTAACAGACCAGAGCAGTGAGAACTGAAAGCAAATCAAAAACACCTTCCCCCCCGCCATCCACCCTCTTCTACCTCCTCCCGCCGAGCAGTGCAGGGGAACGGGGAATGGGGGCTGCGGTCAGCCCGTATCGCTTCGTCTCTGCTGCTCCTTTGTGGTCACTCTCTGCCCCTGCCCCAGCGTGAGGTCCCTCCCACAGGATGCCGTCCTTCCCGAACAGGTCCTGCGTGGGCTTCCCACAGGCTGCAGCTCTTCAGGAAGAACTTCTCCCCTCCCTCCTTCACTTACCTTGGTGGCTGCGGGGCTGTTTCCATCTATATTTCCTCACTCCTGTCTCCCAGCTGCTGCTGCGCAGCTTTTTCCCTTTCTCCAACGTGCTCTCCCAGAGGCACAGCCAGCATCGCTCATGGCTCAGCTCTGGCCAGAGGTGGGTCCCTTTTGGAGCTGGCTGGAGCTGGTTCTTATCTGACATGGGGCAGCTCCTGGACCCTTCTCACAGAGGGCCCCCTGCAGCCCCGCGCTACCAAACCCTGGCCACGTAAGCCCAATACACACAGCCTCCGGACTGCTCTCTTCCCCTGTGGATATGGTTGCATTTGCCTTCAAGGTGAAGGTGAGGAGCAGGGTGGAACTGCCCTTCGTGTCTCATGTGGCAAGTCTGCTACCCTTGAGACCAAAGCGCTGATGGATGTGGGGCTCTGGAGCATCTGCTCCTCATCCTTTTCTAGCACGAACATGGCTGTACCGGGTCAGGCCAAGGGCCCATCTAGCCCCATTTTCTGTCTCAGGAGTAGAAGCAGACAAAGCAGACAAATGTGTGCGATAGTCCCTGATAATTCCCGGCCTCCACCCCATCTCTAGATCTGGGGATTTCCTGAACTTGATGCTTGTAGGTCCCGACAGATCTCTTTTCTTAGCACATTTCCAAGCTGACCTTGGGCTTTTTGCATCCCCAGCAGCCTTCAGCTATGGATCCCACAGGTCCCTTCTACTTGCCTGCCTCGAACCCCACTCTAGCGGGGTTGCTTGGATGGCCCAGGAGGCTGGGTGGGCAGTCCCTGTCCCCCCCTCCTCGGGCTCCCTGTGATCTCATCCCGTTTTGCTTCGCTCCCTGCGGTGCTGCCTGCGTGCCCGGGCAGCCCCGCTCCTGCGCGCCGACCTGCCCGGTGAAGCGGTGGCAGGGCCCGGCTGGGGCTGGATGGCTGGGACGGAGCAGGGTGACAGCATGGGCAGCAGGAGGGGCAGCCACAGTGGAATTCATTTTGTCCCACCAGCCGGTTCCCTCGGGACGGTGCCATCAGGAGGCCCTCAGGGTGCTGCGTCCCGTCACTGCCGATGCCTTTGGTTGGCGGCGGGCGCGTGTGCGCCTGCCTGTTCTCCTGGGCTGGGCTCTCCTTGCTCACGGGTGAGTCAGAGCAAGGCACACGCGCTCTTCCTGTTGGGAGTGACTCAGGTGGAGGAGCCGATAAAAACCGCCAGGGGAAAAAAAAAAATAATAAAAGCAAAGCCCGAGTGCAGCAGCCTGGAGCTGGAGCTCCGTGCGCCCAGCACCTGCCCCGGGGCTGCAGCGATGACCGGGTCCTGGCTCGTAGTGCTGGCGGTGTCCCTCCTGCCCGCAACCCTCAGCACCAACGGAGGAGAAGGTGAGGCTTTAGGGGGCCCAGGGGGGTTCTACCTTGGGGCTGGAAAGCCACCCTGCTGGCAGCTTTGCTTCCAGCCCCAGTAATGTGGGGCCTCTTGGGTCCAGCAGCGCTCTTCTGCTGGGTCACACGCTCCCCTTCTGCCCTTGGGGATAAACTTGTGTGCCTAAGGTGCTTACATTTCCTCCGGAGCTAAATTACCATGAGCACTTAGACTTCAGTTTTTACCGGCGTCCCCTTTAAATAACTTGTTTAGGTGTAATTACTTTATTGCTTTATAAGAAAAGCTGTCTGCCTGGGTAGGACTTGGGTGTGAGCATAAGGACTGCAGAGGGAAAGGGTTTGTTTGCCTGCTGCCGCTGATAACCAACCTGAGCCCAAGGAAGAGCTGAAAATGTCCAGGATCTGGCTTGTTGCAGCAACACGTGCGGAGTTTGTGTTCTGTGTGAGCCAGAGGCTTATGGGATGCATGAGGTCCAAAAGACCAAAACTGGGTCTTTATGTATACTTCATAAATGCTGAGCAGCTTCAGGGCCTTTTTTTGTCTGTGATACTGGTGCTTGGAAATGTGCTTGCAGGTTTTGAAGCAGGTCCTTTACTATCAGCTTTCATTTAAGTGCAGTAGAACATGATAGGGGGAAAAAAAGTGCTGAATGAGTGGATTTTTAAAGGACAGATCTGATTTAGTTTACTTGCTAATTGGGTAATTACTACAGCAGCCATAATTGTGTTCTAAAGTACTGATGTAGATTTTTATTTTCCACCTCTGCTCGCTGCCTTGGCTGCAGCACGTGTGTCCCTGGGCGTTCATTGGGGCTGGTTTGCTGTGGTGGCCGGAGTGATGCTCTGCGGCGTGGGGGTTCCCAGCTTTCCGAACCTTTGAGTGGGAAATGTGGGAAGGAAAAGGGGCTTTGGTCGCGTGAACTGGAGGTAGGCTGGGGCAAGCAGGAGGATGGAGGGGCTCCCAGCTCCGAGCACCTTTGGGTGGCAATGGCTGCTCATCGAGGACTTCAGCCTATGAGCCTGCCACTCTTCTACAAAGACTTGGAGGCCCCAGGATGCGATTCTCAGCTTGGGGAGACCCAAGGGAAGTCTGCCAGGCTGCAGAGCACCTACGACAGAAGTACCGAGACAAGCTGACGTCTCTGCCGCGTCTCGCGGGCCTGGTGCTGGCTGCGTGGTGCACGAGTTTACTAGCCCGCATGTGTGTGCTTCCTGAAGTCAGCTCCTCTGGCTGAAAATGTTTTTCATGCTTTATTCTGCTGGGTGGCAGCTCGGGGAGCAACGTCCTGCTGGATGCATGCCCCAGCCCGCCTCCACCCCGACGCGGTGCTGAAGGAATCTGGCTGTGGCCCTTCCAACAGCGAGGCAGGGCCGGGGGGCACCTGGCCGCGGAACCGCTCCTGTCCTCACCCCATCCTCAGCTCCTGGCCTGCTCTACCTCGCCACCAAGTCCAGCGTTTCACCCGCGGTAGAGATTAGCCCGCTGGAGCCCGCAGGTTTGCAGGAGAAGACCAGCAAGAGGAACATCTCGGTTGGTGAGGCCATGGCACCAAGGCACAACAGCGGCGTTAGCGAGACCTGGAGCGTGCCAGGGCTGGGGAGCCGACTCCCGGCACGCCTCGGCCTTAGATCAAGACCTGAGAAAAGGTTTTCATTCCCTGGGGAGCTGTACTCGCGCCTGTAATTTGGCAAGCCCGTAAATCCTCCAGATCATGTAGGGTGAGGTGTGGGTGGGGTTAAATGCTTTAATATGGAGGGCTGGGGGGGGATTGACACCCAGCAGTCACGGCGTGCAGATGAGTGCAAATACTTCGAGGGGAAAAAAAAATCTCACGTTGCTTCTTTTGGCAAATCGTTTGTATTATCTCTGCCCTTTGGTCGCTGGAGATGCCCTCTGAGGCTCTGGGTGCTTTTTTGCACCGTACGAGGCAGGACTCGGGCACCTGCAGCTCTCCCCAGCAGGATGGGACGGTGGGACAGCTTCTGCTGTTGGGCGCCCGGCTGCTGGCAGCCAGGCTGCGAGTGAAGAGCTGTGCTTGCCGGAGCTGGGAAGTCTCCGTCTCTGTTTGCTGGCGCATGAGGTCATCTTTCTTCTTGCCAGCAGGCTTGGCTGCTGTGTGCTGAATGCGCTCGTCTGGTATGTGTGTGCTGGCGGGCGTGTGAGGGCATCTGGCAGCACTCGCTGGGTGCCTCGGCAGGGAGCCAGGAGGCTCAGCGTGGTCCCAGGAATCACAGCAGCAGAGGGCAGGGACCCTGGGGCCTTTTCCCCCAGGGCTGAGCTGTGCCGCAGGAGCCCCGGGCAGGAGCAGGCTGGCTCTTGGACTTCCCCCGTCTCCCTGTGCTGTTGGTGTGACCGTAGGTGGGGACTGCGCTTGGGGTCCCGAGGAGGCCCACAGTGAGCAGAGCTCCTCGGAGGCTGAGATCACGGGGTGGGAGCTAGGTTGGGACAGAGCAACCAGGCAGCGCCAGGGTGGCTCGGAGCAGTTCCTCAGCGGGCTCTGCGCCCTTGTAGATCCTGCTTTATCCCTCAGGTCGTTTCTTTCTCCTGCCTGTCTTTGCCAGTCATTCACTCAACCATATCTGGTCTCCTCGGTGATGCTGAGGAACTCATCTGAAATTAGGGTCCTCTTGCTTAAACACCGTGGTGCTGGTAACTGAGGCTTGGCAAGTAAATGAGAGGTGCCTTCACGAGAAGACCTGGACAAGGCAATGACGAGGACCCCTGGAGCAAGCACGCTTGATGAGATATCTGCCACTGCTCTGCAGAGGTTTCAGTCTGTCCTGGCTTTAGTGGAACGCAGGACCTCACGTCTGTCCTTCCTGGCGGCAGTCACACATCGATGTTGGCAGACGCAGCTTTTCTTCCTGGGGAGGGTGGAGTGAGGTGCGATACCTGTGTAACACTGCCAGCAGGGCTCCTTAGCTGCCTCTCCGCTGGCACGCTTCCATGGAGCTCCATCAGCCGCAAGTCCTCATCGCCCCAGAGCTCAGCCGGCAGGAGGCTCATGTCACAGAGCTGGGTGAAGGCACCTGGTGAACGTTTGTGGAGGTTTCTCTTCTAGGTTTGCTTCTGGGCACAGGCTGCAGCGGAGGTTTGAGGGCTGGCAAGCAGCCGGGAGAGACTTTGCCTCTGCTCAAAAACCGCTGCTAAAACTGTCCAGCCCGAATGATGCCTGGCGTGGAGGAAGCAGGAGATGATGGAGGATACCCTGGGCAGTTGCTCTGTGCTTGTGTCCAGCAGGTTGGGTTTGGAGAGGTTCCTCTAAAACACCGTCATGGGAAGGCCCATGGGGGGTCCCCGCCCGCCCAGAGGAGCGGGTGGGAGCTGCTGCTGGGCGCCCCGAGCTCCCTCGTGTAGGAGAAGCCAGTGGGGGGTGAGGCTGGGGGTCCAGGCTGTGCTGCAGGGGGGGCTTGGGGCGATGGGCCCCGCTGGAGATGGTGTGGGTGGCCTTGCTTTCCCCAGGAGCATCCAGGCAGATGGGAGGACAGCACTGCTGACTTCCTCGGCCGCAAGTCCCCTTTCGGCAGGTTGTGTTCCCCACGGCGGCTCTCGTCCCACCTGCTTCCCTGCTTTAGAGCCACCTTGAAAGGCTGAACTGATGTCTGTGCAGCTGCCGAGCAAGCGTAAAGCATTACTCGATGCTGAGGACACTCGTTCTTCCTCCCCTCCCATATTTGCCATGGAAATAACTGGCAGCAAAGCATGCCTTGTGCTGGTGGCACGTCTCTCCACTGTGGTCCGTGGCCACAGCTGGTGTCTTTCCGGGGAGGGACTGAGTCTATCGCTGCCCTGAGCCCATGTGGGGAGGTTTGCGTTGCCTGGACTTGTTCCCTGGGTCAGGGGTGGGCTTCATAGTCAGTACCCTTCCCTCTAACCATCGCTTGGGATGCCACTCTCTTCTTCCCCCAGCCTGCGACTGCAACGGGATGTCCAGGCAGTGCGTCTTCGACTGGCACCTGCTGATGGAGACGGGGAACGGGTACCGCTGCCTCGGCTGCCTGGGCAACACGGAGGGCGCCCGCTGCGAGCGCTGCAAGGAGGGCTACTTCCGCCAGCGCGACGGGGACTGCTGCCTGCCCTGCCGCTGCCACCCCCACGGTACGGGGCCACCACCGGGGAGGGTGGGGAGGGGGTCTAGGGGGCCTGAAGTGTTTGTTTGTTGGATCTCTGCTCCGCTTTCCAACCACAAGGACCCAAGGTTGTTGCTCCTCACTGGCCGCGGAGCCTGGGGCAGCTCTGTGAGGAAGCTCAGGTACGTGGTGTTGCTCTGGCGCGACCTTCTCCAGGGATGAGGGGTGGGATCTCAACCTACTCCAGCAAATCGTGATGCCTCTCTGGGCCTTGCCCCTTGTTCTTCTCCGCATGGTGTGATACCCCTCTGGGTTGGTCCTTGGGGGGTTCCTCTGATGATGCCCAACTCCATTTAACGCCTTCACACTTGTGCAAGGCTTGGCTCAACAGCCCTGGAGGAGCTTGGGGGTGGTAGGAGGAGCAGAAGAGGAAAAGAGGGGAGGAATGCCCCCCCCCCAAAGTCCCCAAACAAGCTGTGTTGTGGCAAGATCTCCCCTGTGCCTCTTGCCTGCCCAGGAGGGAGCCTGCTCCGCTCCGTCCTGAATTTGGCAGGTGACCAGGACCAGCTGCCGCCAGCCGAGAGCTGCCCCGCACGGAGCTGCTCGTGTCCTTATCACAAGGGATGCCAGCCAAGCCCAAGAGCGAGGAGCCGAGGCTTCCGCTGGCCTCACGAGTCAGGCTCAAGGTTTCTGTGTGCTGCAGCTTTTGGCAGGCTCCGTGAGGTCCCTGAATTGCATTGTGAAAGTGAAAGGATAATTCCTGAGCTCGCAGTGTCACGCCTGGGGACAGGAGGTGCTGCAAAGGGCCACCATGCTGCTGGGTGAACAGAAAGCTTCAGCCTCCCCGGCTCCCCCGGCTGCTTTTTGCATTGCCGCGGTTTTAAGCAGAAATGATGTCCAGGGCACCACATGAACACAAAAAATGGGTGGCAAGCACAGAGAGCAAAGGGGTCACAATGCTTTGAGTTGCTTTGAGTGGAAAAATCCAGCTCGACTCCTCCATCCACCCCCCAGAGGACGTCCCACTGGGGCAGTGGGGGGAGGTGGTGGCACCTCCCGTGACCTCCCCATCCCCACCATCCACAGGCTCCCTCAGCCCACAGTGCGACAGCGATGGCCGCTGCAGCTGCAAGCCCGGCGTGATGGGCGAGAAGTGTGACCGCTGCCAGCCGGGCTTCCACTCCTTCTCCGAGGCCGGGTGCCAGAGACATGGGCAGTAAGTGCTACACGGGCAGGGACTACCTCCCTGTGCTGGGGCAGGGTGCTTTGTTTCGTCGCTGGGCTTGCCCAGCACACTGCTGACCATGAGGTGACCCGTCTCCATCCTGGGAGAGAGCACGCTGGAGCAGGGCTGGGCTTCCCATCCCTCCTGCAGACCTCACTGCCACGTGGTGGCACCAAAATGAGAACTTAGCAGCTCTCCAAGGTGATGCTTTATCATCCAGATAATGCAAAACAGGCAGCAGTTGGGTGAGATGGTGTGGGATAAAACCTGACCACGCATGGGTCTGCACTGTGTTGCTGTCACCTGTAACGACTGCCCTGGTGCAACCACATCCATACAAAAACTGCTCTTGGATGCTTATTAAGAGCAGGGCATACCAAACCCTTCCCATTTTAAGCACCTTTAGGAGTGTCTCTGGGTCAGCATCATCAGTGCTGCACCCTCTTCCTCCTCGCTTGGCCTCACCCTTGTCCAGCTGGGGGATTCTCTGATGTCTCATATGACCAGTGTGCGGGTCACCGAGCTAATCCAGAGGTCACCGTGGTGTCCTCACTGTCCCCGTTGCAGGAGCCCACAGTGTGCCTGTGACCCGGCCGGCAGCACGGGGGAGTGCGTCTCAGGCCGCTGTGTTTGCAAGGTCGGCACCACCGGCGAGCGGTGCGACAGGTGGGTGTCCGGAGGGCTCGTCCCCATCCCCGCGGCAGCTGCGTCTCCCTCCCAGCTGCTCGCCAAGCCTCAGGCGGGAGATGAGACGCCTGCCTTGCTGCCCCAGCTTGGTGGCAGCCTCAAACCGTGGTGACGGGTGTGCACAGCTGTCCTCAGAGGGATGGCTGTGTTTGCTGTGTAGGGTTTGTGTCCTACAACAGGTTGGGCATGGGAAGAAGAGGAGACAATGCACACCAACATTGTAATCTTTCTTTTCCAGGTGCAAACAAAGCTTCTATAACTTGGATGCCAGGAACCCGGCAGGATGCTCCCCGTGCTTCTGCTACGGACACTCGTCCTCATGTGTCAGTGCCGAAAATTACAGCGTCCACAGAATCACCTCCAGCTTCCAGCATGGTGAGGACATCCACATCCCTGCAGCCCCAGGGCTGGTGTGCAAGGTGGGGCTTGCCACCCCTCCAGCCCCTGAGTCTCTGGAGGAGCACCGGACAGGCGTCCCCAGCTGCCATCAAAGCGGTTGCTTGTGGGGTGCTCTGTTTGCTGATCATGGGCAGAAGCAGGGTGTGAAGGCACGGAGAATGTAGGCTTGCCTTGTTACGTCTTTTCTACCGTTTGGGAGGAAAGGCCAGCAGCCAGCCTGGCTTATTTACAGATGCATCTGCACAGGGATACCTGTGCTGCCCCTTTGGAGGTCAAGAGATAGGAAACCAGAACTTTTTTTGAAAAGACGCAACTTGCACAAGATGCTGGAAGTTGGAAGCACCCTTCCCCATCTCTGACTGCGGGTGCTTTCTCCTTGCTCGCCCTCCAGGTGCCGAAGGCTGGACAGGCATCCACGAGAACGGGTCCCCAGCCGAGCTCCAGTGGTCTCCGCGCCACCAGGACGTGTTCATAGCAGCGAGGAGATGGGAAGCGCTCTACTTCGTGGCACCCGGTAGGCGCGGAGCTGAGCCCAGCTCTGCCTCTCCAGGCTCTGAGCTGATCGGGGCAGAAGGGGGTGACCCGAGGGGGTCGGTGGGGCTGGGGAAGGCGGTGGCATGTGCAGCGTGAGGGGACCATCCTGGGGCAGGGAGGTGACATCCCCAGTGCTCCCCCAGCCTGAGAGCTGCCACGGTGGTGGCAGCCTTTGTGGTGATGCTCGGTCTGACCGCATGGAGTAATGCCTTCAGGAGGAAAGCAAAACTTCAAGCCTTTAATTTCTTCCCTCTGTTCTTCTCCCCCGCTTCCCTTCACAGCCAGATTCCTCGGGAACCAGCAGCTGAGCTACGGCCAGACGCTCTCCTTTGATTACCGCCTGGACCGAGGGGGTCAGCAGCCTTCCCCGCACGACGTGGTCCTGGAAGGAGGTGGCCTGAGAGTCACTGCCCCCTTCTTGCCTCCTGGGAAGGTCCTGCCCTGCGGCGTCAGCCAGACGTACACCTTCAGGTGAAGGGGGTGCTCGGGATTTGGGCAGAGCGGGCAAGAAAGGCTTTTTTGTGAGCTCAGCTATGGTCCCTCAGAGGTGGCCAGGCTTAACTAGTTGCCCCGTTTGGGCTGGGTGCAGCTCATGTGCTTCTCTCCTCGCAGACAAGAAGGGTGAGAGGGGTGGTAGAAGATGAGGTTGGGATGGGTGCTTTGCTAGGTGCCTGTTGCGCAGGGGGAGGTTGTCCCCCAGTGCTTTGGACCCAGGAGGGAGATGGAAGAGAGCAGCTGGGACATCTCATGGTCTCCAACACCGCTTCTGCCCGGTCCTATGCGTAGGTTGGACGAGCACCCGAGCAGCGAGTGGAGCCCCCGGCTGAATTACTTTGAATATCGCAGGCTCCTGGGAAACCTGACGGCCCTCTGGATCCGAGCCACCTTTGGGGACTACAGTAAGTGGGTGGGGGAGCTGCAAGGGGACAGCAAAAGGCTTAGCGCTCCTCCTTGCTGGAGACACCAAGTCTCCAGCTGGAGACACCTGTGCTAAAAGGTATTTAAAAAAGAAGAGTGTGTCATAATGCAGGCAAAATTTAATTATGAAGGGCTTAAGCAGGATGCCAACAGCCTGGGGGTGGGGGAAGCAAAACCTTGGCTCTGATCCACCTGCCCATGCATGTTGTAGTTGACCATGTAACCTGTTCAGAGGCCAACGTATAGATGCAGGGACTTGCAGACCAAGCTAGGAGCTTGGAGGTGACCTGCCGCATCTCCCATCAGGCACCGGCTACATCGACAACATCACCCTGGTGTCGGCGCAGCCTGCCGCCGGTGTCCTCGCGCCCTGGGTGGAGCGGTGCCTGTGTCCCGCCGGGTACCAGGGGCAGTTCTGCCAGAGGTGCACCGCTGGCTACAGGAGAGATGCTCCCAGCATGGGGCCGTTCAGCATCTGCGTGCCGTGCAATTGCCAGGGGGGAGGAATTTGCGACCCGGACACTGGTAAGAGAAGTCGTGGCCACGTTGTGCTCGTTGGGCATGCATGGTTCCATGCTGCACCCAGCAGGGTGGCTGCCTGCGTCCCAAAAATCAAGCTACAGGGGGACGTGGGAGGGAGATCCCTGGCTTGTGGGTGGTTGGTGTTGGAGTGCAGGAAACATCACGGATAAAACTCCCCAAAACCTAGAAAGAGTTGCTGCCAAAAATAAAAGAAAGATGCATTGGGATCAAATTTGGCTTAGCTTGTTCTGATTGCAGAGAGAAAAACATCCCCTGCTGTCTGAGTAGCATTAAAATCTTTTCTTCTCACTGTTCTGAAGGTAAGGATGGCGTGAACAGACATCAGTGAGTGATGTGAAAGTGTTTCACTACCCATTTTGTCAAAGCAGCCTGCAGTATTGCAGTGTGAACTCAAAGTAATGCACTTTTCACCTTGAACGTGGATGAGGTTTGGTGGATCCTCAGTTAAATCCCCGCAGCCCCCTTGCTGTGGGTGCTGCATGTCCCCTCTTCTGTTCTGATCCAAAGGGAAAAGCTGAGGTTAGGTTGCTCATACTCGGAGTTGTGGAGGGTGTCCCGCGGAGGGGACGGCTGGGGTGACAGCAGACTGGTTGTTCCACGCACTGTCCTTCCTCCCTCAGGTGAATGCTACTCAGGAGACGAAAATGTGGGCAACAGCATCAGCTGCCCGTTTGGCTTCTACCGAGACCCCCGGCCCCCGCACAGCTGCAGGGCATGTCCCTGCGACAACGGCCGGAGCTGCTCGGTGGTGCTGGGCAGAGAAGAGGTCGTCTGTGACCACTGTCCCCCTGGAGCCGCCGGTAATGCCCTTGCTCCCGTCGCCTCCATCGTTAGCCCATCCCCAGGGTTTTTAATGTGCTTTACGCAGAGACGTGGGTGTTTGTATGCTGGGACACTCGGGGCTGGGTGGGGGATCGTGTCTTCTCACCCAGGCTTCCCCACCCGTGTGCCTGGCTGCTGCTCTTGCCTGTGACCTGGTGTTTCAGCAGAACACCGGGACCCATCATGCCAAGGGCTGTGTAAACGTGCGTGCCCTGCCCTGGAAATGAATGTAACTTAAATGAGTATAGCTGTTTGTGTAATCTCCTGGAAAGGTTATTGTGTAAACAGATAAAGGGGATGGAGAAAAGGACCGGTGAGGGGGGAGGAGAACAGAAATCAGAGGCCCCACTAGGACGTGGCTTGCCAAGGAGAGTTGTTGCGCCCAGCTTTTGAGCTCGTTGGGCGCTTGGGGCACGGGATGTGGCCGCCTGCAGGCATCCCCCGTGCCTAAGAGAGCGGTGGCAGTGAGGCCAAACGTCCCATCCCTGTGGGCAGAGGGAAGGAGGTGGCCTCCAGCTTTCATCTGAGAGCCTGAGCTTTCTTCCCCCTCCCTTTCTCAGGGCCCAACTGTGAGTACTGCGCTGACGGTTATTTCGGAGACCCTGCAGCTTCCCAGCCCTGCCAGCCCTGCCAGTGCAACAGCAACGTGGAGCCCAACGCCGTGGGGAACTGCAACCGCCGGACGGGCGAGTGACTCAAGTGCAGCTACAACACGGCCGGCTTCTCCTGCGACCGCTGCAAGGACGGCTTTTTCGGGAACCCCCTGGCCCCCAGTCCTGCCGACAAGTGCCGGGGTGCGTGGGGCTGTGCTGCGAGGACACGTACTGAGTGTGGGAGGTGTCAGCAAGCTCAAACCCATGGCTGCATGGTCCCATGTGTGCAACACCCCAAAACCACAAAGCGGCTCCCTGGGGCCAAGTAGGAGCAGACCTGTGGTGGATGTGGTTTGAGCAACAGCACCAGGGATGAGCAAGAAAGTCCGTGCTGGCATGCAAGAAGGTTTCTTGGGGAGGGACCTAGTACATTTGGTACTTGGGTCTTGTGGCTTTCGGTGTTTGCTCTGCGCTCCAAGCCCTTGGCGGAGGTGACGTGGGGTGTTTGCTTGGAGTGCTTACCCAAGCCAAGCTGGTGTTTCCCAAGCCAGGTCTTGTCTCCAGCATGGGCAGTATGTGCCCATTCCCGAGTGGTGGCAGGGCCAGCCCTGCAGAGCCCTGGGGATGGTGGCTGCTGCCAAAGTCGAGGCTGGAAAATGGGAGTGTGAAGCAGCAACCAGAGCATGGGGCAGCTTGAGGGGATTTATTTGAGGAGGGGGTTCACTAGGACACTTTCCATGTGTGGACAAGTGGGAAAGTGAGGTTGGAGGGAAGCAGGGAGAGGCGGTGAGAGGAACGACGTGCCTGGACCAAGGAGGAGGGCGGGTCCTTGGCCACTCTGACCTGTCTCCGTGCTTCGCAGCCTGCAGCTGCAACTCGGTGGGGGCCGAGCCCCTGACGTGCCGGAGCGACGGGAGCTGCATCTGCAAGCCTGGCTTTGAGGGGCCCAACTGCGAGCAGAGCGAGTGCCCAGCCTGCTACAGCCAAGTGAAAGCCCAGGTGAGTGCCCATCTGTCCATTTGTCTGTCCCTCTGGGCAGCTGGGCCATGGGTCCCTGCTTGCAGGGCAGAGCTGCATGGATGCTCCAGCTTTTGAGATCGTTTGAGCTAGTCAATCAGCATTTGGTCTTGGAGCAAAAAGATGGGAGGGGAGACCGTCCTTCTTTCCTGCTTTTCCCTCCCCAAAATCACAGCTGGGCACCAGAACTGCAGCCAGCCCAGCTGTGCAGAGCCCAGCCTTTGTCACTGTCTGGGGTCTAGCTGCCAGCAGGTGAAGCCCCGATGCTGTGGTCCTGCTGGCTCTTCGTGGTGGCCCTTGTTATGGCTGTGATCAGCTAGGCAGCGGCTGAACAGAAATGAGTGGCTTTGCGCCGAAATGAGTGCAAAGATGTGGTTATTCTCAAGCACCTTGTCCTGGCCTCCCTGTGAGAGGGAAAAGTGGTTCTGCAGGCTGTGCCTGAAGTCTGTGCTGGTATCTGATTCAACTGATGCAAAAGCCAATGACCTAGAGCTGCTGGCCTGCTGTGCCCCATAGCAAGCACTGTTCACCTCAAAAACAATGCCTCACTCCACCCTTCTGCTGCACTATGGATCTGGCTCCTGCCCTGGCCTCTCCAGCACAGGTTTGGTGTCCACGCGCTGCTGACCTGATCCGCTGTGATTGCAGGTGGACCTGTACCTGCAGCAGCTACAGGAGCTGGAGCTGCTTTTCTCAGAGGTGCAAGCTGGCGGCGGGGTTGTGGGTGAAGAGCTGGAGAGGAAGATGCAGCTGGCTGAGCAGACGTTGCAGGCCATCCTCGGAGAAGCCCTCAGCCTGCAAGGTACCATGCGATGGTTGCCATCAGACAGGGCTGGAGGAACAGGTTGGGAGGGAGCAGCTTCTGAGGGTGCCTCGATGGAGAGGACATCTGTCTCTTGAGAGAAATCATTTAGGAGATGACAGTCTGGGGCACGTCTGTGTACTTCCCTGAGCCTGTCCATGGCATGGAACCACCAAGAGTCCAAGAGAAGGGGCAATCTGTGCCGTATCACAGTGTGGTTTTGCTGTCTCTGCCTTCTTGCGTTTCATTTCAGCCGCTGCCTCTCTCTTTCCTTCTCGCCAGCCTCTGACAGATCTCTGGTAAGCCGAGTAACCAGGATGAAGGGACAAGGGTCCAGTTGCCAGAGCCGCTTGGATGACATCAAGGCAACGGTGGAGAGGCTGAGGTCTCTTGGCAGCCAGTACGAGAGGCAGGTGCAGGACACCCGGCGGCTGCTGGAGAGAGCCAGGCTGGACCTGGACCGAAGTGGAGCCACCCTGGGTCGAGTGGTATGAGTATCCTTGTGTGACATGCTCTTAGTTCAGCCCAGCCGCCAGGCTGAAAGTCCATGGCGAGAGCAGGAATTTAACATACTCCAGTTATTACATTTATTTTGTGAGTAGAGAAGAAATCGTGGTGGATATGACTGGCTCTTTCTGTAGGACTGGGATCTGGAGAGCTGCTGGCAAGGGTATCTGGGTGGTTTTGGAGGTTTAGCATGCCACAGTTGCTCTTTTCCCTGCTGAATTGGATGCAAGGACAGGGAAGAGCATTCACACCTCTCTCCCTCTCTCCTCAGACTATTCCAGTTTCACACTTTCCTGGAGGCTCAAGCAAGTTCTTGATCCTGGCCCAAGAGGCTCTGAGGTTAGCCAACAGGTGAGTCACTCCTTGGGTCGCTGGCGAGGGCAGGGGACCAAGAGCCTGCTGGGCACCCAGGAGGGCCCTGTTTGGTGGCCTCACCTAGCCCCCATGCTGCAGCTCCCATGGGCTCTGTGCAGGTCCTGGAGCAGGGGAGATGTGTCTGCTGGGTTGCCTTTGCTGTCCTGTTTCCTTTGAGAGTGGCGTTGGGTGGTGTGTTTTAGAAGCTTCTTCCCGTTCAGAGTTTGGCCCACGGGCATCCAGTTGGAACAGGCAGCATCTGCCTCTTCCCCTGGTGCTCCTTTACCCTGGAGAGATGCGGGAGGGACAAGCAAAGCAGATGGTCCCAAGGTGCAGGTCCCCTTCTCAAACACATCATGTTTCCTGGGAGAGTCTGATCCAGCATTGCTGGATAAAACTGTGAAGGACGTAAATGGAGGAAACTTGGGTGGGAAACTCTTATCACAAGGATCCTCCCATGCTTTTCAGCCACATGCAAGCGGCCAACATCATCAAGCAAGCCGCGAAGGCAGCACAGGACGACTCGCAGCAGGCGCTGGAGCTGGTGCGTGCGGCCGTGAGCGAGGTGGCAGCTGTGCCCAGCTCCCTGCAAGGGCTGCTCAAGAAGTAAGTTCAGGGTGTGCTCATGGCTGGGTCTCCGAGGGGGAGAAGGGGTGTGGGATGGAAGAGAGGGGTGGCCAAGCCTCCATGCCCCAGTCCCTGCCTCCCCGTTACGTTTCAGAAACGTGCAGTTGGAGATAGGACGATAGGACTTGGGTTTAGCCCTTGGGTTTACTCTTCCACGTTGTATCTGCACAGGTATGAGGAGCTGAAGTCACTGACTGGAGGCCTGGAGGCCGAGGCTGACAGGACAGCCTCTGAGGCAGACAAGGCTTATCAGAGCAGCCTGATGCTCCTCAGCTCCCTGTCCCGCCTGAGGAAGACCAATTTCAGGTCCTTTGAGGTGAGGGTTTTGTTCCTGAGGGCCAAGACATCCCCTTTCATTCTGCCCTGCGCCCTCCCTCCTGCCCTTCCAGCAGCTCAGCCTGTTCCAGGGCCCCATCCCAGCTGGGCAGGCACTGGTTATCCAGGTCCTCACCCTTTTGCCCATGCAGCTGGCTGTGGTGCAAGCATCCATCGCTGCTTGCTTTGGCTCCCCGTGCGCAATGGGGTGACACTGGGCCCCCAAGGCAGTGATCCCATCTTTGTGTTTCAGGAGGAGGCAACCCAGCTGAAGCAGGATGCAAGTGCTCTCCTGAGCACAGTGGACATGTATATGGCACAGTACAGGCAGCTGCAGAGCCGCACGGGCCACTGGGAAGAAGAGATCAAGCAGCTGTTGCAGAGAGGAGAAGGCGAGAGAGCAGTAAGACATTGATTGACTCATCTTGAGCTTGGGCTGAAGGTGGGGTGTCCCTTGCATTGCAGTTCCTACGCCTGTTCCCCAGCAGGGACATCACCCTGGCTGCTGCAGGATGGCACATTTCCTCAAACACAGCCTGTTGTGGTTAACCCCATCCTCTTCTGGTTCTGCTGGAACTGGTGGGAGATGCCACCATCTCAGAGCTGCTGGTGCAGGTTCTCACTAGCACATCTCCTCCATGTGAGGCAGGTTAAAGACCAGCTCCAGGAAAGATTTGAGCTAAGATGGCTCACGATGGCTTGAGCCGGTTGAAAAGCGCCCACATGAGCCTTGGCTGATAGATCAGGTTGTGGTAACCTGGATTCAAGGGCAACAGTGGGCATTTGGGAACAGGCTTGTGGGTCTTCTCTCTCAGCATGGCTCCTCACAGACTGCAGTTATGGTTCTTGTGCTACTCTCAGACCATCTGATGCTCCTGTGCCATGTCCTTCATCTCATTATGTCCCCTTGGTCTGTTGCAGACACTGACACAGCTGCTGTCCCGAGCCAACCTCGCCAGGAGCACAGCCCTGCAAGCCATGAGTGCTGGCAATGCCACCTTTTATGAAGTGGAACAGATCCTGAAGAGCCTGCGGGGTAAATTTGTCCTTCTGACCTCTTCCTTGCACCCAAGTTTCGTGTTACAGCTGAGCAGGCTGCAGATGGCCTCTGCCAGAAATGCTCTCCAGAGCCAGGGTGGTGGCATCACGCTCTGCTTTGAGCTGTATCTGTGGTCGGGACGTGTATTGCCTAGGGCCCAGTGATCATCTCAGTGCTCCCCGCCAGTCCAGCAGCTCCTATGAGAAGGAGCAAACACCTGTAGGAATTCCTCTCCGGCAGTTGCTCATCTCCTCCTTTTGTTCCTGTGCTGTTCCCATTGTGGCCAGACTTTCTGGAAGACGAGATAAGTCAAAAACAAGCCAGGACAAGAGGAAAACCCTTCCTTCTCCTCCCCATCATGAGTTCTCACAAAGGTAATGCTGCTTCACTTTTGCATGCATTTCTTTCAGAGTTTAACTTGCAAGCAGATGACAAGAGAAGGGAAGCTGAAGATGCTATGAGGAGGCTTCCAATTATCAGCAGCATGGTCGCAAGTGCCAGGGAGAAGACGGACCGAGCCGAAGGCATCCTGGGTAATGCTGCTTCCGAATCCAAGGCAGCCAGCAGCATAGCAGGGGAAGCGAAGGAGATCACCATTGGGATCCAGCAGGTGAGGACAGGCCCTGGTGTTATTGCTGGCAAAAAAGAGGTTTGGTAGGAAAAACCATGGAGGAGGAGGAGATGGCTGGTGACTCCTGTGGTCTTCGTGGTGGACCTGATGCACTGACTTCTGTGTTGAATCTTGTCTGCAGTGGATCGTGCTAGCTCAGCTAGCTGTAAAAGAGTGGGTGCATGGGATCTCTGCAGGCAAATTTGTCCCATGGGGATCTCTGTGGCATTTCGCTGTAGCCACCTCTCGGTGACCAAAGGGATTTTTCACACAGCGCCCCTGCCTTGTCACTTCTACAGCCTGAGTCGCTGGCAGGCTTGTGAGAGCCCAGGCTTGGTGTTTGTGGGTCTGACATCCGAACTGCATGGTATAATTCCCCAGCGACTCACCAATGTGTGCTGGAGGGGTTGAGACCTGATCATAGAAGCAACTCTCTGCACCAACTGGTGGGAGTACATGAAGGACACAAGAGAACCTGCAATAATTTGGGTCCCAGGGTCCATGGAAGGAACCAGTTCCCGCCAGCTCCATGCCCTGGTGCACCCGGAGTGATTCCAGCCATGCTCTGTCCCCGAGCAAAGTGCCTTTGCCTTCCCTAGGAGCTCATGCGGCTGAGGCTGGAGGCCAACAAGACAGCTGACGGTGTCCTCGCCCTGGAGAAGGCAGTGGCAGCCTTGCAGCAAGAAGCCAAAGAAGTGGATGGAGAATTCAAGAGCAAGCTGTCAGAGGTTGAGGCAGATGCCACTGTAGTACAGGAGGTGCGTCCTTGGCTCCCACGCCTTGTCCCCTTCCCTGTTGATATTTGGGCAAGGCTTGGCCTTACAGCTTCCACCTTACTTTCTTCAGACAGCTCAGGAAGCTCAAAGTGTCCACGCCAAGGCTGGCCAGGCAGGAGTGGCTGTGCAGGAGACACTAAGAGCCTTGGAAGAGCTGCTGCGTCTGATGAGTAGGTTTTATGATGTTGCTGTGGCGTGTAGCTCAAATCAGGCCACCGCTGGGCTCTGGGTGGGGGTACCAAGTGTTTGGTGGGAACTTGCCTCAGATGACACCTATGAGTTGTTTGGAGAGCAGGATGGAGCTGAAGTATCTAGGAAGACCTAGTTCTCAGCCTCCATCCATGGTTCCCTCTTCCTTGTTTTCCTCCTGTGCAACAGACCAGCCTGGTGCTGTGGATGAGGAAGGCCTGAAGCAGCTTGAGCTGAATTTTGGTAAAGCCAAAACCAGAACCAACCAGCTGAAGGAACAGATGTCAGAGCTGGAGCAAAGAGCCGCGCTGCAGAAGGTCCGGGTACAGAAGTTGGACATGAGCATTGATGAAATCCTGGCAGATATTAAGAACCTGGAGGATATCCAGAGAAGTCTTCCTCCTGGCTGCTACAACACAAAAGCCATCGAATTACCTTGAGGCCGCTCCGGAAAGGCTGCGGCACGTGTCAGGCTGAAGACAGGAGAGCCTGGCCCAGCTGCTCTCCCCAAACCCGGCAGGACCGGCTACGTTTGATTTTGTTGAACTATATTTTACTCTCAAGTTCGAAGTAGCGTCTGAAGTTCACATCGTCACGCTGGTCCTGGAGTCCCTGATTTTCAAAATGATCCGTCCCTCAATTTCAGGAGGAAGGAGACACCTGCTTGCGTGAAGGTGCTACTGACACCCATTCCTTCAGCGGTTCTCTGAGGTGCAGATGGGGGTTGCTTGGTGCCAACCTTGGGAGTTTGCATGGTCAGGTTCTGAGCTTGAAGTTCAGGGCTGAGAAGTTCTCCATCCCTGTGGATCCCCTCTACTGGTCTGGCACACACAGAAGGACTAGAGTCCCTTTCCTTGCTTTTTACACTGCCACCACCTCCTCATGTTCTCCGTGGGGCTTTCCTCACCTTCTGTAGCTTGATAGGCAGGGACTGAGAAGCATGAAGTGGAAGTTGGGATGAGTTTTGAGCCATGGCACTGGTGAGGCTTCTCGTGGCTCTCTCCTCCCAGCCTGCCCAGTCCTGGCCTTGCTGGCAGTGGTGCTGGTGTTGTTTTTGCTTTGGCTTACAGATTCAGCATCAGATGCTGCTGATGACCCTTTTTGTAAAGCTGCAGGTCTTCCACCATGCTTCTCGGGCAGGTGGAAAAAAGGAGAAAGAAAAAGATACCAGTTTTGGTAAGGGGGAAAGAAAAAGATGCCAGCTGGCTTGGAGCTCAGGGCGACATGCTAGATGGAGGAGGAAGGGGATCCTGTGCAAGCAAGTCAGTGGAGGAGAGAATAGCTGGGGCTCCTCAAGTGGAAAAATCTTTCCTGCTCCACCTGCTTCCCTCAGCCCGGAGGAAAGGGCACCCTTTCTTTTTGAGTCCCAAAGCCCTTGAGGGATGGATTTCTTGTCAAAGCTCCTTCTGGGCAAACACAGGTCTCCCTAGCATCCCTCACACACACGTGCACACAAGCGCAACCTTTCCTTCCAAGACCGGTCAGCTTGGTACCAGCCAGCTTCCTGGATGTCCCTGAGGCCAGGAAAAGCGAGGTTGTTTCCCCTCTGCACAAGCACTCGGGATCCTGAGGCATTTGCCCCAGGAACAGGAACTTTCTCTGTGGGATTGCAGCCAAGAATGCTGGCATCCGAGCACCTGGTCCCATCCTTGCTGCAGTGCCAGCATCCTAATTTGATCTGTTTAAGAATATTGAAAATGTCTTGAATGTTCCTGCACCTCTGGTTTGGTGCTGCCCGTTCCCTCCCCTCCCCTCCCCTTCCCTCCCTCATGCGTGGTGCTGGGTGTTTCCCAAACTGTGCTAGACTTGAGTAATTGTGCACAGGGTGTTTCTACTGTAAGTCTTTCCTGAGCAGAGCTTGGAGGAACTGAAGACTACAATGCTCCCTTCACCCACCCGCTGCTTTCCTGTGGGCCCACCTCCGTTTTTATATCATTTCCAGCTTTCTTTAGATGTGATTGGAGGGGAAAAATAGCCCAGAGCTATCAGATGCTGAAAATCAGCCCTGCTGAAGCCCCCTGACCTGCATGGTGGTGAAGGAGGAGGTCCTGGACAGAGGAGGACACTTTGGGGGACTTGCCCACCCCGTTATCTCTGATCCTCTGGTAAAGCAGTGCCCGTGCTTTTGCTTGATAAGTGTGTGCTGAGTAATTGTCTGTGTTCTATTTGTATTTAAGCAAGAGATATTCTTGCCTCTGGCATGTTTTCCTTCTCCCGTTGTACAGCCTAGGACAGGTATTACAGATCTGACTTCATTCTTTTGTGAGTTGGGTTTTCTGAAAGGGAGGAGGTCAATAAATAATGACTACTTTCGCCTGGCTCTTGCCTACTGGTTTATCTCCTCCAGCGCCGAGCTTTGGGCGAGGTTGGCCGTGAGTTCTCCCAGCCGCTTGCGCTCCTCATGCTGACTCCATCTCGGGGCTGGTTTGAAATGACACAGCGATGGTGAAAGATGACACCGGCAGCATCTTTTTTTTCTTTTGTTTTGTTTATTACATAATTTAAACATTTTGCTGATAAAGATTTTTCTTTTGTCAATGACCATTTTCTTCATATAGCAACAGAAGAAAAAAAATTAGGCTCCAAAATCTTTCACAAAAGTGAAATCGGTGGCATGGCAACTTTAACCCTTTTCCCTCCCCCCTCCCCTTTTTTTTTTTCCAAAAGGCATTTGAAGTTCATTTCTCTTTCAGCAAATCACACTGTTTAAAATTGGAGGTTCAAAGACCCAAACCCAAGAGCTTCCTCCCACCCCACCCTTGCGCTGGAAACCCCCTTCCTCACCTCCTGCCGTCTGCATGGATCTTAAGGGATGATTTTTTCCATACCCACCCCAAGACGTTTTCCAAACCAGTCCCAGCGTTGACCGACCTGTTACAAACCCCCCTCCCACCCCATCCTCACCCCGTACTGTGAGTTTTACTGAGTGGATACATGAAGGTGTAGATAAGACTAATAAGACAGAATATATTCATCATCCCTATCACAACGCTATGTCTCTAAGGCATGCCGTCCTAAGCACGATGAGATTGAAAGCCAGCTGGCTTCCCGCACGTCCCATCTCGTGTACCTGAGGGAGGGAGGGAGAAGGGGATCTGAGCTTGCTCTCAGACGTGCCACCTTCACTCCTTCTTAGTCTCCTCTTCTGTTTTTCCATTGTCTTTTCCTCTATTAAAATCCACCATCCTTCCTCCCTCTTCAAAGCTGCTTCACTTTTCCAAGAGGTTAAAATCCCTTTGTTGCGTGTGTGTGTGTGTGTGTTGGAGGCTGGTTTCTAACATTGCTTTTTCTCCTCCAGCTTGGAGCTAAGAAACGCGGGTGATGTCTGAGGCTGTTGTCTGGAGTAACTTCTGTGTGGGGGTGGAGAGGAAGGAGAGGCTGAAAAACTGAACACACGGACAGTGAGAACAATGGGTTTAGAGGAGTCTAGCTATTGGCTTATGTACGTTGGGTGCCTCTGGATGAGATAGCCAGCTATGGGCACCTGCCCAACGCGTTAGCTAAGGGCGCTCAGTAGGCGGCTGGTTAGCAGCTCGAACTTGCTGAAGACAAGCCTGGAGAAGAGGCATCCCCGCAAACTGACTCCTGCACGCTCTGGCCACCCTCTCTGGTTTGGTGTCTCCATATCTCCACACCCCTCAGGATATGTGCACAACTGCCTGGAGCTGCAGGATTCAGCTCATCTGGGGCAAGCTGCCAAACTCACAACCATTTCTGATCTAGCCTCTCTACGTGGAGGGAAATCCCTGACAAGGGAAGACCTCTTCATGTCCATAGCCTCCTCTGAGGGGCCGCTAGCTGCTGCTCGTAAAGCCCTGTGTGCTGCAAGGACCTTATGTGTGTAGACTATGTTGTTTTGCCCAGAGTTGCTTGCTGTTAGAGGTGCCAGCTGCCTTCTCTGGAGGGGGCTGTGTCAAATTTACAGCACAGAGGACAGCAGTGTCCAGCAGGTCACCACACTTAGTGCGATGTCTCATCTTTGAAGCTTCCGAAGAACAGCTTGTGACTCTTTGTAGATGTTAACGAAAAAAAAAAGTAATTTCAGCTCTTTCCCTGAAACACCCTGGAGGAGTCTTAGCTTTCACGTGTGTCAGCACAACACTGTCCTTTGCTGGGGACCAGCAGCTGGTCACAGCGCTGCCCTAGGAAGCATGGACAGCAGTTGTGCTGTGGTGGGGGCTTTCCTAAGCCTCGTCAGCCCAGGTCTGTGGGGAGTGGGCAGATGTCCAGGAGCTATAAACACTAGAGATACAAGGTTAGAAGGAGCAAAGGGAGGGGAAAAGGTGAGGAGTAAAGCAGGGCTGTACCTTCCTCCTTGTGGCTGTCATCTTTCCAAGAGGCTGAGCCAGCAGGAGAAGTGGGATACTCGCACCCTGGGGATACCCAGCAGGACAGCAGCCCACTTAAGTACCCCTCATCTCCACAGGACTTAAATAATTTTCTTTTGCTCAATGTTACCTGCCCTTTTTTTTGGCATTTGGCTGGGTGGGTTACACAGAGCACGTCACAGGCAGGAAAGCAGGTGACTGGCTTGTCCCAAGGGACGTGTGAAGTATCCGAAGCCAGTTTGGGAGGGCAAAAATATCATGCATTTAATTAACTCTTCAAGGACAGGAGGAGGGGAGGAGTGGAGGGAAAAAGGGGAAGTTTACAGACAGAAATGGAGAGCTGGAGGCTAGAGGATGAGGACGGACCCAGCCCCCATGGAAGTCAGGCAGGCCTGGGGCAATTTTCATCAGTGGCTTTGGGTTGCCTCTTGCTTTCTCCCTCTTCTTCCTCCCTTGCTGTTTGGCCAAGTAAATGGCAGGTCCCTTTCTAGGTGCTGTGGTCTCTCCCCTCGGATGTGGGGCTGGAGCAGGGCATCACCACAGCTCCGCTTGCCTTGGGATGGGTTGGGTTCACTTGCAGCCAAGGAAAGGTGAGACATGACATTCTCCCCAGTAAGTAATGCTATGGCAACGATGCTTGCCCCTACAGAAATAACATCTCCATGATTTTTCAGGGCCATGAGGAGGATTTTGGTGGCTGGGTTGTCCTACTGCTGGCCTGAGGAGGTCCACTTGTGGTGGGGCACTGAACCAGTTGCATTACACCTGCCCACTACTCACCAGGATTCATTTGGAAGCAGAGCATTGTGGCAAGAGCTCCAAGGGGCTCACACTACAACTATTTAATTAAAAAAAAAAGTCCACCTAGACTTACTGAGCTTAAGTATGGTAAGATGATGCCAAAGAGAAAGCCTCTGCTCTGAGCATGCTGGGAGGACGGACCGGGGGGACCATTTCCCAGTGACAAGCTGGGAGGGGGGTGCCGGAGCTGCCTCCCCTGCTGAGCACATCTCTGTCCCCCTCCCACCCCACACACGATGGGGAGGGCAGTTCCCCAAAAAAAGAGACCAAACCATTCCCCGTGGGGCCATGCCGCCGTTCCCTGGGTGTTGCTGCACTATGGAGAGTCGGCGCCGGGAGTGAGAGGCCATGGGGTGGGGAGGGAGACGGAGACACAAAGAGAGAGAAAAGTGTGATGGGGAGCTGTAGGGACGTGGGACAACAGGGCTGTCTCGCTGCAGGGCCTCTGGCGCTTAGCCAGAGGCATTGATGTAGAGCTGGCTCTTAAGGATGTAGTCGATGACGGGCTGGCAGAGGTAATCCACGACGTGTCCATCCCCATGCTGCAGTGCCAGTCTGGGGGAGCAGAAGAGGAGGGGTCAGAGCCCGTACGGGTGGTTGGGTGACCCCCTTCCAGGAATCAAGACTTACTGACCAGGGGCTGGAAACACTGTGGGGTCCCCATGAGTGGAGGGGTTGGCTGGGGACACCCTTCTCCCCCCCATAGCGGGAGGCCCTCACCGTCACCCACCTGCTTTTGGTGGAGCTGACAACCGACATGGGGTGGTTTGAGTCGTCCTTCACCACCAGGATGTTGTTCTGTGGAGGGAGGAAGAAGAGAGGAGCAAAGGGATGGCCCAAAAGCCGGTGTCTGTCCCACCAGTGCCCAGCTGACCATAGAGAGGTAGGCAGGGGCTGCTGCTTGGTGGCCCCATTGCTGATCCCTGTTAGCAGCTGGGGCAAAACCAAGGTGGGACTGTTTGGGCCCCATGATTGGTGTGATGTTGGTGGGGCTGGGTGGCACTTTGAGGCTCTTGTTCGGGCTCGTGAGAAGGCTTCATCTCATGGAAGTGGTGCAGCAAAGGGCAACAGCAAGGGCAACAAACATGGTAAATGGTCTAAGAGGGCACAACGTGTGAGGAGCGGCTGAGGTCCCTTGGTGTGTTCAGCCCAGAGAAGAGGAGCTGAGGGGAGGCCTCATGGCGGCCTGCAGCTTCCTCACGAGGGGAGCGGAGGGGCAGGCGCTGATCTCTGCTCTCTGGTGACAGCGACAGGACCCAGGGAACGGCACGGAGCTGTGACAGGGTAGGGTCAGGCTGGGTGTCAGGAAAAGGTTCTTCACCGAGAGGTGGTCAGGCACTGGGACAGGCTCCCCAGGGCAGTGGTCACGGCACCGAGCCTGCCGGAGCTCAAGAAGTGTTTGGACAGCGCTCTCAGACACGTGGTCTGATTTTTGGATGGTCCTGTGTGGAGCCAGGAGTTGGACTCAATCTTGTGGGTCCCTTCCAGCTCGGGGTATACTATGATTCCCTGACTGTCCGTGAAGCCACTTACTTTGTACTTGCGGAGCACTGAGGAGTGGTTCATGATCCGGTCGGGGTCTGCTCCATCGCGGGGCACCACCACAATCCCGAACTCCCCGACGATCACCTCCATCTAGGATCAGCCCAAAGAGAGTTTTCGTAACTTCCCAGTGCAAAAACTGCCACCATCTGCCACTGCCTCCCTCCCCCCCCACAAAAAATACTGAGCTGCACAACCCACGTGTGCTTAGCAGACGTCTGGATGGAGCTAGCCTCAAATTTACTCCCTTTCTGGACAACCTTTGGTAGAAGCTTGGATTTATTAAGGAGTGGTGCTGCTGACATGCTGAGTGGTCTGTGGTAGATGAAATAAAAAGGAACAGGGTTAAATTCTGTTAATGGAAGTTGAAGTTAGGCCTTGGGGAGAACTTGTCATGGTAGAAAGGGTAGCAGCAGCAGATGTTGCCTGAGGAGGACATGAACTCTGCCTCACTGGAGATTTGATTGGAGGAGGTGGCAGCTACACTTCTGGATCAGTCACGTTGTCTTCACATCCTTTCATCCCTGAGTTTCTTTGTACTTACATTATTATTTACCATTGTCCCTGAGAAGGTGCTCTTGTGGCTGGATCACCATGGCCAGGTTCTCCTCGGGATGGAAGGAAAGAGGTTTCCTGGCAGCCTGAGGGTGACATATGGATCCCAGCACCATGCTGCTTGCTGGGAGCAACCTGCTCCCACCAGCACGGGGGGACAGTGGCTTGCCCAGTGCTGGCTGAAGCATTTTTCATTTCCAGTGGTCGTCGGCTGTGATTCGGAGCACGGAAGGGAACGAGCAGGTCAGTAACCCAGCGTAATCCTCTCTCTAGCATTGATGTTTGAGATGGGCTCGTGTCTCAGCGCACTGAACTGTGCCTGAATCCTAGCAGTTCACTGTAAAAGCACCAACATCAAAGCAAAACACAGAGCGAGGCATCTCCGTAGAGGTCATTTGCCATCTGCAGGTTGGATCTGCCTTTGCAAGGGAGGGGAAAAGCATCATTCGCCTTGTGTTCTGCCATGTGGATATGGTTTCAGGTGCCTGCTCTCCCCGCCGACCTCACCACAGGCGTTACTGCAGATCGCTCGCTCACTGCCCACCTGTGAGATGGCATCAGGCAACATCTGGCTGAGGAGTGAAGACAATTTTTCTTCTTGGTCTTAATTCCTTTCTTCTTTTCTTCTTTTATTACTATTATTTTTATTTTCTTCTTTTCTTATTAGTATTATTCATTCTTCTTCTTTTATTAAGGGCAAACTATTGATATGGTTTTAAATATATTTAATTTCTAACATCAGGGTAACACTTCTCTTACAGCAGCTTTTGTAAACCTCTACTTTCCTACCTCCACACCTTGCTCTGCTGGGACACTCGTCTACTTGATACTGTCTCCTTCCAAGAGAAAACAAGAGGGAGTGCATCCTTCACTATCCCTTAGTAGAGGTTACCCTTCGGCAGCTGTGCCTCAGGTGCCTCCGTGCAGACAGGCACAAGTTTGGGGGCCTGGAAAGCTGGGCAGGGCTGGTGATTTTGTTGCAGGAGAGGCAAGGGCTGGAGGTGATGGGGACAGCAGGGATGGCTTCTGCAAGCCTGGAGGATCTGGGCAGCTCCTGTCAGTGCTGGGTACAGGGGAGGTGATGGAGGAGGAGGGATGGAGCCTGGGGAAGGGGAGCAGGGGTCCCGGCAGAGACTCACATCAGACTCGTTCCAGAGGCCGGGGATGCAGAAGGACTCCAGCAGGTCACTGCCGCAGAGCAGGAGGATGCGGAGCTCTGAAGGAAGGAAGCAGGAAAAGCTCAGAGGTGGGGGCAAATGGGGCCGAGTGGACCTCCCCTCCTTACTGTCACCCCATTGCTCTGCTTGAGGGAGTCCTCTTAATTCAAAAAACCATCCCCTGCCAGAACGAGTCCTGCTAAAGATCCCGTGGTCCTTCTCACGTCCCCAGTGGTGCCAAACAGAAAGCCCACCCAACTACGCTACATGCTATTTCAGCTCCTCTCCTGTGCTGCTGGGTCATTGCCAGCATTGCTGCGTGCTCCTAGGTGGCTGCTGTGCCCTGGAGGTGAGATATCCCATGGGACAGGAGTCATTTCTGCATTTTATGGACATGCATAAGTGCTTCATGATCTGCTGCGGGGGCTTGATCCACAGAGAAGCGTGGAGGGTTGGCACTGGGCATGGCCAGATTGGCCATGGCAAAGGGGAGCAGAAACACTGCACGATGAAGCACCGGAATTTTTGGGGATTCATTTATTTGCAAAACCACAGAGGAACACTACAAAACTGCCCAGGTAAGGAGGGGTGGAAAGAGGTGACTCCTTCTGCAGGAAGGTGCCTCCTTGGTTGGCATCTCCAAGTGGGCAAAACCTCTGGGCTCTGCATGGTGCCATCACTAGGATGGATAACATTCCAGCCTGCTTGCTAGGAGGGAAACGTGCCCATGAAATGGGTCCCAAAACCAGCATTGGTGGGCCATGCTCTGCTCACAGAGCCCAGGCTGACGTACAGGGGTGCTCCCTGATTTTTGGCTGCTTGTCTGGGAACGTAGTTGGCTTAGGACAGTTCCATGCTGCTGCTGTTTCAACCCCAAGCCCTGATAACTGGCACCAGCGGAGGTGATGGTCCAGTGTCCCTTGCTTGCTACCAGGTTTCTTGTGCTGCTGAGCGCTGGAGCGGCACAGCGCAGGACTGTGTACTCACCGATCTCCTCGTATCTCATCACTGTCCCCAGGTTGGCATTTTCATCTGGGAGGAAGCAGAAGAGAGGTGCTAGTGCCTGGCAGGGGGTAATGGGGAGGGAGACGGGGCCTGGAGGTGATGCTGGGGATCTCCTCTACCTACCCACAAAGGTGAAGCGCTCCATGGGTGGGCGAACACAGCAAATCCGACTCAGGCTTTCTCCCACCTTCCCCAGGATCTTTGCTAAAGGCAGAAAAGAAGGAAGGTAAGATGAGGAGAGGCTTTGTCCATGGCTGACCACCCGCACGTAGTACGGGATGCTCCTGTGCATGGGGACAGCAGCTCCCACCACCTCCTCTGGCAGATGGCTCAGCCTTCAAATAACCAAATCTCCATCAGGCACAACGAGCCTGCTGAGAGATCTGACCCAGGTCAGCCAAAAAATAAAATGATGATTTTTTTTTCAGCTGTAGCAGGGAAGGGCAGAAATATGCAGCCGGAAGAGGAGAGGGAGCTGGACTGGTTTTCATCAGGAGCATAGACATGGATCAGTTTAGCATGGAGGTATACAAATCTTTTGTTTAATTTGGGGAAAAACAACCAAAAATATGTCTGAATTGTGAGGCAGGTGCCTCCAATCTTGAGGACCCTGGGGCTGCAAGGAGTACAAGCACCCTGTTATTCCCCATCTCCAGCGGTGCCAGCATGCCAAAAAACTGCGAGGAGGATGAGGGAAAACCCTGCTCCACCATTAGGGGTGGAGGAGGAGGAGCTGGAGGAGCTTGGGAGCACTCAACCCAAAGGAGCACGTGTTTGGTAGCTCGGGATGGGATGTGAGGAACAGGTGGCTGGCTCCTCCTCTCCATCCCTGGTGCCACCTACCTGCGGTGGGCTTGTTGGAAACGTTGTTGTTGTTGTTCTGGTAGATGGGCTGCGGAGACTCGTTCTGGGGCTGTCCGATCACGGGGGTCATGGAGGGGGTGTTGACATTGGAGAGGATGCAGCCAGTCACTCTCTGCGACAAGGGAGAAGTTTAACTGTAAAGGTGGCTTCCCTAAGGCTGGAGTTACCTCCTAAAACTTTTACCACCCTGGTAGCCAGCCCCTTGCACCCAAAGATGAAGGTCATCACTAATGACATATACATCCAGACTCACTTCAGGATTTCTGTTGCTATCTGACCTCACCAGATGGGTGTTGGGCTAGCAGGACCCTGTGGATAACGAGTTGTAATTATGGCTCAGGACTGTGGGGTTGTGTTTTTGCATGAGTCCTGGTGTCTTGTGTGCCACATCTGTCGCTTTGAGGTGCTTGTAAGTTCTGAGAACTTCTGCCTGGGCATTTGGAGGGACTTTTCCTCTTGGGTTTTGCGTTCTCCAGAGATTTCCCAGCTGTTGAGTTTTCCTCCTGTGGTGAGTCGCTCCTGCTGGTTAGCACAGCAGTCTGGGATCTGCTGAGCTGTTCAGCTGGTGAGTGGAAATGCTTCTCCACGTCCCTTCCCCTTGGGATGGAGCAAGCTGTTGGCATCAATGATTTAGCTCATGACCAACGCCGCCTCCACCCCGCTTTCATGCGTGCTCAGATGGCCACCACCTCTGGCTGGAGGTGACATCCGAGCGAGTGGCTGTGGGACAGAAGCCACCCCACATGTTTTGCCCTTTTAGATGACTGTGTTGGTGACCCCATCTTCAAGCAGTTTTTGCACAGCAATGAAGTTCTGCTGTAGATGAAGTATTTGCCTAGTTCCTGGTTATCTACTTCTCCTTTATAAAGAGAAAAACCTTGCGTGGTGCCTGCTTACAACACGAGTAGCTGATCCAAAGGGCTCAATTTGCTTTTCTAGAAGACTGTGATGAGGAGAGGGACCTGGGAGTGTTGATCGATGCTGGGCTGAACATGAGCCGGCAGTGTGCTCAGG
This sequence comes from Chauna torquata, assembly GCA_013399475.1. Taxonomy (NCBI): domain Eukaryota; kingdom Metazoa; phylum Chordata; class Aves; order Anseriformes; family Anhimidae; genus Chauna; species Chauna torquata. The sequence continues at coordinate 328,842 of VXAL01012489.1, forward strand.
TGGCCAAGAAGGCCAATGGCATCCTGGCCTGTATTAGAAACAGTGTGGCCAGCAGGAGCAGGGAGGTGATCATCCCCCTGTACTCAGCTTCGGTGAGGCCGCACCTCGAGTACTGTGTTCAGTTTTGGGCCCCTCACTACAAGAAAGACATCGACGCCCTGGAACGTGTCCAGAGAAGGGCAACGAAACTGGTGAGGGGTATGGAACACAAGCCTTATGAGGAGCGGCTGAGGGAGCTGGGATTGTTTAGTCTGGAGAAGAGGAGGCTCAGGGGAGACCTCGTTGCACTCTACAACTTCCTGAAGGGAGGTTGTGATGAGGAGGGGGTCGGCCTCTTCTTCCACATAACTAATGATAGGACTCGAGGTAACGGCCGCAAGTTGCGCACAGGGAAGTTTAGACTAGACATCAGGAAAAACTTCTTCTCTCAGAGAGTGGTCAGGCACTGGAATGGCCTGACCAGGGAGGTGGTGGAGTCACCGACCCTTGCGGTTTTTAAGAGGCGCCTGGACAAGGTGCTACAAGATATGGTTTAGTAGCTTAGTGGGTAGTATTGGTGATAGGATGACGGTTGGACTAGATGATCTTGAAGGTCCTTTCCAGCCTTGTGATTCTGTGATTCTGTGATTCTGTGATTCAAGGGCATGGGCAGAGGAGCACAGAACAGCTGTGACAAGGTGTCTTGTACACTCCTCCAGGTCAGGTATGTGTCTACTTCTTCTCTGTTTTGGTCTTTGATGTCCACCTCCGGGTTCAAGAGCACCAGCCAAGTGGAGGATGGTGTCTGCTGCCTGATCCTGGTGTGGGATCAGGACAGAGGGTGCCTGCAGCACAGGGGGCACTCACCTTCATCAGGTCACGGTGGTGCTCCAGCACGCTGCAGGTGGTCTGCCAGGTGTCCTGATAGCACTCCCAGGGGTCCACCCTGCAGGAGCACAGCAAGGCAACAACACTGGCTGGTGGCTACTGCTCGGATGACCTCACCGCGCCACCTCCTCCACGTGTCGTTCCTCCAGTCCTTCCACCCAGATCTCCCTATAATGGCTTCATCCCCACATGTCCCTTCCCTGCATGGTCCCCTGTGTGGGACAGGACCTGAAAGTATGCCCATGCCCAGGCTCCTTCCTGCTCTCGGTACCCAACTTCCACTTGGCTTGGGCGTATCTATGTGTGGTATGAGCCTTCTTCCTAAGGGCAGCCTAGATGCCCTGCTGGTCCCACCTCAGATGTGGGCCTCCTGCGGGCCAGTGCTTGCGGCTGCTTAGCCCCAGCACCCCTGCCCGCAGTGGCTCAGGCTCCATCACTCACCGGATCCAGTCGGAGGACTGCACAGCCAGCTGGCACATGGTCAGGCGGTGCCGGCTGGAGACCAGGCCCTGCAAGAGAGTGGCGAAGGAACAGTAGAAATGAAGATTAGAAGGAGACAGACCATAAATATGGCTGCAAAAAGTGATTTAAGCTCCTCGTTTCTGGATGAGAGGGAGTCCTGCCTCTCAGAGCTGCTGCTGTCAGTGGGGTTACCTGGGGTGTGGCAGCCCCAGACTCAGGGGTGCTGGGAAAGCAGGAAAGTCTCCTCTCCTATTTTGGATTTTTTTTTCTCTAGAATAGACTTTTAAAGCTCATTTGTATTGCTGGTCTCCTCAAAATAAGAATTGGCTTTAAAATCATTTAACCAATACAACCCAGGCAAAATGACCACCATCACTTCAGTTGGCAGCATTTCTCTTTGCTTTCTAGTTTTAGTTGATTACAGGGTCTCACTGCAAGTTTTATCTAAAAACTGTGTGGTTTTATCCCTCTCCATCGTCTCGGAGGCTTTCCCGTGGCTCCTGGATGCTTAACATTGCACATACAAAGAAGAAAGAGATAATGGGGACAACTCACCGTCTTCCCATAGGAGTCATGCACGGGCGAGACGATGCCGCCGATGACGATGAACCGTCCGGTCTTGTGCAGGTAATCGCGGGCTCTCTCTAGAGGAGGCAGACAAGAGGGGATCAGTGCATCAGCACAACCCACCGAGCCCCACAAAACCAGATTTTTGGCTTTGCCAAACGCCCTTTGAGGGGTTCACCTCCAGCTTCATGCGGCCATCACCTGGCTTGCCCTAAAAGCTGCACCCTCAGCCCCCAGCTGTGAATCCGGTAACTCTCATGCTCCCCAAAATTAGTAATTTCCATCATTTAGGCAGTGTGACCAGAGGGCAAGGGCTCCATCACCTTCATCCTCCACTAGCTGGTATTTCCTTCTGCAGGGCTTGGGTGCAGCAGGAGGCCAGAGGAATATTTTGAAAATAAAGTAAGGCTGGCCAGCCCGGGTAGCTGAGATGTGATCGTGTGGCTTGGAAACGTGTGCTGCCCATCTGAAATGCTGGATGGGGCTGGGTGAGGGCAGCGCAGCCCTAGCAGGGAGAAGGAGCTCTGTTTTGGGCTAAATTTCAGTGGAACGATCCCCAGTGCTTTTGGGAAAGGTGGAAAAACATCTGCAAGGGTGTCTGAGGCTGCATCAGCCCCAGATGTAGGATATGGGTCTGGGGAGGCAGAGCAAGGCTGTGTGTGTTTTGGGGTTGTTTTGGCTGCGTGAGCAAGGAGTGAGCAGGGAAGGGGCATAGCGTGCAGCAGAAAAGCAGGGAAAGCTGAGGCAGGGGTGTTCCAGCATCCCTGCCAAAAGGGGCTGGTAGTGATGCTGAGCATGGACCTTCCTGAGGACCCAAAAACATTGTGGGAGGAGGACGTATGGGGGAGAGGACAGGTCCTGGGCTCTTCTGGCAGACCCAGAGGAGCCAAACTGAGCTCAAGAGGTGATGCATGACGCCAGGTAATTCACTGCGTGCAGCAAATCCTTCCCTTCGGAGGAGGAGCATCCCTAGGTTTGCCCGTGTGCCCGTGTCTCTCTCTAAAGCCACTTTTCTTCTGTGCCCACAGTAACCTGTGTAGAACTGCTTGGGCAAAATTGTTTTCTTCCTCCAAGTTTTGACATGCAGAAGAAGGAATATTGTTCACAAAAACTGTCATTGGGATGGACGGAAGTCAAGAAAGGCACTGTGATTGCCATGGACTTTTGTTCCTCTGGGTCTGAGCAGCCCCAGGCCCCTGGTACAGCCAGTGGGACCCTTAATGCACCTCCTAGACTCCCCCTAAATCCTCTCTCTTGCTTTCTTCCCAGTTCTTGTGCCCTGTGCGTGCCGGCGTCCAGAGAAATAAAAATGGGGTTAAATAATTTGATCTGTGCAGTGAAGCAGGGAGCAAGTCTTGGTTCACTCAGCCCTGTGATAAGGGCCACCAAGGGGGAGAAAATGGGTTGGAAAGAGCGTTTTAGGGCAGTAGGGGTGTTGGGTAGGACCTCTGGGGAGGCTGTCCCATTTTTGGCAGGTTGGGATGAGCACCCAGTGTACCAAGGGGAGCAGCGAGGGTCAGGGGACGTCCCCAAGGCTGAAGGCCACCATCCCCAGGGACAATCTCCCATCCTTTTATTTGTGGCTATGCAAAATCAGTGCTATTGCATAATTATTGCTATGTGTGGTATAAATTATGGACATAAAACCACCCCATGCAGAAGCTTGAGAGCCTCTTGTGCATGCTCAGGACCTCCAGAAACACTGAACCAGTCCCCCCAAAAGCCTAAAAGCCCACTCTGATCCCCGACTCCTGCAGAGATTCAATGGACAAGCCTTGGAGAAAGGAGCTTTGTTCTCATTTACAGCCGGGGCAGGAGGACAACGCAGTGACTTCCCTGGGACTTCCCTTTATAGCTTGCTGTGATGGCCAAATATACACTTAGAAAAAAAAAAAAAATTGTCTTTCTACTCCATTTTGTGTTTTAAAAAGAGGAATCGTAGGGAAAGAGTGGCAGCTTCTCCATCTCAGATGCTCTGTGCACACCGTTATTGATGTTAATGGCTTTCCCATGAGTACCTTTAATGTTAATCGATCAGGAAGGGGGAAAAAATCATTTTTTTTCTTGAACCTGCCCTTTCTTATGTCTTTCACACAAGCTGTGTCCTGAGACCTCTTACAGATTTTTAAAACAAGACAGCATAGGATGTAAATTTTGCATTTAAAATGCTTAAAAAAAAAAAGGAAATTACCTAACAAAAACTGTCTTGGAGTTTTAAATAAACACATCCTCTCATTAGTCCCTGCTTTGCCCTGGCTTGATTTTTCCTTGCCAAAAGAAGACTGAAAACACTGATCTGTTCACCTCCAAGCCTTCCCATTTGTGTACAGCAGCTTTATAAACGTCACTCTAAGGAAAGCCGAACGGCTTATGCATCACCTCTGCTTCACAGATGCAAAGGTGACCAAAGGTCTTAGTTGGCCTCAAGTTTTTGGTGGCCCAAACCACCAATTTCACACAGCTATACACTTCCTGAGGGCTGCCTGAGCATGAACGAGCCCAGCACTGAGCCTGCACCGCTGGGGGTCTGACCCCGACCTGCGCCGCGTCCTCCCCGCATTGGGTCTCAAGAGATTGGACCCGAGTGGCCTCCAGAAAACTGTACAAACGCATGCGAGTGAAGGATTCGAAACCCAAAAAAATCCGCGTAATTCTGGTGGCATAATTCAGTTTGCCTATTTCTATAGCAAGTCCAACAGCTTCAGCAGGACAAATGCTGTCGGATGTTCAGGTGCCCCTGGCCGTGCAGTGCTCACAGAAGGCGTTCTGCTTGGAGAAGATGGATATTATTGCTCTGTGTTGCTCTAAATTGTTCATTTGCTAGTTAAACGGCGCGTTATTTAAATGTTATTAGTGCAGTGTTATTTAAACTGCACTTTAGTCTTTAGCGAAACCTGTAAGAATTATGTTGCTCTCCAAAATATTTTTATATAAAAGTTGGGATTTGCACTTGCAAGAGCTTGACACCTACCTCAGAAATACGAGACAGAAATACCAAATACCAGGGGACAGAACATAAATGCTGGGACAGTGGCAGGGAACCCAGACCAGGTGACACCATGGCTTTGGGGTGTCACAAGATCACAGCTTTAGTTCGCGGCATCTAGACGCATTGGTGCCGTAATCACAAGATTGCATTACAGCTTTGGGTTTTTTTTACAGATTAAATTTTCTCGGACTGAATTACTCTTCAGTGTATAGATGGAGAAAGCTACAGGCAGCCGTAGCCATGCCTGTCCAAATGCATAAGCTTATCCAGCCTTGAGTATCATCCTCTACACAAGGCAAGATGAAATTGCTTTAGATCTTCTAAGAGGGGATAGGGGTGCCTCCCGTCACAGCGAGGGCTCCAGGCACGTGCAGGATGGGGTTCAGGTCTCGTGCTGCGGGGAATGACACATAGGCACCCAACGTCCCTAAACAGTCGGTGATCAAGCCTGTGGGTCCACGTGAGGAGCACCTAACCAGCCCAGGAGAGGGTGGAGAAGAAAGTGATGGAGGTCATGACTGGCACCAAAAGGGCCAAGAAGGTGAGTCTTCGGCTGTCTTTGGGTCTTCTGTTGGCTTTGGGTCTTCCAGCCCAAAGGAAGCAGTGCTGTGCATGGTGTGGGGGTTAAGCTGAGTTGCTCCATGCTAAAGCACAACCCGGGTGGTTTTTCTGGGTTTCTGGAGCTGGAAACGGGATGCTGGATTTGGTGGGTCATTGCTTTGAACAGTTGTGGCTGCTCTGATGGTGTGGTGCTTCCTCCAAACCAACAGGTCATTCCACGCTCTCAGAAAATGCCTTTTTAAATAGAACTTGTTGTATCTTTCGTGCAAAATACGCTGCTTGAGACCAGGTTGAAGACTCCCTGCAGACATGGCCGTGCCAAAGATAACGCAATAGTGTTAAATTCCTCTTCTTGTCTGTATTCCTTACGGTCAGCTCTCTGTGCAGCTCCCAGCCTTATCTGCCTGCTTGTGCAAAGTTTTTTGCCTGGGAAAAAAAAACAGATTTTGTCACAAAAGCCATCGATCCTGGGAGCGTGAGTCCCAGGTTTGCTGGGTTTCTGGCCTGTATGTTGTTGTTGTGCTCAGCCTGGTGGCGATGTTTCCACGCCGATGGCTCTTGCAGAGCTTTGCTTGCATTGGGCTGGCCTGAGAGAGCTGGGCTGGACTGAAATGAAACAGCTTCTTGGTAAGGAAAACGTCAGTGATGGGAGTGAAATGCTTCTCTGCATCCTCTGAAGTCTCCCCTGCACCAGTGCCGGTGCCTGGTGCGACAGGGCAGGAGCTGGGGGACGTCCCACGGAGCAGGAGGAGGGCTGGGGCTGAGCATCCCGGTGCCAGCGATGGGCTTTGCTCCAACATCGTGGCCAGAAGAGCAGGGCTGAGCTGCTCTCCTTCCGTCCCAGCTTCCAGGCCCTTTCTTAGCCTCTTTTTGCCTGGCACTGCGTGCTGAACATCTGCCATGTCCGGAGACCGCTCCGGGTGCCAGCGATTATCAGGACAGGGAAGGACAGAGGGAGCCCGCTGGTGGGACACGCGTCCTGCTGACAGCTCCCCGCTGGCAGGGTGGTGCATCCCCAGCCCAGCCTTCCTCCCCTCCACTGTGAATGTATTTTAGGTATTTTTGGCCCCGCTGATCCCTGCGGGATGATGGTGAGGCAAGACTGATCACAGGGCGCGCGCCAGGGCTATGAAAACGATAAATGATTATTTTGTCCAGATCGCATCAAAAAATAGCATCCTGCTCTCCTGCTAGGAAATCACTGCTTATTTAAGAGATGTTTCTTTTTGGTGATTCTCACCGAGTATATTTAATCGTCATGCTTCCGCTCCGCTGGCGCGGCTCCATCACTTAAATTGATGTTAATGAAATAAAAAATCCCTTGCGCTTAATTTTTCAAGGTGTGATTTCAAATGCTTTGCCTCTGTACCCAATTCATCTGCACCCCTAAGAGTTCCTTTTTCCTTTATTTTTTTGCAGATGAGGAGACGCAGCCCGTGGGATGCTATGGGGGCATTGCGACAAATCCAGGCAGGCACCGAGGGCAGGCGGGCGCCTTCCCCCCAGCTGAAATTCCTCCTCCTGCAGGGACGAATGACCCAGATATGCAAGCATGATGCTTTATCCTTTAGCCAGCAGCACTTTTGGGTCTAAATCTTGTTCCCTACTCTGTGCCTAAGTCAGGCAAGGAGCCAGCAGTTATTCTCAGCCTAATTGAGTGTTGTATATAAATATATATATATATAAAACTCCGAATGCCAAATCAGGGATGTATTTGTTGCTGCATCCATTTGGGCCTTCAAAAATGCTGAAAAATGAAATTACCGGGGCACTGGGCTGGGGTAGTTGTCAAGGCTGAGGTGTGTGATGAGGCTGTTGTCCCCCCGTCCCTGGGCTGCTCCCAGCGGGGCTGAGCCCCTGTGAAGCTGTTCCCCATCCTCATCGCCGAGCCTGGATCTCCTCTCCCTCCTGCCCAGCTTTCGGCATCCCCACTCCCCGGGAGCCACAGTGACTCCCCAGAGGGACAGAATGATGTTTCTGCTACAAAAACAAGCCCTGGCTGCTCTCCAAAGCAAGCCTCCCTTTCCAAAGAAGCAGGAGGAGGGGGTAGAAATATCCCATTAAGCCCCATAATGCTTAATGATTTTCATCTCTAAGCTAATTGCTCTGTTACACTTCCCCCCTGCCCCGTTAGTCCATAGCTGCATCTGGGCACTGAATAAGTAAGAAAATTGGAAGGGACTTTCGTGCTAAATGGCTGCAGTTGCTGCTGCACTTTTCTTTTAATGGCTTTTGTAGGCACGAAAAAGAAATGGCCAACCAGTACCTTGAGACTACAGGTGGAAGCCGAGGTTTTAAAGCCTCCAGAGATGCAGCGCCTGCACGTCCTCCCTGTGAGCCCACCCCGGTGCCCCCAGCATCCAGCCCGGAGAGCCGCCCAGGGGATGACTAAGGAGACTCATGCCCTCACCATCTGCTGACCACTCGTGGCTTCCTGACAGAAAAGTGAAATTAGAGGCTTAAAAAAAGAAGGAAGAGACTGAAGGCTGAGTCAGTTCACAGTGAGCTGCCCTAGAAATAGCGGAGCGTCTACCTGAGACCCCACAAGACAGGGCCTGGGCAGGGACTGGGCCAGTCCCAGTCTATCTGGGTCCCCCAGGTGAAGCTGTAGAAGAACAGCCTATGTGAGATCACTGAAACTAAAGTTGCAGTTGAAGACATCCTATTTTCTCCTCTTTTCTCAGAATGGGACTATTGCAAGGGGACGTGTGTGTGAGCAGGCACACAGGAGCTGGGGAGAAACCTCCAGGACATGGAGCCTGAGAAGACACATCAGAGGCAGAGCCTAATAACTGGCAAAGCAACCCAGGCCAAAGTGCTTTTCCCTGCTGGGGTATCCCACCCCGGAATGAAGGAGCAGATGGGAGCAGGAATTCCCCATCAGGTGAGCAATGTGTGCACAGGGGACAATTATGGGAGCTGCTGCTTGTGTCGAAGCTGCCACCAGCTCCTCCAGGTGGGCACTGGGCCTGCTTTTTCCTCTAGCGTGGGATTAGCACAGTGCTGTCACTCTTACCAGTTACAACGAGCCCTGGCATGGGCTGCCCAGAGGCTGTGCAGTCTCCTTCTTGGAGATCTCCAGAAGCCACCTGGACGTGGTGCTGGGCACCAGCTCGGGGTGGCCCTGCTGGAGCAGGGCTTGGGCCGGATGGACCCAGGGGTCCCTGCCAGCCTCAGCTGTTAGGGATTCTGTAATGAAACGTGATATTTTTTGCCAAGAAACCTCAGCTGAGAAGGACTTGCTGGCAAGGGGCGAGGTGGATGTGCTCAGCACCTTGCTGGGTCTCATCCGAAGCACAGGCAGCCAAGTCCTGCGAGGGAGGGCACCATTCGTCCCATATCCACCCAGTGTTCGATAAGCAGAGCTGCTGCCTGGGTGTCTTAGAGGTCTTGGGGAGGGAGAGGTGAGGAGCCCTACCACTTCTCCTGGCCACCAGCTTGAAGGGGTGTGATGGCTGCTCTGACTCGCTGCAGGAGAAAGGTGACGAGCTCTTTTTCCTCTTCCAGCATAGTATTTTCTCATCGTTCAGAGAGAAATGTGCCAAAATGATTACAGACAAGCATTTGAGACAAAATGCCCCAAGCCCACTGAGCTGGAGCAGGGAACAGTGCAGTACCATGCCCTTCCGAGCGGGAAGGAAGGAAAAAAGGTGCTGCAGGGATACAGCGGTCTTGTTTTGCCATAAACCCCATCAAACGCTTTGCCCGAAGCAGGGGATGTGAGTGCCACTTCCAGTGGCTGCTTTTCTCGTTGCCTGTCTCCCAAGGAAACCCCTGCTGGCCGTTTTGGGGGTAAATGCTGGCCCACAGCAGAGCTCCATCAATTTCCAGCAAGAATCTGGCCCTGAGCTTGTATTGCGTGGCCGTATCTCCACTTCAATTAGAGCCTAAATATCAGTAACCAAAATAAACTCCTTGGCAAACAAAGCAGAGCATGTTCCGGCTACTTCCAACTGCTCACTTTGGGAATGGCTTTTATTGCCTTGGGCCAATAGATGGAGTCAAGTAGGACAAACTCAGCAGCAAATGGCACACGGCAAATATTTTCATTATCCTGCCATGGAAATGGTCCTGTTCTGCTTCCATCAGGATGCTCGGGGATCTAGGACAGGTGCCTTGCTACTTGTCCCCAGAGAGGTGCTGGTCCCCACTGCAACCAGCTGCAGGCTGGTACATCCCCATCACCAAGAGCTTTTTTTTAAAAAAAAAAAATGAAAAGGAGAAAAAAGGGGATTCTCTCGCTTTTCTCTCACTTGTTTTCCACTGGCCTCATTTCTCGTGGAAACAAGCATTTTTTTTCATTTCCAAGATATCGTAGCACACCCGAGCGAGCATGTTGTACGTCTGGGTGTGGGCGATGCTGATGCGTGAGCGCAGCCCTGCGACGAGCGGGGACGGGTGGTCCCGATGCCCTGGGGAGCAGTTGCACCGCGGCTCCTGAGACTGTTTCCTCTGACAGGCATGCTGGCAACATCTTTGCACCAAGCAAAGAAGCTGCAAGCGAAGCTGCTCCTTCCAGGTTCTCCATGCCCCAAGGGAGCTCCTCTGAGTCTTCTCTTTCCACCCCAGCCCCAAGGTTTATCTCATTTCATCTCCTGCTGGAGTGAACCCTTTACTGGCACCACTTGGATTCAGAGGTTATAAATGCAAGAGAGAGCGTGCTCACCTCAAAATCCAGAGCTACCTTGCCTTCATCTCCCTCTTAGGCTGACTTTGCTGTCTTAGAGGCACCAGCTGGGAGAGCTGAAGCAATGTGCCCAAGGTTGCACGAGAGACGTGAGTGCCACAGCTAGGGTGCAGCGCTCAGTTAATCGATGTTCTCAGCGTCCCATGGGCTGCTACTCAAAAATAAAAGGACCATGCAGGAGGTGTGAGCATATGAGTGAGTGCCTGTGGTTTTGAAATGGAAGTGCAGACCCTGGTTCTTGCTTGGATGAGGTTGTAGGAGTGGGTTTCTGGGTCTGCTTGCATTTGGCTAAAGTGGGAGAAGGTGTGTGGCACGTTTTAGGAGGTGGTGGTGTTTTAGAGACAATGCAGTGCCTCACCAGCCGTAATAAATACTGCTAAATATTTAAGAGCTTATGAATACTTCAGAAGAATCCTTGAGCGGTTATTGATGGAGTTTCGTCTGGTGCTGGGGAAAGCTCCTCCCCTCCATGGGTCAGAAGGACGAGATGAGATGCTGGAGACGCAGGAGGCCGGGGGTCAGTGGGTGCTCCTCTGCGGCGCTGCAGAGCCCGGCCCAAATTAACGTAAAGGAACCTGAGATGTGAGCATGGAGGGCTGGAGTTTGCCCTGCTACAACTTCCAACATCCGATACCTCACCCGGAGGGTTATAAATAATATCCGTCCTGGCTCTGCTGATCCCTCCGCTGCCAGCACTCCCCAAGCCCTGCTGTGCTACTCCGACGCGGTGGGGAGCAAAGCCAGGTCTGAATCTGCCCCTCACCATCTGCGATGTCCTCACGCCACCAGAGTCCCATCGCCCGCCTCTTGCCCATCGATCGCTGGAGCTAATTGCACATTCGGATCTCAGAGTGGCGATGAAATGGAAGCACGAGGCAGCCTTCGCTTCTTGCTCGTGTGGCAGACTGCAGAGGCAAAGCCTCTCTCACGCCCCTGATGAGCTTTTGCTAGATGGGGAATTTTGCTTCTGGTTATCTGCAGATACATTCGCATCTAAGGAAGAGGGGAAAGGACAAGCTGTCCCTCCGCTCACATGTCTCTCCCAGCCCTCTTCCAGGCAGTGAAGGGCTCATTAAACTGCTTTGCCCTTCGGTTGTCACGACAAGTAAGAAAATGTGATTCCCGAAATTCAGGCTATTGAAACAACACAACAGTGACAAAAGCCTCAGCCCCAGCCTCTTCCTGCCTCTTTCCTTCCCAGACTCGGTCCCGTCAGCTCCACAGCCCATGTGCACAACACAGCAGAGCTCAGCCTTTAGAAGGGCTGCTTTGAATAAGCAAAGAGCAGCCCGCTGGGATTTTTAATAGCTCAAATTCTCTTAAGAAGTAATGCAATGGAGAGTTTCACTTTCGATGGCTGAGTCCCCTTTCATTGTTTTCAATCAGAAATATTTTTTACCCGTCTACTGGTTGGGATACAAACTGCCCTCAGTAACAGATGCATGTTGGATATAGGGGAAATTCAGTTCTAATTAGACAGAAAGGATGGAGAAGGCATGACAGCGGAGATTTGCTGAATTTTGGGACTTCAGATTCACCCGATGCATGAGCTCTGTTTTTCTGCGCGTGTCCAGGACTCAGTGCTGTGTGAAATGAAGTGGGCGGGCAAATCCATGGCCAAACAGGTGTAAAGCATGTAGGGTGCTGAGAGGTCCTGGGAGAAGGCCACATCTGAACAACATTACACAGACTGCATGAAGAAGGACTGAAGCAACCCAGCCCTCAATCAGCCAGCCTGCAGCAGATGAGAAGGTCTGGATACAGACAGACACTATAGATTTGATTAAAATCACCCACTCGCTCTCAGTGCTTGATAGTGCAAAAAAAAAATTGCTGTAAATAAAACCAGATGCCTCTGGCAGAGTGAAATAACAGCATCGTGGCCCTTTCCTTGGGGTTTGCCCAAAGTGTTGCCTCCAAATCCAGCTCCAAGCATCCCCCATGCCCCAGCCTCCAGGACCCCATGGGCACTGCACTGCCAGGGCTTGAAACCATCCCCTGCCAGGGCAGAGTATCAAAGCCTGATGAGCAGAGGTGGAAATGGTGATGGGGGACTGTGCATGTCAGAAAAGGTTGGGTTTGACACGTGGTCAAGCCCCGAAGTTGAAGATGGGGCATCTTGCTAATAGAGCGGCACAAAAATATATCAGTAAAACTGAATTTGGTGGGAAAGAGCATTTCCTGGAGGCCAGAAGGTTGCATGCAAGAGGACAGGTTGTGCAGAGTTTCAGAACATTCAAAAGCCAGGAGAAAACATCAAAAGTGCCAAAATGGGAAATATTGCTTTTGCAGAGCAACCTTTTGTTCTATAATTTCAGAGAAACAAAACAAAATGAAAACAAAAAAGATCAATATCAAAACACAGCATTTTGACTGACCTGATGTGCCCCTCCCAGTACTGGATGTTAAGTTTGTAGAGATCATCAGAACAACCCCCGAACCTCATGCGTTGAAGGGACAGGACAAGCCTTTTCCCACGCATCGCTACAAAGACATTCACCCCCCCAAAATCTCTTCCTTTCAACTCTGGCAGTTCATTACCTCCCTCTCCGACCCTGAAACACCTGGAGAAGGAACCGCACTGATCCCAGAGCCTCTGACCTTGCACACGGACACCTTTAATCCCAGCATTATGCCCAAGAACATCTTAAAAGTGAACTGCATTTTTTTTTAAATTTAAAATACACTTTCCATCTTGCTCTGCAGGTTGCTCTGTGGCTTCGTGCTCTGGAGGAGGACACCGCAGTGTTGGGGTTCCCTGTGCTGGGGTAAGGCAGGGAAATGATTTACTTGTCAAAGTAAGCAGGCATCCGTCAGCTGGAAGAGTGCCAGCACAGGCTTTGGTGCGTTCGCAGCGCTGTGCGGATTGTATTTTGCTTTTGACATTGGCCCGTTGGCTTTTGTCCTTTGGGTGGCATTGCTTGCACAGGGAGGAAGCAGCAGGAGAACTGCAGTGAGGCCAGGATGTGTCCACCATGGGTCAAACTCTGCTTCAGCACCTCAGCCTGCCGCAGGGGAGGAGGGTTAAGCACGTACCCAGGACTCACTGTTTCCCCAGTGCCAGAGGGAAATAAAAGTGAATTTGCTTAAGTTTGGAACCTGCTTTCCTTCTCCATGCCTCTCTAGAATAAAAATGAAATGGATTTTCATCTCAGGCTGAAGCCCACCAATGATCACGTTAAGTCTCATAAAACCACCTTCTTTCCTCCCGCCTTTCTTTCCCCCCCACATTCACATCCTAGGCTGAGTTTCTCATTGCCATATAAATATAGAAAATACAACTCAAAACTGTGACTCAGAACGTACGTACATCTCAAAGCACATCGAATACCACAAATAACTCGGAGTTTTTCCAGAGCTATGTGGGTGTTGTCGCAACCCCTTAATATGAACGGCTGTACAGCACAATACCTCACCTCCTTTTTTTTATTGTATGCTATATTTATGTTTTATGTTAATTATTAATTTCTATGTATGATGTTTATTTTTATACACAGATGTGAATCAGGCTTATTTGGTGAGCCACAGCGACCCAGCCGTGGAACTGGCAGAGAGCAGATGGAGCCCCGTTGCGGTAAGTTCAGCTCCACACAGATGCAAGGGTCAGTCGTGGGCTGCAGCTGCAGGTCTGGGGTTGTAACAAAATGGAAACCCAAGAATAACGATGATATTGAGTCTTAAATTCACGTGTGGTGGAAAAAATAACCCAGGGGAAACCTTTCCCCCATTAGAAGACACCTCCAAATAACTAAGCCCTCTCTTATTCAGGCAAAAAGCCTATGGGTATAGGCTGGGATTTGGCCTGAATAAAACACAGTAAGATCCAAACTGAGAAATGTGATTGGCGTACAGTGGTATGCCGATAGTGGCGTGCCAGTGCAAATCGTATATATCCTCTCGGCTTAATTGGTGCCATGAGTTAAGCAGATAGATTGTATCTCTTTATGTTAAGCAACAAATCCCAACAGGCATATGAAGCCCAAATATTTGTCTGAAAAATAAAGACAGTCATTTTCACAAATTCAGCTGTTGGAAATACAATCTTTACAGGACAGAGTACTGTTTTTGTTGGGCTGCTATAGCACAGAGCTGAAGGAGTAACACAAGTTTTGGTCCAGATCGCCCTGCCCTCATATGATTCCTCTTTTAGATGGGGGTTGGGGGGGGCAGTCCTCAAAGAAAAATAAGCAGGGATTTAGGAGCTAATTTCTGTGTCTTTTCCTTGTAGAGGTTTCCTTCTGTCCCTGTCCTGGTATCTCAGAACTTTATAGACCAGGATCTCTCCAGGACATACAGACAGAAAATTTCCACGTCAAGCCATCCTCTCTGAGCTAAAACATGTCTTCCGGAAAGATTTCTGAGTCTTGATTTAAAGCCTTCAAGTGACGGAAAATCCACCAGGTACCTGAGTGCCTTTTCCTACTCATGGATTAACTTCACTGAAAAGCACACACCAGTTTTCTACTCTGAAGTTGTGTGGTTTCCCAACCTGCTCCTGGCATCTCATCAATCCTTCCTCTGCTAAGTAAAGCTGCCCCCTTCCGTCACACATCCCTTCCCCATGCAGACACTTGTAGGCCGTGATCTATTCGCTCCTTAACGTCTTTTGTAGATCTAGACCAAGCCTCTCTCGACTCTCCCATAAAGCCTGGTTTCCGGAGCTAATGTAATTCTTGTTACTGTTATTCCGGGAAGCGTTTTGCTAATGCAGTATGTAAAAATAATACAACCTCTCTTCCCCTCCTTGATACTCCCCTGCTTGCATGTACAAGGATTGCATTTGCTGCTGTATTTACAGCATCACACCACTTGCATTCAACGGGCTAAATACAATCGCTCCTCAGTCCTTGACACCATCACTGTCTGGCAAAAGACATTTATTTGCCTATTGTTTATACCTGATGTGCATTCCTCCTTGCTGGACACATGACTTTGCATTTGACTTCACTGTTTCAGCAAGACCTTTTCATCAAACAGCCCGAGTCAGACAGCACAACTGACCCGTTATCATCAATAATTCCTATTCTATCCACTTTGGAGTCATTGGCACTTTTTACCAGCAGGGATTATATATTTTCTTCCAGGTCATTGATAAAGATACTGAACAGCACTGAGCCAAAAAAAAAAATATCTCATCAGGAGTCTACTGAAAACGCCCACTGCATACTGCTATTTCACTGACCCTTGTTTTCTAAAATAAATGTTGTTACTGGTTTTTAGTCCATTGAATATAGGCCACATTGATATTTTTAGTTTTACTTTTCTCAATCAGAATGTTATCTATAATAATGTGGACTACAGAAATCTGTTTTATCAAGCCACTTCTATTGACCAAGTCCCTCTAGTTTCATTTAATTATGTTTTGATTTTTAAATAGTTCCTCTTGTTCCTTTTTGTTTGCATTTGTTTCTAGCTTAGGGAATAGGATTTTTTTGATGTTTTGGTATATTGGTGTCCAGGAACACAATCTGCTAGCACTTAGGGAATGAAATTACAATGTGATCATTTGCATCTAGAAAACCATTATTTTCTAGCCTGCTGACCATCTCATTATGATCGACAAAAGCAAGGTCTGATGCAGAAATACCTCAAGCTGATTTCAATTATTTTTGTGCTTAGAAACCTATGTACAGCTTACAGAAACCCCAGGGATGCTTCCCCAGCTGTAGCACAAGACCTTCAGCATCTGCTCCCCAGCCTGAAATCTCCAGTCAGACATCAAGGATGCGTTCTCTCCCTGTGCTCCAGGAAGGGATGTTAATGGAGCTGATCTTTCCACTCCCATTTCATGTGGTCTGCAGTGGACACTTCACCCTCACAGGACCACCTTCCCCGGGTAAGTTGCTGCTTGTATAGGGATCTCCAGGCATTTCAAGCTTTATCTGAGCGGTCAGTATTTATGGCATGTCAGACTGCCTTTGGCAGAGACTGCCTTTCCTCCCTCCCTCTTTCCCTCCCTCCCTCCCTCCTGTCTTGCCTGAACAGGCTGTAGCAGTGGTTTTAGCATCCCCGTCATTTGGATCATCTCGCGGATGCTCAGTAATATCAATCATCTTACATGAACGTTTCTGATTCCTTTGGCTTATTATCAAATGAAAGGCTGGGTAGGCTAATATTTCAAATAACTGCCTATATTTTTGTTCACTTCCGACATACCTGGCTTTAGCTGCTTGGCCCAGTCCCTCTCTCCCTCCCCAGCCAGAGAGGAAATAAAAGTGCTGCAGAGACCGCAGACTCGCAGACCCTATGGGCGGGTGGCAGCTTACAAACACTGCCAAGAGCCCTTTCTAGGACCGACCCCAGGGGTTTTGTGGGGGCGGGAGCGCAACAAGGGGAATGAAAACAGGGGAACCTCGGCATCTTATGGGAAACACAAACACAACCCAAGCTTGGCTTTCAGCCTTCCTCCTGTGACACAGAGATCTGCGGCTCAGCCAGCCCCGGGCAAAGCAGCCTCCCCGCCTCCTCCGCTCCCCACCGCGGGGCCGTTTTCCGCCGCGGGCGCCGGTTCCTTGCGAGGCCGGGACCGCGCCTCCACCTCCCCCCGCGGCGCCTTCAGCACCACCGGCCGCGGACAGCGCCCGGCCGGGGCGGCCCCGCGGCCCCTTCAGAACC